>JARYHS010008074.1:351174054-351325150 GCA_031002005.1 Vandiemenella viatica
CAGTAAATGACATTAACTCTTCAGAACATAGATTTCAAATCGGAACTGTAATGAAAAATTGCGTTCCAGCTCCGCGTTGCAGGTCCGGCCGTGGTTCAACCTCCGGCCACGCGAGAACTGTGGCGCTGTTACAGGTCCGGCTGGAAGCAGATCCGACAAGCTCTCGGATGTACATCCATCCCTAGCGCAAGTGATACGGGTCCGCGGAACTGCATCCATCGGACCTACCCATCTCTACCCGAAATGAGAAGTTTCTGCTCTAACTTTCTAAATAAAACCCTACTGAGCTAACGGCATAATGTGCCAAAACTGTACAAGTTGTTATGAAAGCATTTTACTTTTCAAGACTATTTTGGTACATTGTCGTACAGTTTTGAATGGTATATTTGTCACATTATTGGCGCGTAAGGTTAATTTCATTGTTAAAAGTCAGAGCACCATTGATATCGATAACTGATGTCGTAAGTACATTAATCATTCCTCTACATGTATTAGTCATTTGAGTTCTAATTTCAAAGTAAATTTTACTTTGTTTGCTTTCTCAACGCCAAATAGTTATTTTATGCATTCGTGTATTCAAATTAAAGATAAATTCACTTAGACATGTAATTGCCATATGAATTATATAAATGAAAATTTTCCCTAATATTCCGACAGCGTCGAGATTCTTGCCATTTTTATATTTGTATTACCTATAGTCTCGGATGAGTATGGAGAGAGTTACTCCTTGAGAAGGAGAAAGTATCGTCTGAAAGATCAGTTCATTCATCTGCTTCTGGGCAATAGAGCCGTGCGGTTACTTGAGCTGCAGCAAAGCCAGGATTAAGCCGCTTTACATCGCTGTGTCAAATATTATGGGATATTCAACATATACAAAACAGACGCATATATTATTACTGAAAAAATGTGTTCTATCTTTCCTCAAACTGTACAACGCTGCACGAGTACCTAATTCCTGATGACAGTGTGCGGTATGCAGTTACAATGGGACGCTTGTGTTTTTGCTTGACGTTCTGCAGTGACGTATCTTTGCCAATCGTTTATTGCTTGCGCATTTTGCCACGTTAATGCTTAATGAAATTTTCTCGAAAAGTCTCGCGACTTCATAAAAAACAGAAAATATAACATGGTAATAAAACAGTTTGTGGTAAAATTGTTATGAACCCTTGATCGGAGTGGCACTTTCAAGTTAGGTGGTTGCACGACTTTCTCCACCAATCAAAAAATGGTACTAAGCTTTTGGGATTTGGATTTACTGCTTTGATATGTTATTAACGTTCCCTACACACATTTTAAGGAAAACTTGCTTCAAATTAAATTAAAATTAGACCTGCTGCGCAACTGCGAAATGTCTTCACTACTGTAAACGTAACACAAAAATTGTCAGTACAGGGATCAAATCAACCTAAACTGTTTGCTTTACATAGAGAATATGGTTAGATTGAAATGCAGCCTGGACACCAGGAATTTTTTTTTGCTTTTCGAAAATTTCGTTCTGCGGCGTCCATATCTAGAATGGTATTTTTGTTTACAATCGATTCGCTCTATCGATACAGCATTGTGAGCGTCGAGAAAAAAAAGCAAAGCCAAAACATTTTCTATTTGAATATTTCATACAACTTTGTACGACGTAGAGAAGATGAAATGGTTAGAACACATTACAACGGAGGTATTAACTAACATTTCAAGACACTTCTAGTAATTTTACAGCACTAACGGTATCTGAAAGCTGCGCAACATTCGCATGTTTCGCATTTTTCGGCATTTTTAATTTAATTTGTGGCGATTTTTTCGTAAAATTTGACTCGGGTTCGTGAAGAATACATCATATGGAATCAGCAAATCCAATTCCAAGATGTTAGTAACATTTTTTGATACCTGGAAAAAGTCGTGCTTGGGTGATCTTATATGAATCCTGATAAGTTAGTATTCTGGCCACTTAATGTTAAAAGAAATAAAAAATTTAGGTGAGCGTTAAAGGAGTCTTTGCTTAGGTAGTAAAGCATTCAGCATCCTGGTCCAGAATGATAATTTGTTGGCTGGTATGCGCTAAATGTGCATATTATATAATTTTAGCTATAAATTGTCTAAAGCAGTAAGAAGTTCAACAAACTTGAGACAGGGTGTTAGGGTGAAACGTATCATTGATGTAGCTGTTGTTTCAACTATCCGTCAGACCGGGTAGCCAATAAGCTATTGGTATTGAAGTGTCACAGAATAGTATCGAGAACATAGAAACCGAAAACCAGCCAGCACTGTAAATGATCGAAGGTAAATGTTGCCATAAGGAATTAGTGCCCGTGCAACTTTACGTGGGAGGTTGAAAGAAAATCAAATATTATTTCTTGCCCTGACGTATACTTTCTGCTAAAGAAAGCCATAATTTGCGTCTCCGGTGAGGAAGTTACCGGGTGACGGTGGCGGCGGTCTTTCCTGCACGGCGGTCGTCTTGTTGTAGCGCTCTTCTTGCCAGGTGCTGTACGTCTCCAGGTCTATGTAGTCGCCCATCTTCCACCCCAGCGGGCCCTGCGGCGCCGCCAGCAGCAGCACCAGCGCAACCGCCACAGCCCGCATGTTCGCGGCAGGCGCGTCGCGTCGCCCGGCAACAGATCCACGAGGCGTGCGTGTCCAACAGTATTGCTCGGTGAGCCACGGTAAATGTGAGGGAAAATACAACTAGCTCCAGTCTTTGTGGCGAGGTGTTAGATTCCTGAGCAACTAATTTATGGTGCGTTTTTATATTGCTACTCTTAAAAATCTGTAAGCAAGCTGCGTGTGTCTGAAGGTTTGAGTCGGTGTCGTGTAAAAACTACCGCAGCAATTTGAATGATGTTTTCAAAATTCTTAGAGCTTATAGTTCAGATAAAAATATGAGAAGTCAGCTAGTAACTTATGTATATGTACCGAGGAAATGAGCAAAAATCACTTCGGGATAGAAGAAAAATGGGACACGGATTACTTTGTAATTCAGATGAGCACTACTTTCAAGAAACACTGACAAAAGATCACACTACGATCATGCTTGGATTCTGTTTTATTTTTACACTTTGATTATTTATTTATTTAGTTTTGTACACCGGAATAAACAAAAACTTAAAACGAATAGTTCGTTTCAGAATTGTTAGAGACATCGAATACAACGCTTTTCGCAGATTAATGAGAACATATGACATTTTCAGTGATTCGTTCCGTTTAAAAGCGAGAAAATTGATACTTCATAAACTAATAGTACCGAAATAGTAAACATAAAGCTGTTATTAAACGTAATTTTTTAACGTCGTATCTACGGAAAAAAGTAAAATGGTGAATTGCATATCAACTAGCTTCGAAGCCAGTCACAAATGACGGCTTGACTGCAGTGTTTTGGCAATTTATTTTTCGCAGTTGCTTGATTAAATATAATTGTTTATAAATAACGTTCATGACTCTGATTTTCTAATGTACATATTTGATTGTATTTTATATAGCTATAAAGTTGAAACTTCTTACGTGTGAATTGATGGCAACGGCAAGATAGAACCAAATGAAATTAACAATTAGTTAGGAATCTTAAAATCTTATGCTACACCAAGTAAATTATAAAATAAAATAAAATAATTGATCGAATTAACATATCGTCAAAATGAAACCAATGTCCAAACAGCAAATAATTTCAATTTTTAATTGGGTAAATGTTATTGAGTGTTTTTTTTTTAAATATAGAACGTAAAAAAAATTGCAATATTTACTATCATTATTGTGATTAATACTAAAGAATATTCTTACAATATAACACACTCCCAAACAGAAGAAGACGCGGGTAACTGCTAGTTAATTATGAAAAGAAATTCTGACGCACGAGAAACTTCAGAATTTAAGTAATATGTAGATATGTTCATAAGATTCCACGATCAATAATATTTACAGTTTAAAAGTTTTGATAGAAAATATGGTATATTTTTAGAATTATTTTCGTCAATGCATTTGTGGTGTGACGGAATGATTGGCATGTTTGTGACGTCATTACTATACGCCACAAGAAGTAAGTCTGGCGGAATCTTAAACATCAGTAACTATCGGTCCCCGTGCAGCAGGAAGGCTGCTCACTTGATGAGCTCTATACCCCGCAGTTCATAAAACTGTAGCTGGCAGAGGGTGTTCCGATCAACAATAATCTTTGGCATTCAAATTCTGAGAGAATATTAGGAAAAGAGCAGCTCTCCCTCATTTTTGACATTACCTGAATTTTCGTGTCGGTTGCATAATTTTATTACGCAGTCTCACCTGGAAGTGTAATGATCAGGTACTGTCTCTTACCACCTACTTGGAAGCAGGGTACCTGATGAAAATGAAAAACATTCCCGTCTTCCAAGCGACTGTTTCTGAAAATTGTAACACACGGAAGGAATGATTAAATCACTCCAAACTGGAGGATTTGTAGACCAGTGGAACCGTAATAAGAGATTAAGACTGCAGAGAAATGATAAGCACGTCTTCTTTTGTGAGACCGGGAAGGTCTGAGGTACGCCACGCTCAGACATTGCAGAGTCATCATACAAAGTGTAATTCTACAAGAAAGTGCCAGTGTGTCTCATTGACGTCAAAGGACAGAATATAAACATTTTATTAAGTTCGAACGTGGCAGAATGACAGTTCTACGGGAAACGGGTTTGCTATAGGGTGACATTGATGCTCGTACAGGACACGCTTATATCATAGTGATGCATGTGAGGAACCAGTGGTCGGAAGAGAGTAGCACAGTGCACGCAGTGATGACCGTAAACTGGATCACACAATGAGACCACAGTACGGTGTGATCATCATATTGTATGCATTGCTGTAACCGACACAACAGCTTCGTCCAAAGTATTGGTTCGAGGAGCACTGCTGTGGACATGCCTGTGTCGATGGTTTGACTGGACCGGTGGCACGCATGCCATTGCGTTGACTTTGCTGAACGCCGTCACTGGCGTGCTTATTGGCAATATGTAGAGTTTTCAGACGAGTCCAGCTTCAATTTGTTTCGCTGTGATGGCCGCGTACTTGTTATATGCTATCATGGTGAAAGCAGACTGCATTGTTGAGAGGAATAGTGAAGAAACGTTAACTCTGAAGTTTTGGGCCGCCATTGGCTATAACATGTGATTTCACTTCCTGTATATTGAGGGAAATCTGGACAGTAACCGTTATATCAAGGAGGTTTTACTGCCCGAGGCACTGACCCTCCTGCAGGGAGTTCCATATGTGTTTTTCATCATGAAAATGGCCCTCAACTTGTGGCGAGGTATGTGTAAGACTTCTTCGAAGAATTACACAAACCACTGCTTCGCCTGACATGTAGCCCTTCGAGCATGTTTAGGATATTATCTGTCGGCAGCCTTTTCGTTATATTCGTACTGAACACACTGTCGATGTTTTGCTGACGTGTGCCAGTTTGTTCCTCAGCAGCATATCCAGGTTCTCTTTGATTCCACGACGTCTAGAGTGTTTGATTGCAATTCCTTCATACTGTTCTAAACTTTTGCAGCCAAAATACATGTTTTTCTTCTATGAGTGCCATACCAGAATGCAGCTGTTGGTTGTTACCAGAAAGGTGTTTACTCCTCAGTGACATGTCTTGGGAGATGAAACTGGAGTGATTTCCTGTGGTCGCCTCCATTGTGAAGGCGTGTTCCCACGGCGCTTGGTGGGCGGTACGCACCTTTCATCTTTTACCGCCTGGCGGTCGGTCGAGGATCGCCGTCCCTGCTAGCATATGCGGCGAAGATGAATGGCGTTCCCTAGCACGCGCCGTGAGAACGGAGCTTGACAGTGTTCATAAGTACTATTGTAAGTCTATATGACAGTGATGGTGCGTGTGTTCAGTATTTTTAAGTGATTTTTCTTTTGTGGATGAGTGGTGATTGAAGTGAGAGGTTTAAAGCCGGTGTCCACCCACTCTGGTTTATTCCTAAGGGGCCGACAGGTTTAAAGACCTTATTCGATTGACGAATCACCATCAACAGTTTCGCATGCTCTAACTTCATAGGCACTGCGGAGAGGTTTGGAATTTAAGCGAGGACGTTGGTAAATAATCTGTTGATTAGGAATTGTGCTTCACCACCTCTCCTGCCCTGCCGACCAAATTTTGACTGATGATCCAAATTTCTTCCATCTCCAGTACTCGAACCGGCTAAACTCTGGTCAGGCGCCGGATTCCATCGCGTGCCGAACCAACCCCCTATTCAATGGTATGAGAAGGCAAAAGCTAGTTACACAACTATGGTCGAAGGTCCTGAACAAAATAGCGCTTCCCATCCATCGGGATCTAAACGATATAAAACACGGCTGAAGTCACACTGCCATTCCTGGAAAACTTCTTCAGTCCTAGTAATAGCTGGATAGCAAAATACCAACAGGGTATCGTGCGAATTAGTAATTAAAACTTCCAGGATTCTACCTTTGATCTATTTGGAATAGACTATATCACAATACATGCGACACAGGAAAAACTGCTCCTACTTTCCACACCTGGGATGGAAAAATTCGCCGAAATGTTACTGGGAGGTGGCACAAACTGTGTGTAGGATTTCCCATATCGTACCTTCCCTGCAAGTCTGAAAAATTTAAATTCAGCATCTCCGGAGATGGTGGCCTGGATTGAGCATCTCGATGTCAAGTTCCAAGGTGTGTTAACAAAGTTTCAAGACTGATTTTTTTTCCTGTGTAGGGGAGACCCCGCAGACCGGTTCCACCTACAGGGTGAAGTAGTGTGGGGCTTCAGTTAACCGACTGCACCAGTAGCAGTTGCCTCCGAGATCGGTAGTGGCATGTGTGCGTGTCAGTGGCTCCTGCCGAAAACTCGGCTAATCGAAAATGCTGCGTCATTCGATGAAGTTATGTGCGAAACTGAAAAAAAAAACCGCTACAGAGACTTTTGGTAAGTTTCAAGAGGCCTATAAAGAAGAAGCCATGTTGTGTGCAATGGTTTTCATGTGGCACAAGACGTCCGGAGATTGCCGCTAGGACGATGACCGCGTTGGGAGACCTTCAACAAGCCAAAGTAGTGATCCACAAAGAGTTTGTTCCTTCGGAACAGACTGTCACAGATCAGTTTTACGCTGAAGTGAAGAATCGAGTCCGCTGTGTCCGCCCGGAAATCTTCACCACGACAATGCACACGTCGCTCAACGCCGGTGAGGTTTTGGCCAAGTTCAACGAGGCAACAGTGCCACAACCACCCTACTACAGACCAGGCCAAGCTCCAAGTAACCCCTTTTTTTTTTTTCTTTTTTTTTTTTTTTGCTCCTCCGAATCAAGAGAGAGAAAAGGGAGGCGTTTAGACACGATTCGAGGCAGCTTCAACGAGCTCCCTTGACAGCATTTCGCACGAACAGTTCCAGGAAGCCTGTGAACAATGGAAAAAATAAATGCTGGCAGCGGTGTACTGATGCCCAAGGATAAAACTGTATAAGCTAGTGATGGAAATTTTACCTCCTACCGCTAATTTTCCACCATTTAGGATACTGGCGCGTCAGTGGTTCATCTATTAATGGTGCAGCAAACATCAAATAAAGGTCTTAAAAAGGTCAGAGAAACCATCTGTCTTAAGGCCTAAATTAGGAAACAAAAAGATGTTATAAATTCAAAATTTTAAAAACTTTAGTACACTGCTCTCTGGAGCTATATAATATAAAATAATGCAACAAGTATATGCATAAATCAAAAAAATAAATAACTTTCTACAAATCCGATGTTATTTTATAATACACTTAAGTAGACGTTATTTACAGTTCAGCAGTTGTTGAGGACAGTAGCGTATTTTTGTTTTGTATTTGATCTTTAGTGGGGTGTAGATTTGGTTAGTGCAATCTCTGAGTGTTTATGTTTTGTACAAAGTACAGGTTATTTCGAGTTTTTTCTTCTTTTTTTTCTTTTTGCGTTTTTAAAAAGCAGAATTGCTAGGGACTGTGATTGCTGTGAGCAGACGCGAGCTGAGGGGGCTGATCTCCGCGCACAGCTTGTAGCTGTGTTAGCGAAAGTTACACAGCTGGAAGCTGCCGTAAAAGGTTGCAGCAGATTTAATATTATGGAAACTGATGTAGCCATGCCTATAACAGATTCTCCCATATCGACCGTCGTACCTGCAACCCAGGTTGAAGAGTTGGAGGCTGAGCCTCGGTCGCCTGTCGGTGACTAGCGTATGGCCTCTAGACTTGGAAGCCGCATACGGGGGCAGTCGAGCTGGCTTGAAGGCCTAGACGCTGAACTTGTTCGATTGTCCAACCGGTATGATGTATTGTCGGAGGCTGACTCAGTCTCACAATTGTGATCCTGAGAGTTGATGGCCCCCCCAACTCGCTAGGTCCGAGCAAACACAGAAGGGCATTCCGGTAGTTGTGAGCTCTAATGTTAGGCGGTTATTAGAGCCGCTTAGGGAAATGGCGGATAACTCGGTGTATAGGACTATATGGTGTGATTAAAACATATGGATTTAAGTAAAGCTCAAAAGTAGGGACCTTAGAAGAAACATACGTTGAAGTGTATTTGAAATTACGAATGGAATTTCAAATTGAGAGCCAATATTTAATTTATATTGTGGGCTTGTCCAGAGTTAACTGCCAGATACAGTAAATGTGCAGAGCGTAGGCAATCTTGAGACAAGAGCTGAAACAGAAAAAAATAGCACAAAAGTGTGAGGGAGAGTTGATGTTATTCCTTATAAAGGAAGTTTACAATTGGCGAACTACAAAAACATTACAATTTGCCTTGTGAATTCGTTGCTCTTAATACACAGACGGAAAAAAAAATCCCAACACCAAGAAAAAATTATTGTAGAGTAATGAAATTTGGACAATGCATTTGTCAAGTTAACATGTTTAATTGATTAAATTTTCAAGATCACAGGTTAATTTAAGCTCAAGAAAATGCATTTCAAATGTGAAATACTGTTAAATTAATAGCCGGTGTAACCTCCAGAATTTTGAATGCAAGCCTGCAAACGTGAATGCATTGTGTCATACAGGTTTCGAATGTCACTTTGTGGTATGGAGTTCCATGCTTGTTGTACTTGTGCTGTCAATACTGGGACGGTCAGTGCTGGCTGTGGATGATGCTGGAGTTGTCGTCCAATGATATCCCATACGTGTTCAATTGGAGACAGATCTGGTGATCTCGCAGGCCAAGGTAACATGTCGACACTCTGTAGAGCACGTTGCGAGACAACAGCGGTATGAGGGCGAGCGTTATCCTGTTGAAAAACTCCCCCTTGAATGCTGTTCATGAATGGCAGCACTACAGGTTGAATTACCAGACTGACGTACAAATTTGCAGTCAGTGTGTTTGGTATAACCACAAGAGTGCTCCTGCTGTCATAGGAAATTGCTCCCCAGACCATGACTCCAGCCCTGTAGCGTGCATTCCACTGACTACAAGCCATCGCCGTTTGCGACTCCAGTGGTGTCAAGCCAGAGCTCATTGGAGGACGGAGTGGAGATCTGTTGTGTTTTCTGATGAAAGCAGGTTCTGCCTTGGTGCCAGTGATGGCCGAGTGTTGGTCAGAAGGAGGCCAGGGGAACGCCTGCAACCAAACTGTCTGCGGCCTAGACACACTGGACCTACACCTGGAGTCATGGTCTGGGGAGCAATTTCCTATGACAGCAGGAGCACTCTTGTGGTTATACCAAACACACTGACTGCAAATTTGTACGTCAGTCTGGTAATTCAACCTGTAGTGCTGCCATTCATGAACAGCATTCAAGGGGGAGTTTTTCAACAGGATAACGCTCGCCCTCATACCGCTGTTGTCTCGCAACGTGCTCTACAGAGTGTCGACATGTTACCTTGGCCTGCGAGATCACCAGATCTGTCTCCAATTGAACACGTATGGGATATCATTGGACGACAACTCCAGCATCATCCACAGCCAGCACTGACCGTCCCAGTATTGACAGCACAAGTACAACAAGCATGGAACTCCATACCACAAAGTGACATTCGAAACCTGTATGACACAATGCATTCACGTTTGCAGGCTTGCATTCAAAATTCTGGAGGTTACACCGGCTATTAATTTAACAGTATTTCACATTTGAAATGCATTTTCTTGAGCTTAAATTAACCTGTGATCTTGAAAATTTAATCAATTAAACATGTTAACTTGACAAATGCATTGTCCAAATTTCATTACTCTACAATAATTTTTTCTTGGTGTTGGGATTTTTTTTTCCGTCTGTGTAGATAAAGCAACCGCTGAGGGCAATTACTAGTTTACAAAATCATAATAGTGCATCCGTGATTGTGAAAACTTAAATCATATTTTCACAACCAACTTTATCAAGCAACCGACAGAATCGTAGGAAGGTCGTACATTACAAGGAACAACAAACTTGTTTTCTGATTTTGTGGATACAATTAATAACATTACGCAACAGACAAAGAACTAATTAAAATACAAATTTTGACGGAGAATAAGCTCTTCGAATAATTTACAGATGTTTAATAATGACGACTTCGTGTAGACCTAATATTTTACCGACTGTGCGTTCTGCCGCTGTCATATTCGCTTGACATAATCCTAGTGAATAAAGGCTTCCCACTGTTTAAAGTGGAATCCGAACAACGGAGCATCCTAGCGTAGCCCTACTTCACAGTATAAAACCCGTAAAAATTCCGGCAAAGGGCAAAATGTAATCTCTACGTTCTTTGTCTTTCACTCAAATATTTTTTCCCCAGTGATGCAGTTCTGTACATTGGAATCTTCCAAAGTGAAGTTGCTACTAGCAAGAAGCGACAAAATTTTCTTCTCGTTTCTCGTTAGCCTGAAATATTCTTCTGTTAAATAGCGCTTGTAGTTTTACAACTTTCCCTTTCCCCATTTATTAAAGATGTAGTATATATAATTTGATATGATCAATACATGGGCATTTTTTTGCTTTTCGGGTATTGTATTTGATCCGGAAACATTATATTTTTGGGTGTGAACATTTTAGCTGTTGTTTTGATTATTAATGGAAACTTTTCGTTCAACTCCAGAGCCTTGGTGCTAAAAAAACGTAATAAAAGGCGTTCTATGGAGTTTTGTAAGGAACATATTATTCACAGGATTGCGTTGTGTTGTTCGTGACTACTGCTGTGTTCACTACTCTTATGCTTTGGGTGGTTGATCTTGATTTCGTTGTGCATGTAGAGGAGAGGAGAGGAGAGGCAGGCAAAGTGGCCACGGAAGTCTTGGGAGCCAAGGGATGTGCCGTCAGCGAGAAATGCCCCTAGGGAAGCCCGATCCCGTAAGCGTGTCATCTCGCGGAACTATTAGGATATTTTTGTGTTTTTTTTACCATCCTGATATTTGTTAAAGTTATATATTTATTACTAATGAATCAGGGGACTTACCACTTGTGAGCAAAATTGTTTTGCAAGAGCGGCTTTTGGCTACAAATTGCAGATATGGCGATAGCATTGATAAGTTAGAACTACGTTTCTGTAACGGCGTCAGTCCGGGCAAAGTGACGAAGCTGTTATGGCGTTTGCCGCTTTATCCGATGAGTACCAATCCTGTTTGGTCCTTTCAGATTATTAACATTCCTAATATACAATGTTTTGAATACAGGCTTTATCATTTGAAGTGGACATATTATTAATAATAAAATAAATTAAATTTTCTCTGTTGGGAAGTTGATGTTTTGGTAATATATTAACGACCGGATACTTCTTTTTCTGTGACCCCAAAGGATATTGTTCAGTGCCTCGTGCAACAACAAATAGTACGTAAACTCAAGAGCAACGGCCGAAACAAAGACTACGGGGTGGTGTTGACATCAGGTCCAAACAATAATGAACATGAAACTGCAAAAAGCTAGCAAAAAAGAAAAAGACAGAAACATGAAGGGAACCAAAGCTAGAAAGAAAAACCACTAAGCGCAGGAAATTTAAACCAATAAGAGAGAGTTATTTGTTGATGACGATGATAATCAGGAAGACACACAATGTTTTTCAGCTTCAAGATCACAAGAACGATTGATCCAGTGCCATATGTGTTCCCTTTGGTCACAATAACTGTGTGCTGGAGTTGAAGAAAACTACTTTTGTTTCGTTTGCCAAAATTACAGTTAATGTCTGTTTATCGTTTGATTCTTTCATTTCAGTGATTTCCAAGTTATATAACTTTTCTTCAAATGAAGTACAGTGTTTTGTAAATAGAGAGCATTTTCTGCCTTTGCAGCTTTTAAAAATTAATTATTTTTGGAACTAAGCCTAATCCAACGGTAACGAAATAATTCTAGATAGGTGCTAAGATAGGTGAGGTATGAAACCACTAATTTTTATGCCTATACCTTTAAAACTTAAAACTTCAACAAACATTAGCTTAGCCACTTGGCCCGTCACTTTCCTAGCTATATTCTGGGTAATATCGACTTATTATTCATATGGGTAAAACCGTTAGGAGCCTCATTGATGGAAGGTTCCGTAGAGTGTGGCCGGAGAAACCACGTTGTTCACGTTTCCTCATAGTGTGTGTGCTCTTCGTAAAGGTAGGGAGACTGCTCGACCAGTGCATTCTTGTGATAAGTAACAAAGAGTCAGATCCTAGCAACGACAGCATGCGGCGCTAGTAAACACGAGGTGGACGCGCTTCACAAGCGTGCGTGGGCAGCGGGCGGCGGCAAAATGACATCCAGGAGGCTGCTGCTGCTGTTGCTGCTGCTCCCATTGGTGGCTAACACAGTCCACGCGCAGTTCCAAGACGACGGAGAGGATGACTTGGACAAAGAAACTGCAACTACAGACGACAATATGGCCGGAGAGAAACAAACTGAGGAGGAGGAGAGTGAGGCGGTGAGTGAAAACCGAGGCATCGCGACTGGGGTTCTATGATAACCGTAGCGCCGCAATGTAACTCGACGAGACAAATCAAAAGTGAGAAATAATTAGGACATTTATATATATATATATATCACTTCGTTCTCGAGATTTACCGTCTCAAAATTGAGGTGATTAGGTTTAACTTTTGCGCTATGGTTATGATAGTGCTGTCGGATTCTCATTTAATTCAACTAGAGAAACCGAAAGTGAAAAACATAATTATTTTGTTTAGTTCTAGAGATATCGACTGCCAACAATTAGTTACCGGTAGAGTTTCTTGTGCATTTGTCTACATTTTTAAACGGGTCCAGGTCACATTTCAAACTAATTACAATTGGTTGTAAGAAAACAAAACACCCATTGTGTATGTTCAGCTTGTAGTTGCTTGTGGCTTTCTCGAATGTTTTGTTCGGTCCAGGCCGCATATCAATCTAACTATCTCAATTTTGAGACAGTATACCTCGAGAACTAAAAGATATATCCAAAAATTTTACTCCTCGATTTTGATTTGTCTCGTCGAGCTACATAATCATCAAATTACTGCGCTACTGTTATCGTAGAATCCCCACAATGACGAAACAGGAGCACCACACTAGCAATTATAATTATTGTCATTATTTGAGTACACAATACTGCTGAGTCCTAAAATCCGAACTTATGAGGATTTTCATGTCCGGGCTTTGCTGTATGTTTTGAATCCTCAGCACGCATTGTGTGTGCGTGTATCTGATGATTTTTTGTTTTGTTTATCTCAATAAATACAGTGTTAACGATTCATATGAACGAAGGCTGCTCATGTCATCACTTATTTAACTACGCGTCTATTTTATGTAATCTCTTTTTATATTGTAATTGATTATACCTGATAAAATTTCAAAACTGTACAAAAATTATAACAAAATTAAACCTAATTAGTTGTGACCAACAACCTAAATGATAAAAAATTAAAGATCTACTAGTTCGGTACGAAGGTAAGTGGTGACCTGTTGAAAGACTTCGGGTATGTATCTGAATTATTGGTTCTGAAATGCTTTTTTTGGTGTATATGAATCACAGTTTGAGCATCCCGTTGATCCAGTACAGCATTCAAGTGTGGTTTTAGTTTCGTGGAATATTAAACATGACACAATTCTCGACACTATAAGAATATCCATCAAATCTCATAAAATTATGAAAACAGTGTAGTCATTAGCCCTAACAAACAGAACTTGGTAGGAGAGCGGTCAGTGTTAGAACGAACGCGTATTCGACCCCCAGTTCAGCTATCCAGACTTCGGCATTCCATGCTTTCCCGAAAACGATTCAGGCAAATTCCGGACGGTTCCGTCATAAGGGCTTGCCAAAATTCTTTCCTGTTTCTTCGGCCGGTTATCTTGTAACCAGTCCGCTATTGGTTTTGTGTTCAGCGACCACTAGTCACTATTTTGTAATATCAATACTGGAGACAATACTCTTGTGTTAATGGATTTATGGTCTAATCTCATCAGTGATCTTCCTTTAAATTAATTAGACTTAGTTACAGAAAATTGACTGCAGTCATTCTTACTCATCGCCATTCATCGAGAGGATGCTACTTCGTCTTGTACAGTAATAATTTGTCTTATTTCTTTACAACAGTTCGTATCACACTGCTAAAATCCTTAAGTCTAATTTACTTAACTTATTTTTAGTAACTGTTCTGTTTTTGTCATTTAAGTTTACAACATAAATTACGATATTGATTTATTAAGTGACTTTGCTCTATCCGAGGGAGAGATTAGTACCATCCTCTATTTGTGAATTAACAGATTCCAGAACAACCCTAACGAGAACAACCTGATAATATTAACCTCATTCAAACTGTACAAGAGATAACTCATCTCAAATTTCCATGTGGCGGAGAAAGAGTGACCTATTTGGTCAATTTATGCAGTGATGGCTTACGGTTGCGCCTCCTCAATTACAGCCTCCTGGCTGCTGCAAAATATCACTGCGAAATAACCTCGACTAGACTTCAATCGTACAACAGGAGAGAGGGGAAAAGATAGCTCATTTGTGTTTGGTGAGGTTTATACAGATAATACGGTAATGGTATCGCAACTCTGTCAGCCGGTAGTGGTTTATCTTCGTCGTTGCTCGAACAGATGGTACTGCCTGCTTCACATTTTAGACACCAGTCGAATTGTGCATGACTCTCTGCCTTATGAGTGAACGACCTTTAGGGGTTCCAAAAATAAGGATTTATAATTTTTGTTCTAAATTGTTCCGCATAGGTTTGCTTTTAAGAGCCCTGTTAAGACGCCATGGTGGCCAACTAAAGTGTTTACTAATCTTGGAGTGTCACCTCGATAGTTTATCAACGCCTATCGACCTACTGCTCTCTCTGTTAAATTTAATATAAAAACTTCTGTCATTTCCTTATTACCTAAAATAATCTGTTTTACCCTCATGCTGCATTAGTAAGCCATCTCTTACTTATTTTGTAAATACTTGCTTAATTATAAACCATAAGTACGTAATGATTCGTAGTTTTAGAGAGTTCTTGTTTTGCCGAACCGGATGCTAAATTACTTTATCCTGGTTCTAACAGTCCTTTATACATATATGGATTGCATTCAATTTAAAATTAATAACTGTCAATAAATTATTATTACTATTATCATCTATTTCTTTGCAACATTACAATCAATTTTTCACAGATCAGAAAAGTAAGATGTATGCTGTATGCTAGGTGACCTATAAGACAAATAATTTTTTCTGCATACGCAAGTGTTAGCTACTGGATAACTAATTATGAAACACACTCCACTTGAAGAGACCTATATTCAACCTTAGAGTGAGATTGGTGTTACTGAGTTATGGAACAAGTAGAGGACTTATTGATCATTTCAGACAATGTTTTAAAAGAATAAATAATTATTGTATCCATGGTAATAACGCAACTGCCGTTAAGCTGTATAATATAGGCGAATGACTTGGTTGCGCAGGTGATATGCCCTCCGGAGTCGTGCCTCTCCAGGCGGGTGAACCAAGAGGCGGCGCTGGTGAAGCTGGTCGAGCTCACCGACCCGCACGATAACCACGTGCAGACAGGAATCATCGCCGCCAGGTGCTCCAGCTGCAACGCTCAGGTACTACTCGCCTCGCACGTGTTCCAGAAATGCCTACATTTGCTGTTTGGCGGTAATAGCTGGGTTGCGCTTCTCCCAACAATTTTGTTATCTTGGGATTAAAGGTTTCCGTTGAAAAGAGAAGGTAGCGTATCTGTGACACTATTGACACACTTCTCCTCTCCCCAAAAAGTAAACTTTCAAAGGAAACGTCTTTACAAACTGCCTGCCTAAATGGTGATGCTAGTTTTTCCACCTCGGGAAGAGATGAACTACTGTACTTTTCCGTTTTCTTCGCAGTGCGAAAGTGTAAACGTTATTCTACATATCCAAATATACATTGAGAGCAACTAACTAGTTTAACCAGGATGTTGTATAGCCTGATTCTTGAATGCAGTTGAGCAAGAAATGGCCTAAAGGTGTTATTTATTATTCCTGTAACTTTGATGAATGATTACGAAAGTTTCCGCGGTCACTATATCTATTATCTTGGTTCTCCGGGTGGAGCCGCGTGGATTTATTAACACCTAACGTTTCTGCCATCGTGCAGTGGCCTTCTTCAGAGGACTGCTTTGTTAGTTGCCGCTATCGCCTTATATAGCAAAAACATCCTTAGAAGATGTCAAGCTTGTATCGAAGCCGATGGTCAATATTTCCAGTACGTGCTATAAGGTAAGAAATCAGCGCAAGCATGAGGCGTCCTTGAGCACGGGCGACGCGCCGTGTGATTTACCGGCAAGCGAGGGGGCGCTGGCCTGGGCGATTTTTGCCGTGCGCGAGGACGCGTCATAAATGAAACGCCCTGTACCTACTGCCCGGTTCTACTAAAGGAGGAAGTAAAGTTTTGCGATTTGTTTATGAAATATCTAAGTTCTTTTATGACAAATATATTTTTTGTTTGCGGAATGTGCAGCCTGTGAGGCGGTGATTAGGGACCGTCCACACATTCTCCTTGCTGGCTGTGAAAAACCGTAGATGGACGGCAGGTACCCGGGTCCTGGGTTCGCGCCCAGATCCAACACAAGAAACGTTTGAAGGAATAACAGCAGGTAGGGGTTGTAGACGACTGTGATGGTGGAACTGAATATAATTCATCTTGTTTTGCGTGACTGTCTCAGCTGTGGGCCGACGGTCCGGAGAAGGTGCTGCTGTCGTGCTTCGAGTGCGAGCAGCACCACGAGGAGAGCGACGAGGAGGAGACGGCGGGGGAGGGGTGCTCCCGCAACGAGACGGAGCGCCACTACCGCGTGTCCTCCGGCTACTTCGACATCGTCGACATGCAGCCTCGGGAGCCGCCCACCGCGCTCAGCCCCCGCCAGACGCAGTGCCGCGCCTCCAAGCACAACAGCTGAGCCGCAACGTGACGTCAGCCAATACCCCTGCAGTCTGCACCTTCCACAAACCTAGTTAAGCAGCGCGCCATCGGGAGCTGGTCGGATCATCATCTAGACAAGACAGCCACTCATGCCACTTAACATCACCAATGTAGTTTTCGTTTACTTCCTCTCCATCCACCCTGTCTGAACGTAGTTTCATTACTCGCTTATAGATCATTCCAAAATTCATTATCGCGCACTTATTTTCTGTTCTAGATGTAGGGAAATACAAGGATGAAGATTGGCTAATGGCCAGTGGCTAATGAAGACGACCAAACAAAGGATAAGATTAAAATAGTGTACAATTCTACTTCGTCGAGTTTGAGTAATAAAGAGAGGCTGAAAATCAGTAGCAACATAATTCAGTTTTGTGTTTCTCTCCTAATAGAAAGAAGAGATAATTAAACTCCCCGAGTGCGAGCTCACTAAGACCTCGCACGTCCCTCACGCTACGCCAGATCTTTCCCACAAGTTAATTTGCTGCTGAGAAACTAATCGAACATATAACGCGAACTTCTTATACTAAGAACTTCATCTACTAAGAATTAAACTTGAAATTATTACAATAAATAATTTAGGAGAAATTATTGTTTGAAAATTAATTGCACTGGTATTGAATTTTTTTTATATACCACACTTCCTCCGTAAATGGACTTATACACTGGAGGAAATTAAAAGTGCAACAACCAGACGGAGTTGTGATAAATGAATGAAATATGGCCCTGCGTATCCCCATATGAAGAGTATTAAATGATTAAAAATTTAAATTTTTTAATGTAATAGTATGAGATTTACGGGGCTATTTACTAAGAAAAATTGCTTCGTTTTTTAGCGTCCAAGATATGAATAGAGTGGTGTAACATGACACCTTTTGGTCCACAATTTCTTGTTAACCAAGAATGCCAAGGCGACCCTCTACACCCAAATGTCTGACCGTGAGAGAGGCTGGAGAATTGGCGTGTTTTAAAAGGGTGCTTCATATCGAGAAATCTCCCGAAGGATTGGCCAAAGTGTAATGTCAGTATACAGTGGATGAAAGAAGCCTCTAGTACTCTTAAAGTAGGCATATAGAAGGATAAGATCACGTGAAGACCGCCAAATTGTGTGGATGGCAGTTGCTGGCAGACAGCTGACTGCAGGCCTGATCCATGCAGTGGTCACAGGGAGAGTCACTCCCCGGACGATTATAAACCAGTTTCAAGAAGCTGGGTTACACTCTCTGACCTCTATGCATTGTGTTCTATTAACCTTATTTCATTGTCAGCATCGTCTAGCCTCGTGTAATTCAAATCGAAGATGGACACGTGAATGGTGTGAAAGACGAGTCTCGGATTCTGTCTGTGGCAAACTCATAATCGCAGGCGTTATGGAGAAACGGCTTACCCTGTTGTGATTTCAGAACGTCACACAAGTTCAGCCACTGGGGTGCTCAGTTTCGACATCTGTACTGAATTGATTGTTTTGAAGTCATAAAGACAGCCCACCATTATGTGGACGGGGTGCTGCATCTTCCAACAGGATACTGCCCGTGCTCATACTATGGCCATCGCAATACAAGCCTCACAAGGGGTGACAATCACAATTTGGACTACATGGTCTCAAGATTTGTCCCCAATAGAGCATGTCTGGGATACAGATTAGACCACATGGTCAACCAGTTCAAACTGTGCACAAGACATGCAAGCGTAAAGAGACGTACCCTCAACCGAACACTTATTGATTCGATGCCGCAAGGATCTACGAATGTTTAGTGCTCAAGGTGATTTCACTTCTTACTGACAATTATTTCTAAAGGTAATAAACTTAGCTCGAGTCATTTCAATTTGTTATCATTTCTTGTGGATATGACCCTGCATACATCTGCAAAGTTTCCTAAAATTCAGTCATTCCTGTCTGGGTGTTGCACTTTTAATTTCCGCCAGTGTAGGAGAGATCAAATTTAAAAACATAAGAGATTGCCTTTGTAATTTTTCAATTCTTCCCGTAAAACGCGAGTGTAAAATTCCACGAAAAAATACCAAGCTATTCCTGCACTACAGTAAATATTCTTTATTTATGAATTTAAAAAATGTTCATACATTTAAAGTAAACACAAAACTTTCTTTACAACAAAAAATTAATAGAAATAATACTGAGCCACCTGAGAGAACAGTTAGAGTTCGGTACGTTAAAACATTTTCAAGCTGTCTCGCATCGAGTACTTGATAGTTTTTTTCTATTCCAGCTACTTGTATATTAGAATTTCAAAATTGATCCAGAAAGCGAACAGTAGTGGATGGCGCCGTGACATATATAAAATCTCCGCATGTGTGGTGCATAGAAATGATGTTCGTTGTTTCTAACACGCCTGTGATTTGACCTTGGGAGCCGGTAGCAGACAGACAAACATCGTGATGGAATATCCGACGACATCGTTCCCAGTGCTTAACGTAACTTCTTTAAGAACAATTCTTGAGTCTCAAAGTTGAATTTTCAATGTGCGAAGTTTGTGGGGTTCAAAAACAGGAATCAGATATATCTGATTCTTCTTTATCGGACATGATACGGTTCTTTACTATATTTGATTGATATATAACTTGTTTTGATCGAACAAAAGTAATACCATTGTACTTTATTCAATATTTTCATAGTTTACACAATACTAATTATTCGTACGTCTGCAAGGTATAAAAAGCTACTCATTATATGACTGTCTTACCATGTGTGAGTTTTTTGAACTGTTGTATTCACCGTGCGTGACGACCATGTTGTTCATAAACAACCAACTTGTAAACGGTACCTTCATTTTAAATCTTTGAACTTAATATAGTGGTGAATATATCAGCGCCGAGAGGCTCAGTGGTTGAGGCTTCTGACTGGAGGTCGAAAGGTCCGCGGTTCGAATAGGATCTCGATTGTGATTTTCAACGGTTCTTAACCAAACTTCACTTACTGCAAAGTCTGCTTTGTGCATGTGAAATACGCCAGAACATTTCTGTGGCTCGGATTCCACATTAACCTGTAGGTCCTTTTTACCCACGTGGTTCACCGGCGGTAGGATGGGTTGCTACGACAGATCCGGTTTGTGCAGATGGTAAGGAAATTTTGTCAAGTAGTTTCTAAAGTGACCTCATGAGATTATTATTATTATTAACACGACAACCAGTTGTGAACCTGGAACAACGCGTAATATCTATAGGTTATCAGAAATTATCAGTGTGCTCTCGTAGTGATAGACTGACTTACTCAGATGAAATAAAGAACAGCCATTATCATAGTGGGTTCACCACTTCAGATGCAATGACTCTACAAGTGCAGTCGCTGTTCACTTTGACTGTGATAGGAATTTTTCATTGTGTGACTGTTAGCTTTATGACTGAAATGCGGGTACTGATATTGTTTGTCGTCTATGATTAGTAGGGTTCAGATTTTTATGACCAAACAAAATAGAGAAATATGCAGGTAAATATGACCTTAAAATGTGTAAATATGACCTAAAAATTACAAAATATGACCAAATATTTAAATTTACTATACATCAAAAAATGCTCAATTATACATCATTTATTTTATCTAGTAGTGTCTCTTTCATGTAGACAGCATAATTTGCTTCTGTGCACTCGCTGCACCATTGGGAAATTAAATTTTGAATCGCTTTGTTGAAGTCACTTTAATTTCAGATAATTTACAGAAGACAACTCTTTCATCTGTACTAAAATACTCATCTCTAAATTACCTTACGTAACTTCGAACTTCCAGAAAATTTTACTTTCGGCATGGTGGTAAGTCTAACCACTGATCCACTACAGTTTTAACCATGACTGAGGAAATTTAATTGAGATACTGATTGACGCCGAACATTACTTTTAATAATGTATAGCTTTAATTCTTGACTGGTGAATTCTGACCGAAGTAAAAATCATTTTTTTCCCTCCACCTGTATAGCAGAAGTACAGGTCTGTGAATAATTATCATAATTTCTTCTCATCTGTATCTAGTGAATTCCCGACACTACTGAAAAATTACCAGATTATTCCTCAAAATATAACCATATGACCATAAATAAATATTATCGAAATATGACCAAAACTAGAAAAATTGTCTCAATATGCATTTATATGCTATACAAAATACATTTAAATACAATCAGAAAGGTTGAATCAGTACTTAATTCAGAATTTTAGTTCAAAAAGAAAGCAGGAAAAAAATATGACTTGTCCTTAAGATCCGACCCCTAATGATTAGAAATCATCTTTTAACGTTTCTTTTAAAAAAGATCACAGTGTAAAACAGGTTCTAGTGCAAACTGATTAGTAATTACAATCTGGCAGAACATTCAGTATCTTTACTGTTCGGTGCCTGATGAAATCGACCAGGGAAGCGGATGTAACCCATTTCGATACACAGTTTGTGTTCTGATAGAGAGGGCAATCACTAACCAACAGCGCTGAAGTTCGTTCACACAACGAGGCCGCTGAGATTCTAAATTTTTTTCCAGATTTTCTCATACAGTGTATGCCTTTATACTTTCAGAAAGGTATTCAAAACGTCGCCAGGATAGACTAAACACATTTATATGAAACAAAATTCTCTGTTATAAAAGTTTTTAATTGCAAAACAAACCAAAACGTTTTACAAATTAAAGATAGTTTGGAATGCAATGTCAGCAACTCTTCTTAGATATATATAAACAATAAATCGTTTCACTGAAAGAATTCCAAGTCGACTTTATAAGTTTATTAGTAAAATATACTAGGCTAAACATCTCATACAGTGTTATATCATATTTTTCATAAGCATTCACATAACTTAATGCTTAAACAAATTTTTAAAAGAAAATAATATGATCTGTTTATACACCGTGTTATTGGTTTGCACAATAATTTTTCCCAAACACAACAACATTAACACAATAAACTCAACTTATAATTAAGTTTCAGTGGGGACTTTCTTTTTTTTCGGGTAAGAATAATATTGCCCTCTAAATAGGGACTCAATTTACGGAGTTGTTTTCAACAAATGGAAAATTCATTAAAATTGTGTTTGTCAAACAATTAATTATTTTTTCTCTTCTTATGAGAGTTGTTCTTTCAGTACTTAGTCTCATTACATGTATGAATTATAGTCTACTATACCAGAATTTTACTGTTACCGTTATATCTAGTCATCTTAAATAACTTTAGAATATATTTCTCACTGCAAAAATAAATGCATAAAGCTGAAATGCAACAACATATTGGACAAATTCGTTCGTAATGGTATACTTAGTACTTTTCCTAATTTCAGTGTCAAATGTCAGTCTTAAGGACGTCGGAGAGATCTATCCGTAGCATGCTGCTTTTATTGCGTACGTACTGCACACATGTTGTCTTTCATTGCCTTTGAAACGGTTGATGAAATGAAGTGTTTTAGTTCATCATTTTCTTCGTTAGTAAAACTGGGCGATACTAATCGAATAAATAACATTTTATTCTTTCACAATTAGGGATCCCGCATGATATGACAATCCGCACAAATTTACGCGGATCTGCAATTTATAAAATGCCATGTCGTCGCTTTCCTGCCCACCTCGGGCTCAGCAGGTTGAATTACTCTGCTTACCTGTACCCTTCCAGTTGGTATTTGAGTAGCGTCAGCAAAAGTGTGTTTTTGTGGTCCGCCGCGATTCGTAAGTAAATAATTCACTTTTAGGCATTTATATGAAGTACCGTTCGTTTTTGTTGTATGCATTACTATAATTTGACTTGTGTTTGCCATCCAGTTCAATATTCTAAGTATTTACTAAGGTTACAGCAGTGCGAGTATATGTTACCCTTTAGATTGTAACATTATAATACATAAGATCAAAAATTTTGGAATCAATCAGTATATTAATTTCTTATATTTATTCGGTGTTATAAAACAATGACTCGTTTTTTTCAAATATACAGTATACGTAATTTAATTTATTAATATAATATGTCTGCTTGCATGGAAGTTCAAAATAATTGCATATCCAGTTTTTTTCCTAAGATCTTTCATCCAAAATCAGAAGTGATTGATTTACAAAATGTTTCTCTTTCTTTTAAGAGTTACAATAATTTTTATGTTTTAATATTAACGTTGATTTATTAATTTATTTATAGACGATTATTTTTTATTTTATAACACTTTAAAAAGGCGGGATTGATACTAATCCTGCAAATGGTGTTCGAGATTGCAGTCCTTGTTCACAATGAAATAAAGTAATCTAAAATACTGAGATGGATGGTGGTTTTAGGAAGTGAATATACCGTGGCTGGATATTATCCAAACTTAGTGGCCGACGAGACTCATCCTTGAGTTGTGGCGTTGTCCGTCGCGGGCTATTGCTGGTGGTCCCAGCACTTGCTGAAGATTTCCAGTGTGTGGACCGCCAACTTGCCAGCGCAATAGGGGCCCAAGTGGTGCAACATCATGAAGTCTGTACATGTGATGACGCCGTCCTTGTTACAGTCCTGAAACAGTCGACACCGCTATGTTACTGTGGTGCATTAACTACATCCCTCTATTCTACGATACAAACCACGATAACCATCATTTTTCTTTTCTTTTAATACGACAGTAAGCAGAACGCATGAACATAGCGATTAGTTAGTTTCTGTATCGAGACACTAAATTTCAGATTTTTTTTTATCGTATTGATGAATCATTCAGAGTATGCATGCTTTCACTTAAGAACTTCAGTAAACTCACAATTTGGTGCGAGCTGAGGATGAGGTATAGGTAATTAGTTGTCGTATTTCTATTTCTGTCTTCAGACAGTTAACTATGGTCTATTGTTCCACATAGTAACAACGGTTATAAGATTAAACCAATTTTAACGAAATTTTATCATAATATATGCCTCATCAATATTTTGCAATTTTAAGGGGAGTAATATTCATCAAGATAAAAAGTGACATTAGATAGTATGGTTATCAACACTTTCTTTACATTTAGACCAGTACCCCATTGCTCGAGAAGTATGCGATTATCACTTAAGATATAAGGAGTTAATCGTAAATAATGGAAGTGTTCAGAAAGCTTTGTGCTGTTATGGATTACAGGGGTGGTTTATAACTTTCTATCATAATTTCACTTGTTACAGAGGAGGAAAAAATAACTGGAGGTTGGTACGGCAAACTAGCAAATTATCAATTGTTTTTTTTCTTTTAGTTTAATGGGACTTGTAGAGAGACAGTTTGTGACACTACGTATATTTCTTTTTATTAATCACTCAACACGTAGCAAAACTATAAGTTAGGCCCTTAAAGTTTTTGTATTTTGGTTTCAGTGTTACCTTAAATGCGACTTACCTTCTGGTATCTGTTCATATATGCTTCTATGGCTCTAGCAGAACAAAATGGATCCACAACGCATCTCTCAAACGCTAAAATAAAAAATGGAAGCAAATTAATGTATGAGTCAATAATTTATAAAGCTAAAGTAGTACAAGGTTGCGGTAGATGAAGTATTGATCCATATCTTTTATTCAAAACGGTTGAAATATTGTATCATCCTTAACGAATATTTATTTTGTTCGTAATATTTTCTTACATATTTTTTTTTCGTTTTGTAAAGAAATGAGCTAGAGGATGAATGAATGAATACCGAGCTTGGTGAGCCTCGAATTAGAGAGGACGCCAGTTCAAAGCCCCATCCAAATTTCGGTTTTGCTTGGTACCCCGAATTCACTTCAGGCAAATTCCGTGATGGTTCTTTCAAAAACCCATGTCAAAATTTATTCTCGTTTCTTGTCCACCAGTTCTTTCCCTCCTCTAATAATATTGATGTCAATGTGACGTAATTCCATAAATAAATGGATCTCATAGACAAATATAACTCTGACGACAAATAACTGTATGTACTTATGTGGTTAATCTTTATATTTTGTGAAGATTGGCGACAGGGAATATGAATGAATTCGGCTGTGGCCTTTTCAAGCGATCATCCCGGCATTCATTTGGAATAATTTCGAAAAAAACGAAATCAGGATGGGCGGACAAGATTCTCACCCACTCCCTCCCAATGTCAGGATCTAACATTTCCGCTCATCCACTGGGCTCAGGGCGTTCAGCAAAGTCTTACCCTACTGCAGATTGCTTGTTTAAAGATTTTTATTGTCTCTGTGAAAAGAAAACTGATTTTAAATCGGTGGCATACTCAATTACTGAACTAAATATTTCGATTGAAATTGTAATAGGGTTCAAGTTGGTAGAGTGGCATTTGATCTCAGTAACTTTACCACAGCAAACAATAGAACAGTGGTGAAAAACATTAAGACATTTGGGGTGGAACAGATTTGTCATGCTAGAGTGAGCAAAGAATCGTGGTCGAAAATGCGGTATCCGAATAAGGGGACGTGAGAACAGGAGTGCCGCAGCATAGTGTATTGATACCAATGCTATTCATTATTTTAAATAGGAATTATGTTTTTTTATCTGCTTAACGTCTCTCTAACAGCGAGGTCTTTAGAGACGGGAATGGATGGGGGGCAAGGAATGGGAAGGAATTCGGCCATGGCCTTTTGAAGGAAGCATCCCAGCATTTGCCTGGAGTGATTTGGGAAACCATGGAAAACCCAAATCTGGATGCCCGGACGGGGATTCGAACCGCCGTCCTCCCGAATGCTAGACCAGAACGCTAGCCGTTACACCACCACTCTCGGTAATTATGTTGTTGATTTTCGGTCAGAAGTTATGTTGTTTGCGTATGGCATGATTTTGTATACGTTAGTATAGTGTTCTACTCTAAGACTGCAGGAGTCACAGTGACTGGATGCGGAGGCGGGACAGGCAGTTCCTTCTCTCACTAAGTACTGTAATGTGTGATTTGAATACTGTAGTTAGATGTCGTTTGTTGTTTCTGTGAAAATAAAGGATGGGAGAGAGTAAGGTCTGCCCTTAGCAAACAGCTGATGAATCACCATAGACACCTCACTCCATATGCACAAAGGCGAAGTTTGGGATGTTGCCAAAACTTTTGTGAACAGTATGGTGAGTAGGAATCACAAGCCAATTACTCTCCTATTCTGTCATCAATATTCCGAAATGTGAACATGGAAAAAGAGTTTTGCTCGTTTGCAACATAAGAACTACATCACATGTTAGTATTTTTAATATTTTTTATTTAAATACGATAGCACGGATTGGCTCTGGCGACCGAACGATTCCTAGTACAAGCAGTCATCCTTTGCTTGACAACGGCCTCCTGAAAGGAAGGTGAAAGCGGGTAGTGGTGCTCTGGGACCCTCTTCCCCTTGGGGTTGAAAACGGCCTCTAAAGAAGGATGGATCAAAAATGATTAACGGTAGAGGATACGTAATCCTCTCAAATTGCATATAGTACGATGGCTTCTTCCTGGGTAAAATATTCCGGAGGTAAAATATGAGGCGTATTCCAAAAGTAAGGTCCGTTTGATCATAATAAAAACATCGTTCAGGATACAAGGTTTTTATTAACGTCAGTATGTAACTAAATATCTAGTTCACTTTTCCACATAATCGCCGTTCATATCTATACACTTTCTGTAACGCTGTACCAGTTTCTTTAACCCCTCGGCATAAAAGTCTGCCGCCTGGGACCTGAACCAATTGGTAACGCTCGTCTTGAGTTCTTCATCGGTTTGAAATCGTTGTCCACCAAGCCACCGTTTCAAATGCAGGAAGAGAAAATAGTCGCTTGGTGCAAGATCTGGACTGTAAGCAGGGTGGTCTAGGATTGCCCAACGAAACTCTTAAATCTTCTCTTTGGTTTTGGAAGCGGTATGCGGGCGTGCGTTGTCGTGCAGGAGGATGATGCCAGACGACAGTTTCCCGCGGCGTCGATTTTGGATGGCACGTCTCAGTTTGGTGAGCGTTGCACACTACACGTCAGCTGTAATGGTTGTCCCACGGTCCATGAATTCGATCAAAAAGACGCCCTTTTCGTCCCAAATCACGGAAGCCATCATTTTGCGATTCGTGTACGGCGATTGCTTCCACTTTTTTGGTTTGGGTGAACCGGAATGGCGCCACTGCGTTGATTGTTGTTTTGATTCTGCGTTGGTGTACGCTATCCACGTCTCGTCTCCCGTAACAATTTGGGAAAACAAACTGTCTCCATCTTGTCTATAGCGCTCCAAAAATTGTCGTGCGCTATGCATTCGTTGCTCTTTGTGCTGAGCGGTGAGCAGTTTTGTCACCCACCGCGCACAAAGCTTCCGATATCCAAGCTCTTCAGTGACAATCCTGTAAATTGAGGTTCTAGCAACATTTGGGAATTCCATAGCCAGACCACTAATCGTCAAACGCCGATCACTTCGCAGTTTTTGGTTAACTTGCTCGACGATGTCGTCGGTCCGAATACTGGGCCTGCCACTCCGCTGTTGATCGTGCACATCTGTGCGACCACTGTGCGAAATTCTCGACACCAGTGTCGAACTTGTTTCTCACTCATTATGTTTGGTCCATACACTACACACAATTCGCGATGGATGTCCACAGCTGACGATCCTTTTGCCAACAAAAATCTAATCACACCGCGCACTTCACAACTGGCGGGAGCTACGATTGTCGCGGCCATTTCGAACTGCTCTCAACAATAGATATACGGCTACTGCGGCACGCCAACAATACTGCATATTTACCAGGAGTTGGTAGATGGCGCTGCAGGTGGGAAACGTCATTCAGGCCTATCATCTGTGACATCTTGTACCCCGGACCTTACTTTTGGAATACGCCTCGTAGTCACCCAATCGGATCTCAGGTTGGGGACTGCTCAGGGAGGAGTCATCAGAATGGATAGAAACATTCTACGAATCGGAGCGTTAATGTTAGAATGCTGAATAGGTCTGGTAGACCAGAAAACGTAAAAAGAGAGATGGAACGGCTTAAGTGAGATGCTGTTGGCATTAGTGAGATCAAGTGAAAGGACGCACAGGATTTTTGGTTTGGGGAACACAGAATAATTACCACACAAGCTGTCAGTGAAGTTATTGTTGTAGAATTAATAATGAACAAGAGAGTAGAAAAACGGGTGAACTATTACGAAAAACTTAGTGATAGGATAATTTCCATGAAGGTAGAAACTAAGCATGTTGCAACCACATTAGTACAAGTTTATATGCCAATGTCACAGGAAGACGATGAAGAGAAAATGGATGATAGTTAAAGAATTAATTTAGAATGTGAAAGGGGGAGGAAAATCCAATAATAATGGATGACTGGACTGCTGTAGTGAGAGAAGGAAAAAAAGGTAATGGTGCAGGAAGTTTAGGTCTAGGAGAAAGAAGTGAGCGATGAAGTATATTGTTAGAATTTTCTGAAGAATATAAACTCAACGTGGTGAAAGCACGATTCAAGAATTATGCCCCAAAGGTACATACCTGGATTATATCATGGTCAAACAGATGTTTAGGTATTAAGTTCTAGACCGTAAACCATATCCAGCAGCTGACATAGACTTTGACCACAATCTAACAGTTATTAACTGTATGTTGAAATTCAACAACAAAGAATCAACACAGACTCGATGTGAACAAATCGAAACAATCTAACATGACAGAAAAATCTGCAGAGATGGTAGATGTGGGTCTATGGAATGACCCTGAAAGGACTTCGACTGAGGTCGAATAGAATGGTAAAGAAACATTAAACTTTACGAAAAAAGCAGCCTGAAAACCTTTGTATTATAGAATAAAGTTTGGAGGTGATGAATCAGAGGAGAGGACACAAAAATACCTAGGAAAGCAGTACATACATTTTAGAATTGAAATAAACGGAAAATGCAAGAAAGCGAAAGAAAATTGCGCAAAAATATAAAAGTAAATGATCATAGGTTAAGTAGATGTGTCTATAGGAAGATCAAACAGAATTTCGGAGAAAAAAAGAAAAGATGTGTCAACATTAAAGTTGTTGAAGCTCAGAAGATAGAGCTAATCGATGAAATAAATACATACAGAAACTATACTATGGGGATGATTTGAACAACGATGTACTGGAAAAAGAAGGCAATTTGGACATTGCTGACGTATGGGTTACTGCTTTCAGGACAAAATTTTAGAGAGCTTTGAAAGTTTTGAAATCTGATGAGTTGGTTGGAATTGATGAGATCCCTGTAGAACTTCTGAAATACTTAGGAGAAGAAGGAATCTGAAGATTATTCAAATTGATATCAAACAGGTACGAAACATTAGAGATTGCAACTGATTTTAATTAATCATCTTCAAACTCATGAAGAAAGCGTTAGCTGACAAATGTGAGAATTATTACACTATAAGTCTAATATCACATGCTTCAAATTGACTGATCAGGATAACATACAGAAGATTAGGAAGGATAGAAGAAGAGATTGAAGGTGAAGATCAGTTTTGGTTCAGGAAAAGCCATGGTACAAGAGAAGCATTTCTGGTCTTAAGATTAATAGTTGAGGAAAGAATCAATAAAAACAAAGATGATTTTATGGCATTTGTTCATTTAGAAAAAGCGTTTTATAGTGTAAAGTGGGAAGAGATGGTCCAAATTTTAAAGGAATCAAGTCTAAACTATCGAGATAGAACAATACTTTTATACATAAATAAGAAAACAGTGATTATAATAAAAGTAGAGAATTATGAGAGGCATGCATCAGATAAAAACGTTTAAGTACATTCCCGTTAATATTCAACTTGTGTGAAGTGGAAGCAACAAAGGAATTAAAAGAAAAAATTGAATGTGACAAAAGTGTTCAAGGAGAAAAACTCAACATGGTACGATTTTTTGGTGACGTTATCCTGTCAACAAAACAGACTGAGGATCATAAGTTACTGAATGGTACGAACAAAATACGAAAGGAAAATTTTGGACTAAATACAAGTATAAACAAAACCAAGAAAACAGTTATAATACTAACAGAAAGCAATAATAATAGATTAAATATAAAAACAGGATTGGATTCAAAAGGACAAGTAAATGAATTTTGTTACTTATGAAGTAAAATTACAGCCGATGGCCGAAACAGGAGTGATGGTAAAAGCAGAATAGCACTAGTGAAAAAAAACTATCTTAAAAAATAAAAATCTATTAGCTCCAAATATTGATCTAGCGCTGAGAAAGAACTTTTTACGACTCTGTGTTGTAGCGCAACAGTTTGCTCATAGATGTCTCCGTGAGCTGGGAATTATAAAACATCTGAGGACGTTGAATAAGAATATCGCCGGAGGTAACTTCATGGCAGAGAGTCAGAAAGTGGAGAGCGGGCGGTAAATACGGATTGTCGGTTACGCGAATTATGGTTAGCGTAGAGAGTGTTCTTTTGAAAAGTGTGATTTGAAGTTGTTTACATTAACGTTAAGTCAAGATTTTTGGTTTCCGCTGTGATTGAGACCAATGGAGAGTGTTAAATGATGTTATATGCACAACAGTTAAAGAAAATGGTGTTATTTATGAGTATGGATTGGTGACTCACTGGAAATGGTAATGTAGTATGGGATCCTCATTTTGAGTATCAAATATAGAAGTTGGAGAGGGTGCAAGAAAGGGCTGCTAGATTTGTTTCTGGAAATTATCTCAGAATGCAATCAGTAACAGATATGATAAAAGAGCTGGAATAGGATTCATTGCAAGTCAGGAGGGTGAAGAGGGTCATGGGAGTGTACAAGGCGTATATTGGTGAAGAGGCATGGAAAGATATTGGTGTAAGAATTAAAAGTAATGCATGGAAGGGAAAAGATGACTATGACCACAAGCTGAGACTCGAAGCACAAGGGTGTAGGAAGATTCTCTTTTTAGGTAAGTGTGTTTACCAAAAACGTTGAAAGAATTTAAAGTTAAAATTTGTAGAGTGTAAATGTAAGTGGATGCAGGAAAGGGAGGACGATGGGTGTGTAGGGAAATTTCCACCGGAATATGCGCTGCATATCAATTTAATTAAATATTAATCCTCTCACATTTCATGAATTTGCTTTCTGCGGAACGAAGTCCTGGTTAATATTTGTCTGGTGGCTGACTTCGGCGTGTTTAAGTGTCGCCATAAAACTTACCCGTGAAATTGCTCGACGTTCTACACCAGTGTAACGAACTTCATTTTTGTTGTTATTTTGACCTTTAATTTTTTCAAACTTGCAAGCACTCATACAAGTATAGCTCACTAGGCTGACGGCAGTAAACTACTATTCCGAAACAGTTATCCGTACATGGTTTCCAGTCCAAGACTCATTACGTTCTGGCCGGGTGTCACTGTGGCCAGAACTTATTAAGAGAACCGACGTTTAACTTGTTACAATGTATGACGCACAACGCTTTATGGTAGCGAAGCATGGACTGTATTTACACCAGGACAACGTCTAAAACCGCAAGAGACAGACATAATGGGAAATAACATACAATGGAGTACACAAAGTCAATCAGTAGAATGCCTTGAGCAGCGTTTATCGTGAAACATACACATTAACAATAAATTAAACTAAGGTTATACCAAACTACATAAATTAAATCCAGTGTTTCTGGTAACCATGATTTTACGAAAACTGATTTCAAACGCTCTCATTTACGTGATATCATTAAACCATTCAGAAGCATTAGTCTGTTTATATATCATGTGATGGTAGCGGGAACACGTCGTAGTTACAGTGTAGTGGCCGACAATCTTATCTGCAATCGTTAGAGGCAATGCTCAATTATCCCAGTACTACTCTTCGCCTTTTGTTAATAAGTTATCACAATACCGCACTATCCTCCAGAGCACATACACTGCAAACAATTTTTAATCTGAGACAACCGTCGAGGATTTTATCAGTGTTAAATCCTCTATCTAATAACATGATAACAATGCATTGAGAAATTACAAAAAAGAAGCATAAATTCTGCTTTTGGTTTATAGTCAAAACTCAGGATGTCTGCAGCTGACATCATTGTTGTTTAATGTGATTAAAACGAGAAAGAATTATGGACTACTGCATAGGTTGTCTAACTATGTTCGTCAGCGTATAGAGAGTAACTGAAAAAGTTATGTCAAACAGAGTGAAAAACTGACAGTAAAAATTCTTACAATACAAAAGTGTCACAAGCAGAATGGCATATCAAGTAACAAGTTGCGGCCTGACCGTGTCTGTCGGCGGGGTTGTCTCGCAGCAGCACGGGCTGGTTGGCGTCCAGCCAGTAGGGCCTGGTGATGCTGAAGGGCCCACACACGGTGCTGCCAGGACCACACTCAGACTCCATGTCGCAGCCCGCCGTCAGGCACAGGCAGTACAGGCAGCGTCGGCTCACCAGCGGCTCCCCTGCCAAACACACGGCCTCCTGGCTCTGTAGCAAGGCATGCTTTTCATTTTGAAAAACCCTTTATCTTTTTGATTTTCTCTGTCAGATTCCTTCGTGTGTGTGAGGTACCCTAAAATGCATTCTGGATTGGGTTGCACGTTTAACTGAAGACATTTTTTTTGCTTATGGGTTTCCGCTTCAGAGACGTCGGGTTTATTGGAGACGGGAAAGGATGGTAACAATGAATGGGAAGGAATTTTGCCATGGCCTTTTCAGGGAACCATCCAAGCATTCACTTGGTTTGGGGAAACTATGGAAAACCTAAATCTGGATGGCCGGACGGGTATTCGAACCAACATCCTTCCTAATGCGACTGCTGAGCTTTACCATTCACCAACAACACTCGGTTTTAAGTGTAGGAGATAGGTCTCCTTCACCTGTAGCACTACCAGGTTAGGTCAAGCAAAGAACATGAGAGAGGTGGAATACGCGGATGCATACTTGCAGCCCATTAATGATGTTATAAAAATTATTGCGTTGTAGTCTTCGTGAGTTTGCAACCACATAGTGTAATGAAAATACAACATTTCGTTCACGTAGTTTGTCTTCATCAAGTATGTAAGCTGTTCGAAAATACCACAGATACTGTACACTGTTAATCAGTGGTCTACTCGCAGATGATCTCGTATGTTAACCATTCAGCGGTTACAGGGATTGCGAAATTAGTGCATCAACTCTAGTGATTAACAGTGTATTTCTGGTGTTTTCGAATAGTGTGCATAAACGAATAAGATAACAAAATATGTGGGTGATTCGCTGTGGTTCATGCGCGTGTGCTTTGGTATGTGTAAAAATTCTTTGCCGATTTTATTCTATTATCAAATATCAACGTTTAGAGGAGTGAATTCTAAATGTCTTCTAAAAACTTTCCGTTGTTTTAGTTATTGCCTTAGGTTCGGTTTTCATTCATATTTTAATGTTATACAATTTATAAAATAGTAGGAAAGCTATCTCAAAAATTAACTGTACTAATTCGTAGAGATAGTTATGGTGAGAAGAAAAAAAATTGTTTAGAAAGGGTTTTATTTTTGTGATATAAGTAGGTGTAACAATGTTTAAGAGAAATAAACTGTTACCGTTACCTTACTTAGTAGGTTGGTTACTGTAATGTCTTTGAGTGCCATTTTTAAATCCTGATACGGAGGATTGCACGATTTGTTATTATTACTAATTTAATTGCAATGGAGCTAATACTCCAGTGTCAATTCTCACAGTCATCTATTTATTCCTTTTTATTTTATTTTTTAATATTTTCTGTTATAATTGGTGTGTTAAATCCCTCCCCCATTTATTTTTCTGATTTACAAATTTTAATTTTAAATTCCTTAAGCGTTTTTGGTACATTACTTACTCATTACTACACTTGGTAATTTGTTCCAATCGCTGACACCCTTACCAACAAAAGAAAATTTTCCTGCTCCCTTAAGCGTCAAATCGAGCGCCACCTTGTGGTCATGGTTGTGTTTCCTAATTCTTTGACCAATATCCCACCATGCCCCATCACCCATTGCCCAGTCAATAGGTGCTCAAAAGGGCCCTTAGTTGGAAAGTTTTGGGGTAGTTTTAATTTCTTCCGTTTTATATGTTTTTGGGGTGCTGAATCCGAATCTAAGGTCTTCTAACAAAATTTCGTAACGGAACATTGAAAAATAGCAAATAAGGGGCAAAAATCTCATTTTTTGGCGGCTTTTTGCTTATAATTCTAAATCTATCAACTTTTCTTAAGTAACCTCCTGATTCAAAATGAAAGTACATAAAATTTCCTACAAATTTCACCATTAAAAGTCTTTTTCTCGGAAGAAGCGTTCGGGCTCAAGCGCTAGTTGAAAATTGGCGTACAGGTCTATACCAAAAGTAGTAGGACTGATTTTTTATTTTTTTATTTATTGAAGATATCTTTACAATTCCTTAATCCTCTTCGAAATAGCACCCTTAGGCAGCTACACACCAAAAATTACGCTGCTGCCATTGGCCGTACGGCCTTCCTGGAAGTCAGATTCGGGGACGCTGTTGAGAGACCTCGTCGATGCTGCCTGAACGTCCTGGATTGAGTCAAACCGCTGTTCCTTCAGCTGCTTTTTCATCCGTGGGAATAAAAAAAAAAAAAGTCAGTTGGAGCCAGATTGGGACTGTAGGTGAGGTGCAGCAACGTTGCGACGCCGAATCGGGCCAACAGTTTCCTTCCACGTCCTCCCGTCCAACGAAGGCCCGCATGATCAAATCAAAGATCAAGACAATGCTGATCGTGTTTTCTGACCATCGTGGGGTGATTCATAAGGAGTTCGTTTCCCCTGGGGTCACTGTCAGTTCGAACTTTTACGTGCAAGTGTCAGCCCGCCTGCGAGACCGAGTGAATCGCGTCCGACCAGTCATCTCCACCAACTGGACTATGCATCACGACAATGCGCCGTGCCAAGGCGCGCCCTCAAGAGGCAATTGTTGGCCCGAATCGACATTTCCGCGTTGCTGCACCCCACCTACAGTCCTGATTTGGCTCCATCTGACTTTTCTTACTCACACAGATGAAAAAGCAGCTGAAGGAACAGCGTTTTGACTCAATGCAGGACTTTAAAGCAGCATCGACGAGGGCTCTCAACAGCGTCCCCGAAACTGACTTGCAGAAGGCGTACGGCCAATGTCAGCAGCGTAATTTTTGGTGTCTAGCTGCCTAAGGGTGCTATTTCGAAGAGGATTAAGGAATTGTAAAGATATCTTCAATAAAATTTTTTTAAAAAAATCAGTCCTACTACTTTTGGTATATACCATGTATTTTGCTTATCTTCCGCGCAAAAACGCACTTATTCCACTCCAGAACCCAACTTACTATCAAATCTGTAAATATTAGTGATTTCCTGCTAGTTTTATGCTGAATACAATCTCTAAAATTAGTTTTTTTATATATCAAAAAATTGAAAAATCAAAGGAGGTCGATGTTTACGGGAACAGTTCCGAGGTCTAATTGTGGGGCTGTAACCACCTATTCCTACTATTACATCTAACGTGTTTATTCAATATCTTGATCTTCTTATCTAACATGCGAACACCCTTATACTTTATATAAGTTATCACAGAATAATTAATTCATTATTATTATTTGATCCTGTAAATGCGGCAGCACTGATGAGCAGGCATGTGCGCAGGCGGCTGAGAAGGGCTCACGAGGGGTCTTCCCACTCATCTCCCTGTCTCCATCAGTGGAGTTTCTAGGAATTTTCCGAACTCTGGAAAAAAAACTATAAGATTGCTGCCACCAGCCGAGATGGGCATGAAAGAAATACATCGGATTGTTGGTGGTGATTTTCGCTCTGTAAAGTTCAAACGAATCGGAATAGTGCATGAATAGCTCTGTTCAGGTCAGGGCTGCAGTTATCAATCCAATCAGACTTTGTCAACGAATGACCATTGCGAAACATTCAGATGAAGAGCTGAGAAAGTTTCTGGGTTATGAACTTAGCCTCTATCTTCTCTCTCTTTTTGATGAGCATGGAATAAAGGAAGGAACAAAATGGAGCTTATACAGGGTTTTTGTGGAAATTGAACAGTCGGACTTGAGTAATATAAAATATGTTATTGACAGAGGGTTTTTGATACATCGGGTCAAATGGCAAACAAGGCCAAACATATGCAGAAATTTGCAGCAGTTTTGTCTTATATATTAAGCCACACTATAAACCAAATGCCATTGTCATTTTCGATGGGTACGCTGACGAAGCTCGTGAAAGTACCAAGCGCCTAGAAAGTTTTAGAAGAGCGCAAATAAAACAAAGTGCTGCGATATCATTTAGTATCAATGGTCTCCACTGTCTCACAGCGGAGTTTTCTTGTAAACTCCAAAAACAAGAGCCGATTGATAAATATGATAATAGAAAAATTTGAAGAGTCAAATATTGTTTCACAACAAGCAGTGGAAGATGTTAATATCCTGTTTATCACAACAGCACTAAAGTTGGCCTCTTCGAATGATCTGTGACAGTGGTTAGGGAAGATATCGATCTTTTTGTGATTTTAATTGCCATGTGTAACCATAACATAAAGAATATCTTATTTATGAAACCAGGAAAAGGAAAGGAATCTCAGGCCATTTACAATCCTCATCTTACTGACAAAACCATCTCGGATCATATATTGTTCCTGCACGCGATGAGTGATGGTGACACCACCTCTGCTTTGTTCAATCAGGGTAAATTGAAATTTCTAAAAGTCCCGCAGAAAAACAATGACCTATTGATGATTTCAAAGACCCTCATGAACATTAGGACGACATTGCCGAAGCAGGAAACATGTTTCTCATGGCTCCGTATGGGAAAGATCAGAAGCTAGCCTGAACGATTTAAGATTCAGGTAATATGTATAACTATAATACAAGAGCAAACTCAACTTTACCTCTTTAACCCCCACTGAAGCTTCTGCACGACAACATTCACTAAGAGTTTACTTTCAGGTGCAGCAGTAGTTATCCAGTCGAACCACACTCGATGAGCAACATAGAGACCAGAACGAATGAGGCTGAAAAAAAACATACCTCTTAAGACCCTGCGCAAGACTAAATACATTTGTTGCAAACGTAAAAAAGGCTGCCAACGAAATTGTGGATGCAGGAGACCTACATTGTTCCCCGATCTGCACATCATGCGAAAGTCTTTGTGAAAACGTCGAGCCTCCGGATGTCAGCGTTAACATGTACGAAGAAGAGACTCAAGAAAGAAACCGAGAACAGACTGAAGAAGGACACTTACACGATGCGGAAGGTATGTCTAATCTCACAGTCTATTTCGTAATCGTTCATCTCTCCTTGAGGTATGGTGACAAGTTAATGTTTTCTCGCCAACTCTTTCATTTTCTAGATGATCAAACCACAACGTTGTCAAACCAAATACCGGCACCTATGCCAATACCATCCACCTTCAAAGAACCTCAACCACTACCTTCTAACCGGCAAAGGTCTATGTTATGTTCATCATAATATGCAACACAATTAATTATTAAAACATATGACAATTTTAAAGAACTTTATTGGATTTTTTTAAAAATTTACGTATTTGAATTTGAACAATTTCGGACGCCTTTAAAATTTTTTAACATTATGTAATTTTTGAAATATGACCTGTACCTTTACATAATATATGAGCTAAGTAAGATGTGTACTGAGAACTGTGAGAAATTATCTAATATTGACAGATTTTTTAATAATAAATTTGAGTTTTGGAGTGAAATAAGTGAATTTTTTCAGAGATAAGCAAACTACGCCAATTTTCAACTAGCCCCTGAGCCTGAACGTTCCGAGACAAAAACTTTAATGGTGAAATTTGTAGGAAATTTTATGTACTTTCATTTCGAATATAAAGGTTATGTACGAAATGTTGGTAGATTTAGAATTATAAGCAAAAAAAAAAAAAAAAAAAAAAAAAAAAAAAAAAAAAAAACAACGTTAAAATGAGATTTTTGACCCTTTTTTGCAATTTTTTCAATGTTCCGTCACGAAATTTTGTTATTAAACATCATATTCGGATTCAGCACCCCAAAAAACATATAGAACGGAAGAAATCAAAACTACCCCAAAACTTTCCTCGTAAAAATACTATTTGACTAGACTACCAGCACTCTCTTCACCCTCCAACCTTCATCCAGTTATTCCCAATCCCAATTTAATTTCTGATTTTTTTTTCTTTTGCTGTTTGGTTTTGTTTTGACGATATATTAGTATGATCAGTTATTTTTGCTATAAAATATAAATTTACGTGGATTAAAATTAATCTTGCGCGTTATCACACGTTAAGAATTATTTTTAATTTCCTTCGCTTTCAAATCACCGTATTACTAATGCCATTATTTCAGCCACATATAAATAATTCCAAAATGTCATGATTTGTTCACGGTACAGTGTTTGTATTAATGCACGTTTACTGAAGCTATGATTTTCGAACGTCAGTATTATCTGTGGTTGTGGTTGGGTTGAAGTACAGCCTGGACCATGATGACAGTTGAAACATAAGAGACAATATGGATTTAGCTTTATAATTAATGCGATGTAACATCAGAATATGAATTATTTTTAAATTATCTTTGCTTTAAATAAAGCCGTATTATTGATGTTATTATTTGAGACGCATATATGTACCTCCAGCATGCGAAGATTCGATAGCGAAACAGTGTATGTATTAATGTGTATGTGACCTAAGCCAAGTTTGTCGTTAGGCTGAAACGCAGCCTGGACCACAATGGCAATTGAGACGCTACGTAACAGCATAAGGCAGAATGGATCAAGTTTTATAATTTACGCGGTGTAACATAAGGTGTTAAGATGCGTAGTTATTTTTTATTTTGATTGGTTGCATGTTGCTATCATTAGCTCAGTTGCACGTAGGGAGATAAACATTAGAAAATCATGGTTATGAAGTTATTTTATAGATAGAACAGTTTATTTTACTGCCTGTGAGTTGAACAGCAGCCAAAATTTGTACACACGTTTAAGAATATTTGTACATGAAAGACATCAAATGTATATTAATCGAATTAAGTCCATCGAAATATGGGCAGTTCTGTAGAAGTTATTATGGAAAACCTGTTAGCTTTTTACAAAGACATTTTTTTTTTCTTTTTTTTTTAACTGAATATTGTATTCATAATGATATGTAAGGAAGAAATACTGACGTAATAATGGTTATTGTACTTCCTTTAAAGATCACGTAAGACAAAATGTACCAGAGACAAACTGTTTAACTGTCTACCAAAGACAATCTATGTCCACCACATTAGTAATCTAACGCATTTCACATGACAACTGACCTGTTACAATGTAATAAATATTGATTACGTTTGATTCGCTTATTCCGTTTATTTAGAGTACTGCGGTACAGAAAAATGAATAACAAAACAAAAAAGATAAAATGGAATCCTTTTGTCAGACTTTTGCGAAAGGAGTGAGCGTCTGAAAGTGCATAATGACCCGCGGCCCACAATTTTCCATATATAAAGGTTTTTAATTGCTTGCTCCTTCCCATGGTACATATAAGTCATTAGCTATTTTCGCAGATTTTGTCTCGCACCATTAGTTCTAAAAATTTGAAAACCCCGTCCAAATTGCTGTCATAGTTTTTGCGCGGCTGCCGTTCAAATAAAGAGACTCACGCAACTTGCTTACAGTATAATAGTATAGATTAGAGTTTGGTTTTGGATCACACCTCAAAGTTGTGATGCGGTATAGGCCTGCGCGTTGTTTCGGGAGGTGCAGGTGCAGAGTAACCCGTTTTTTTTTTTTGTTTTTTTTTTTTGGGGGGGGCGGATTCTAATCTATTTCATTGTGTCTGAACATTGAGTTTATTTCAAAAAGAGTTCATTGTATTGTAAATTACTATTGGTAGAGACGCCAAAGCGATGAAAGTTAGAATCTACTTACAGAACCTGTACATTTATCAATAAAATGGAGAGTCGACTAGAATATAGTTGAAAAAGGCACGCAGTCTGTTCAGATCTTTGTGCTTCCACGGACTCTTCGCTCCTTCTGATGTGTGCCGATGACATAGGGAGCCGTCTCAAGGGCTTTCCTTATGTCTCACCTCTTACGTACATAACACAATTTTCCATCATATCATACAACACTGTCACTAAATTCAAAAAACTGGAACAGAGAACTAACGGTCAGTCAGCAATACTATCTATCTTGACCTGCAGTAAAGTGAAAAATTGACTTTCCGACGGAATCGATTTCAGTAGACTTCCAACTAAACGATTTTAGGAGATTTCTTAAGGCACAAGACGACTAGTCGCTGTGCTTGCTGTTATTACCTAACTGACACCCATACATGTATGGTACATACCACTCAAACCATATGGATCATGCATCAGTCAATCCGCTCTGGTGCCTTGAATATCGATTCATCCGACGTCTTGCTGTTTGAACGAATTAAATAGTGATTAAAATAGTTATTAATTGCTGAATTATACAGTGTAAGATCTTATTTGTTCGGTTATGTTGATCAGAATGTTTTGTTTCAAGCTTATCACTGAATAAAGTTATACATAATTTTAATTTTATGTTAGGTTGTCCTGGATTAATGTTCAGTAATCTTCTTGCTATCTTTTCGCCTTGACAAACTAAGCTTTCAAACTATGTTTCTCAGCTAAAAATAACTTTATTAATAGTTATATTATACATTAACGGATGTGTTTCATTAAACTGCCAAACTTTAAAACAGAATTGATGAAATATGATTTTTATTTTGGTGTAGTTTCAATTGCAAATAATTGTAAACTCCAATACTAATACTAAAATAATTTCAACACGTTCTTTTTACATTCCTTCCATAAAGGAAAACGTTAAGAAGAAACTAATACCACAGTGTACTCCATGCAACAGCATTTATAATAACAACACACAAAGTGACCAATTTTCTATAAAAATAATTATTAAAATTTATTAGTGAAATTAAAGACATAGATGCAACTTAGAATATTTGACAAGAGTCATTGCTCCAGAAATCCTGTTCCATCAAAAACAGTGCCGTAAATGTAAATCACGTAGAAAAATATTACTTGCTGGATTTTTTTGTTTCATGTCATATTCATTACAATATTTTATAGACACAAATTAATATACAGCTGCTGAACATGGATTGAATAAATGATCAAGACAGCATTCTCACACTAATGTAAGAATCAGAAAAATGTTTGGGTTTCTATCTGAAGATGGAGTCTAGTTTCTGCTGAAACAGTATTTATTGCAAATATTGGTATTTGTGCGGGTTATCTGAACAGAAAGTATTGAGTTCGTGGTCAAAATGGAGATTCAACAATGGAGGTTATTGTGATTCATAACTTTAAACCCATTAGATTTTTTTTGAAACGCGTGTTGAAGTACAATTTTTAACAACACTTTATAATAAAAATACATAAAGATGCAGAAAGATAAACTTGTTTACAAAAGTAAAAATCAATTTTCTACTAGTATAAGCAATAAGTTGTATTGCAAATTTTGAAACTGTCATGAATAGACAATGTTTAATTTAATTTAATTGCAATGGAGCACAGGCTCCGGTGGCAATTACCCTACACACCCATCTTCCCCCTATCCTGCTACCTACCTACATTTGCCCTCTACAAATTTTATCTCTAAATTCTTTCAAAAGTTTTCGGTAAATTATTCATCATTTCTCTTGGTAACTCATTCCAATCCCTGAACACCCTTACCTAAAAAAGAGAATCTTCCTACACCCTTGTGCCTGAAATCGAGTGCCAGCTTGTGGTCATGGTCATCTTTTTCCCTTCCATGCACTACTTTTCATACCTATTGCAATATCTTTCCATGCCTCATCGCCAGTATATGCCCTGTACACTCCCATGACCCTCCTCATTCTCCTCCTGTCTTGCAATGAATCCCATTCCAGCTCCTTTATCATATCCGTCACTGATTGCAATTCTGCGATAATTTCCAGAAACAAATCTAGCAGCCCTTTTTTGCACCCTCTCCAACTCCTGTATTTGATACGTAAAATGAGGGTCCCATACTACACTACCATATTCGAGCAATGGTCTCACCAAAGTTTTGTAACCCAATTTCTTAACTTCTCTCGTACATCCCCTCATCAATCTCTCCAACAAGTGCAGAACTTTGAAACCTTTTCCTACCACCTGTCCTATGTGTCCTTCCCAGTTAAGTTTGTTATCAAAAATAATGTTGCTTAGCAGTGTAACTTCCCATACATAATAGATCGCAAATCCCCTTCCAGTACCGCAAAATATCTGAATCTGACTTGAAAATACTGTCATTGCTAACGAGTAAATTCAGTTTTCAGCGTATTAAGAAATTTGATATAATCCTGCCTATGGTATAATAAATTCAGAAAATCAATCTTGAGGATGAGAGCGAATATCCCACCACCTTAAAAATTATCAATACTAGCGTATTCTTGATTAAGAAAGCATTTATGTAGCTTTGTGGTTATGTCCTAAGCAATGACTAAAATTAAGTTGCTATTGAAGTTCCGGAACTGTGTCTGTTATAACAGATTATAAAAAATATTTCAAATTAAGATTATAATAACCGTTCGGGTAACGGCGTAACTAGGTTCTGGGATTCTGTAGCTTGCGGCAAATGAATGTGACTCACCTAAAACTGCAGTGGCCAGTAGGGCAGAGCAGAACAGCAGCTCTATGTGAGACCTTGCATGCGCCATGTTGTTCCGGAAGATGATATCCGAGCGCGATAGAGGTCTTACTCCAACCACAGCCGCCGGACCTGACGAGTCTTCTACTTGTTGCGTTGTGTGTATTTTGCTAAACACCCAGTTTATTTTGTTTAGATACATTCTTTTCTCTTAAAGTTGGTTATTTTATATCTTCGATTAATTTTATTAATTTGTATTTTTACCTTGGTTTTGTCGAATTTGAAAAGGTTTAACATTACGTTACACTCTAAAGCCTTACCTACAACGTCTGAACATAATATCTAATCGCTTAGTTTTTAAACATCGACATGTCGAAAAATGAAAAGATTTTCCCCGTCATAAAAACTAACTATTTAAATATCTGACGAGTCTCCTCGCAATCGAAATGATAGATGTAGCGAAAATGGAGTACAAACAACACGAGATCGAGTTTGCGATCCAATTAAGGAGTTTATATCGTATGTTATATTCGTACAAATAAATCAGTCTGTTTGTTCTCTGCTAGGCAGCTCCACTTAAAATATTGCTTGCTGAGGTTTGCCTGTGGGGTATCACTTATCAGTAAACAAAAATATTGGAATTAGTAACTATTTCCAGAGGAGGCACAAACTAAGGATATATATAAACGTATTTAAACATTCACATACAACATAAATTTAGTAGGAAAACACGTGGCTGTTTCTCTGCTTTTTCCTACCCGGACAATATTTTTTCAATAGTTTATCTATGAATGAACAGCTCAAATCTCGTGAGGACAAACTCGCCGGCACAGCTAGTAAAACATAAAACGTGAGGTTAGTGCACTAAGAGCTGGCCTTTTTTTTCTAGCTAATCTGAATATAGTTCGCGCTTATACAGTTATATGATTTATATATTTTAAGGAATGTTTAAAATTGTTTTCTAAAAACCATATTGAAACATTGCTATTTAATTCATATTCAAACATAAACAGTTTGCAACTATATTTCTGATACATTTAAAAACGTGCGTACGCTGGACTTTATCTTTTTCTGTAGCTGGCATAGTTCGAAAGTATCGCAACCCCAGAAGTGAAGTAGATAGGAAGCCTGAGTCATTCTAAAAACACTGTTGACATCAGTCCTAAGGATGTATGCGATAGGGAAAATGTTTAAGTAAAAATTTTCATTTAAGGCGATAATACATTTAATGGTATTATGTGATTCTGAACAACGAAATTAAATCAAGTAAGTGCAGAATAAATTAATGATATTTTAGAATAGTGTTCTGATATAAATATTTGGGGCACTTAAATGAAGTGATGAATCGAAAAGAAGTAAACATAGAGAACAAAGAGAGTTGTACCAGTCTCTTGGCGAAGTGGGCATAATAAAATTACTATTCCTGAGATGGTATGGTCACTTAACGACAAGCGATGAGGATCTCATCAAATTTTGCACAGGTAAGACCGACAGTCAAAGTGTTTGATGCTGTTAACGAGGACATCGGGAGAGCAGGTACAGAAAAACAGAATGATTGGAGAGAGAGAACCCATTGAAGATTAACTGCTGTGTCGACAATTGTCCGTGATACCACTTCTAAGGACTTAAATTTTAATATAATTAGTTGATTAATTTGTCTCGTTAGACTTTATTATAACATTAGGCATGGTGGAATATAGCTCTCCCCTTTTGACGATTATTATTCGTCGAACCTTCAGTAACATAAAAAATACTTTTGGTCAGTTCCAATTTCATTCGCACTGAATAAACAATTTAATTCATTACGCTTGAAAGATTAAATTCTCCTAGCACACAATTGGGCCGACATGCAGATATATCATTTACATTCATTGTAACAGTTTATTTTATCTGTTCTTCCTGCTAACCAAGATCTAGATTAAACCTTGGGCCGTGATTACGGTTTTCGGTACTCATCGATGAAAATGCTGCAATGGCCACTAAATGTCGTCTAAAACCTTACACAATGCAAAAAACATTAAAAACGTATTCCACAGAAAATGGTTTACGTTATTACAATACGACGCTCTTTTTACTCTTTTCCTTCCTTATCCTGTAAGAAAAACATAGTAACAGGCCATGTACAATGTTGCTATCAACTGGAAACGTAATTTTAAGTGTAATGCCATACTTTTTTTTATGTTTATAGTAGTTTATCAACTTTACCAGTTGAAACACGAAATTTTTTTGAAATCACACTGAAAGAGCTAGTGAATGGTGCAATTGGGGACATAACTCATTGTCTTATCTTATAGACGTCAGCTATAAGGATGATGACGAAATGCGTGCGTGCGCTTTATATCAGCGGGCAGAACCGGGTCCGTCTAGATTAATTTACAGTCCGCATGTTTTTATCAATAAATATGTCATCAATTCTGAGTAGGAAACTGTACATAACAAACACCCTGAGTCCATATAATTATTGATCCATGCGTTTACAATATGATGGGAGAAATTGAGTTGTAAATACACTGGTTTTCCTGATCTGGGTTTTCCATGGTTTCCCTAGATCGCTCCAGGCGAATGCTGGGATGGTTCCTCACAATTGCCCATGGGCGCCACCTGCCATATGCCGTATATCCCTTCCAAACCATTACCTTTCCTGATAGGTGCAACGCACCCTCCGCCAAACACTTTAAGTGAATCGCGGAGTAATAGTAATAGTAATAGTAATAGTAGAGCCTCTGATATATTGAAAAATCTTTTTTAGACTTTTCCGGCTCGTCGGCGGCGAAGTCAGTACCGCCGGGAAATAATTATACGCAAAGAATGGCAAGACAGCCGGTTAAGAAATCATTCCGCAATACGCCTGGGGTATTTTGAGTAGAGATGAAACGGATATCCGGCAACTATCTGGTATCCGTCCTATCCGGCCAATATTACTATCTGGCCGGATACCGGATACTTGGTCAATATCCCGCGGATATCCGGCGAGTATCTGATTATCAATAAATTACGAAAATATCATAAAATGTTCTTTAAATTCACAAATTCTAAGTATATAAGTCTAAACACAAATAAAAAAGTCTTCAAATCAAAATACCGTTTATTATTCTTTTTAACATAAAAATAGTTATTTTACTGAATGAACATCAATTTCTTTATTATAGGAGGTAATGATCAGTTTTGCTTTTCCTCGTAAACAAAACCAGGTTCAAAGAAAAGTGTTTCGCTATATACACTACTGCAAGGCGATGAAAAATATATTCTAACAAATTTTAACAAATTCGGGTATCGTGTCGCATTATCTGACCACCAATGTAAGGGCCACGCTTCCGATCAATACGGGATGACTTTAAATAAAAGTCAATCTCGCTAGCAATCACGTTTTTTTCTTGAGCGTGATACTGGCTATCCCGTTAAAACAATTCCAAAACGTGTCTTGAGCTTCTGTCTCGTCGCTTTTACTCCTTTTAACAGTCATTGAGTATGAACTGCTACTGGTGGAAGATACATCGCAAGACATTTCAATAGATTCCAATAGAATATTCTAACGAGCTTCAGCAAACCCCATATAGTTTGTCTTCAACCTTGGCTCTAGGAAGGTCGGAATCGATTAGGTTGAATCTTCACTTAAGGAGCCAAAGCGACTTTTAAATTCAGATCTTAAAGAGGCTCTCATGTATGGTAAGTCAGGAGTACTTCGATCTTTCTTATCGTTATCTAATGATTCTGATATAGTCAACTACTTTTCTTTCAATATCCCGCGGATGGCTAAAGGCAGTATAGGCACGGTAGTGGCTGTAGCTTTCCTCATTTCATGATAGTTAGTGGTTGTTTCATTTTCATATGGTTTGCCGTAGCAGAGGTATCTGGTCGAAGACAGAAAAAAATACGCCATTGTGTTTTCTTTAATTCAAACTTCGCACCAAAACATGCCTCAGGAAAAGTAATTCAAATTCGAAAACTTACTGTCATTACCTGTATCAAAATATTCCCAAATAGGCGATCCATTCTATACTGGCAACATTTTTATTTTTCCTAACCTCAAATAACAACGTTCAGCCGGATATTCGGCTGCCGAATATCCGGCTATCTGGCTTATGGCCGGATAACAAGTATCCGGCCAAACATCCGTTTCATTTTGAGACACAACGTGAACCAAAATAAGGACAACCAGATCAGTGGTCGGACGACCGTCTCCGAAATGCCAGGCCCGAATATTAATTTCTCGCTGTCAAGCTCTGTGGGCAATTTATATCCATACTTCTACGCTTACTACTATGTAAATCTTTAGGGAGGCTGTGCCTAATTGATCTGCCATCGCACAAAAACAAGTGCAAAGATGCTGATGGCATTTTCACAGTTTCTAGGAGATCAAACTAGCTTCAAATCTGAGGTATGTCTTTATTTCGTTAAGGCATGTAGCACTGGAGCTGGAAATTAAAATCTGTTCCGAACACCAAACTTTTTCATCAACAATCCGGCATAACCAGAAAACTATAGAAACGATTTTACTTGAATTTTCACTGTTTGAATCCATATTCTAACTTAAAACCAGAAGTGTGTTTAATCACACAACTTCACTTGGAAATCACACTCTCTTCCGAATAACAAATTCTTTTACATACAATCTGGTATAACCAGACAACCTCTGAAGAAATTTTGACCAGTTTTTTATTTAAAATTTGAGATGCACACTTCCTTGCCTTGCGACATAGCGGAAAATAAATATCTGATTGAAACAGTATCGAAGACATGCAGCGCTATAATAACGCTATTTGTCTGTTCTTCTCCTGATTCTAAACCCGATAGATGAACTTAGTATGGCGAAGCCGAAAGTTGGTTATCTTAATAATGAATTTATCGATCCACAGAAAAAAAATTAACATGGAGCAAATTTGCAGCTGGATACAGCATTTCTGTAAGTACAATAACGAGTGATGTAATGAGTAAAGTACGTGTAAATCCAAATAAACCTTATTCTGTGATTCATCACTTATTTCGAGCAAATATTAATAAATTGATGATGGTTATTTACAAGCCAACGAAAAAATTACAAGAGCTTCTTAGGTTCACGTAGACAAAGTCACTGCTAAAAGTTAGTCAATTATGAGTTGTGCAACTCATACAGAATACTGTATAGTATCGCTGGTTGCTGGCCCCATAGCCTAAACTTGGCTACGGTCCAAGGTGGCATCACAAAGTACCGTTAGCGTAACGCCTAGTACTCGCTGAATTGCTGCCCACTTGTCAACTGCCTTCACTACTGCGACACTTGTTTCGACGTAGCTCTTTCGTCAACACCACAGTGTCATGTAAGTATACATTCGGTAAAACAAGTGATCCGTCAACTTCCGTCGACAAGGTGAAGCAAAGTTCACGAATACAACAGTTTATAATATTTTTCTGCGTAATTTTGCTCACTGTAGCTGAATGCTTAGTCCTTTTTTATCTGGTATGCCATTCACCAGTTAATTATTACTTCTGTGATTTCAATATACAAGGTCTATGCAGAACAATAATTCAAGGTTTACCAAATTACTTGTACAGATCTTCCGTTGCTGGTTATTTCTTTGCTTACATTTTAGAATTGTTATTATTACAAACAATTAATTACGATGAAGCGTTTGTATACTGCCGATTTCTTTTTACCTAGTATTACGCTAAACGAATTTTCGTTTATAATTCTTTCTGTGTTTGAGGTGCCGTGTTCTCAATCCTTACACCTAACTCGTAAATTTTTATTGCTTTTTCATGTTGAGAACTCTAATGGAATTTCACAAACTCAGGATAAATTTTGTTTTTAGGAAGAGAGAAAGAATGGTGTTGAATTAAATCAATGGATGCCCCGTAGGAAGTTAGGATTATATAACGCTGCTTAATCTTCGCTCAATGCGCGTACCATGTTAAAGACACGCTATAGGATTTGAGCAGAAATTTCAGTTTCATCATTTAATTGGAATTCGTGCACTCTGCCCAGTAAAAGTATTGTTTATACAATTTTATATGTTTCCCCATGTTTTCCCCACTTATTTCTATGTACTGTCACTCATTTCTATTTTATTTTTCAAAGCAGAACCCTTTCAGTTCCATACACTTAACCAACATTTCTCAAATGTAATCTATTACATCCCTGAAGCGTGATTGTGGAAGATCTGAAGCAACTATCATATCTCTCCCTTTGATCCTTAGTAATCAAAATCTCTGCTCCCAGTTTTTTTTTTTTTTAATCCAGTTGTCCAGGAATTTACACCGATTTGTTGTAATAATTTATCGCAGGATTTTCATCGACATACTACGTCACCTGGTGAAGACAGCGAATGAAGTTGTTGTAACGTTGTGTATACCATATTGTATCCGGCATAACGCAATTTTAAATTATTCAAAGCAATCAATTAAAAGTATTTTTTTTTTGCGTCCCAAAAAACATAGGCTGTAGTATTTCTGGCAGATGCCGGGATGTTAAATAGCTCATGGACACCTCCTGCCATATCCCGTATATCCTTTCTGATGCTTTAATGATTACACATTAGCATAGGTGCATTGCACCCTCCGCCACCCCGTATAGTGAATTGTCGAGTTGTGGTAATGGTAGTAGTAAATTCGCCTTTTTGGCTTAGAGATATCCATTGTTTTCATTGCTGTTTCTTTTTCTGGAGTGCAGAAAGAACTGAGGCTCATCCATAGTAATAAATAGGCGCACAAAATTATTATAGGGTCCTTTTTGAAACGGTAAAACATTGTTGAGAAATTCGTTGTAGCATTTGGTTTTGTTTAGCATTTCATAAACCTGACACTCATCTTGCACAAAGCTTTCTCCTATTTAATTCTTGACGTCAGATCTACCGGATCCTTTCTTCTGGTATGCGTACGGCTCCAGTTATAGCAGCAGCCTTGAATCACCGATTGCACAATACCATATTATGAATCTTTTCAATATTCTCGTCTGTTATTGCAGCTTTTGTCGTCCTTCCAAAGATTATCTTCAAGAAAGGTACTACCACGTTTTAATTCAGTCTCCAGTTTCTTCACTGTAACAAAAGAAGGAACAGACTCAACCTCTACTAATTTTGGATGATTCAACGCTGTGATAAATTGCACTAAACGAAGAATTTTACGACGTCACGATATTACGGTTTATCCATTTCGACGTCAAACACACATCAAGAAGCTATGTAAAGGAAACTACTTGACTGATATTCGTCACAAGGAATGATGAATGTGTTGATAGCGATGTCATCATCTTAACAGCCGATAACTTTTAACCTTTCTGTCGTTTCGCAGAAATATTGAAATCTAGTAAAGACACGAAGGAAACCTATCTTGTATTAAAAAATGTAATAATCGTGTATGCATGGGCCAATGCTTTTTATGTTTAAATAAGCATTAGAGAATCTGGGAAAGAAGAAAACTGAAACACGTTATGGTATGCCCAGGTCATCAGCATTTGCGTTTTCTCTTTTTCTGGTCGACTGGCGCATCTTCTTCCGTTTTTGGCCATTATTCCATATGTCTTTCTGCAACACTAGTCTCCTGTTGCTCTAGTGGTGTGTTGAAAGACTCAGGAAGAGAGAGAAATTTTTAGATTGCGTTTGCAGAGATACGTTATTGCGTAAACAGGTATAAGAGCCTAAAGAAAGATGGGACGACTACAGAGCAAATAAATATCAGTATATGTATAAAAAATAATGAGTATAATTTTTTTTTACATGTGTGTGCATTTTATTTCATCTCTCCTCGTACAGGATCTTATTTCTTTATTTTAGAAACTTATGATTGTTGCAGTTATTTTCAGTGATTGAACCAAGCTTGTTTTTTACGATTATTAATTACCTATAAGCTCAAAAAAATTACATATAGGAACGTATCGTTACTGTAAATGTCACAGTAAACACATTAATCTCACAGAAAGTTATGGGTGAGCAATAACGCTGAGACGCTGGTTCGGCCATCCAGATTTCAGTTTTCCGTTTCTTTTTTTTTTATCTGCTTTACGTTTCTCAACAGCGAGGTCTTTAGAGACGGGGTTTTCCGTGGTCTCCAAATATCACTCCAGATTACTGATCGAATAGTTCCTTCAAAAATGCAGTTGCCCAATTCCCTCCTGTTTCTTGCCTCAATACTTACACATCTATGATGGCTTGGATGTTGAGGAGACGTAAATTCAAATACAGTTCAACTATTTAGGTATTTGCTTCTTAAGAGTTCTGTTCAAAAAGTGTCAGGTTTTTAGGGGAAAAAAACTGACTCAAAATCATGAGAAGAGAATCTATTTAAAAATAATTTTTACCAACAATCCCACCAGTGGGTTATTTATTTTGAATATCGGATTATTATTGTTACAAATTCCTCTAATTTTTTTTATTACGATTTCTTTATGCGTAGACAGCTTTTGAAGTCGGAACTCGGAGCCAGCCCTCGGAATAGCGGGATAGACAAGATGGTGGTAAACATCAGATTGTGCACGAAACTCATGTCTTAAGTTCGAAACCTCACCGTACTACTTGTGATTCTATACTGGTGTCGGAACTTTGAAAAGTCATTATATTTGTTCGTTAGCAGAGGTCTCTGAGACGCCAGGAAGATGACTGGCGCTTGACACGCGATTAGCTGAATCCAGTTTTATCATCATAGACTTAGCCAGCGGAGTGGGAGAGGTGGTGGTGCATCATTCATAATCATCATATTATGTGCCAAAGTCTTGTTTAAAACTGTAACGCGCATGTAGTGAGGCCATACGACAATGATGATAGAAAATTATACAGCAGAGCTCAATAATATTATGCTGATAGCATCCAATAATGGCCATAACACCGACATTAACTACAAAATTAAAAAAACAAACAAATGTGGCCAACAAACACACCCATCCCACCAGACAATTACCCAAACCACACTCACCAATGACAAACAACAAGAAATGGCCTACTTGACACTAACACATACAGAATCAGTAACATTCTCAGAAGATGGGAATAAATATAGCTTCAAAACCAACAACACCACCCAAAAACATTTTAACAGTAATACAGCTGAAAATAAATATCAACAGTCAGGAATATACAAACTGACCTGCCAGCAGTGTAAGGCTATCTATATTGGGCAAACAGCCAGAAAATTAGAAATCGATATAAAGAGCACATAAGGGCATTCAGATGCTCCAGTCATTCTACATATGCAGAAGATTTAATTGAAAACAAACACTAACACACAGAAATGGGAACAGACATGCAAATATTGGCAATCAATAACCACAAGAAAAAACATGTTCATATAAAAAAAATTCATATACAAAAGGCACCTAATGAAGGGGAAAATTTGATCAATGAATACATCCATGTTACGAACCAGACTATTTAGGACACTAAAAATGAACTCGCATTCAAACAAACCGCTACAGCAAAGATAAAACTTAACTTCAGTAAGCAAATTAGGTTGGTAATACATATACCATAGACAGTTAGCATCTTTGAGAAGAAACCATAAACAATAACAAAAGTTGTTTAAAATGCTACATTGTGTGTAAATACGTGTATAAATGCTTTTCATAAAAAAATGGTATTTGGTGAATAACCTCAGAAGAAGAACACTAACTAAGCTTGTTCCAGAAGTTACCTTCAAAAATCAAACGTGTAAATATGTTTCTTATTCAAAATTGTTCAGTGTGAGAAACCTCAAGGGGAGAAACTGATATGGAACAATTCCATACACTAATGTAATATAGAAAAACTGTAAGTAAAATAAGCTAAAAATATATTTAATAACAAAATTTATACCTTCATTTAGATAAACATTATGCTACACATCAAAACTTGTACATAACTTGTTCTAGGGCACTGATGATGGTATAATAAACCGAAACGCATATGCCATAACAAAGTTTTTTCATTTGTTAGCTGCACTAGACGGAGAAGAAAACCCAACATTAGTGTAGCAGCTAAGGATATTGACCTAAGTATTCAAAATGATGGTAGTAACTAACACAGATGATGTACTTTTTATACTTGATAGCTCATAGCATCTTTGGGAATAGTAGGCCAACATGGGCTGATACTGGCGTTATCCCTCTCCATTCTTTCATACTCATCCACAGTACAAGCAATATTCTACATTGAACATGCACAAAGACCCACAAACACCGTCACAGTCATCTTTTTATGCAGTAACATTTACGAAAACTTTGACTGTAGGGAAAGGAACGCAAAATCATGTCAGTTACTGTTGATGTGGGGGGACGGAGGATAACACAGTACGTTGTTTGTAGACCCTTGTATCAAGTTTTGGTGTCATTTAGTTTTAATGACCAACAGCGAGATCAAGTTACAAAAGTCCATCGCCTTTTACTCATATACTCGCTTTGTTTTGAAGTTGAACTATCTCTACCGATTACATATTTTATGTTCATTTCATTGTTTTTACCTAAATGATATTATCTTCTTTCGGATGGTTACAAAAAAAGTAGTTGTTTTTAAATTCAGGAATTGCCATTGTGATGTGCATACATCTTATATATACCAATATCATTGTGATATTAAACAATTTCTCTGGGATTGAAACCTTGATACCTTTGTTAAAAAAAAGGTAGTATGTAATAAAATCCCTATTTACTTGATCAGAAGGAAGAAATTCACGGTTAGGTATAATTTCATAGCTACTGCTTTGATTATAACAGTTTTTGGTTTACTGGGAAGAGAATGAGCGATTTTGCAACAGTAATACTACAACAAAAATAAGAATTGTTTACAATGCAATAGAATGGAAATGAATATCATCTGTTTGCAAGGGAAGTACAGAATATAATTGATTGCAACTTTTGTAATATACTGCCGGCTACCTAGCGAGTGACTTGCTGTCACTATGCGATGTGACGTCATGCAGATGCTAGCCGGAGAGGAAGCCGCGGTGTGGGCAGTGAGGGAGACGCCCACGTTAATCAAGCAGCGGCTGCTCCGGTCCAGGGGGTGGCTAACTCAATCTAGCGCTCACTACAAACTGTTGACGTTGACCTTTAGGATCCAGTAGATTAGAGCCCTAATATCCCATTACGAATGGAACTGCACCGGAACGAATAACGTCAAACATGTGAATTTGTAGCGTTTGTTTTGTTTTTGCGACATGTGATAAAAAGTGTAATGGTTAGTTTTGTAAAGCAAGAGTTATACGAAAAGTGACAAGATATAGAATTTAATCTATAACGTTTTACTCCTTGCTGTATATAACCATTCGTTGTGTATTTAGCAACGATATTAGAAGTGGTGATAATTGTATCTGACACCACTCTGTGCTTTGCGGTTGGGCCTTGGGAACGTTCTTAAGAACAACTATACAGACCAATAGAACTCCGTTGAAAGAATACGTTATTTGTGTAGCAGACGATTTATTATTTTGTCTCAACAGTGATTTTAACAAGTAGATGGAATATGTATCTTTCAAATGATTCTGTATTAATTTACTTCCATTGTTTCTTATGAATCTTTAAGAACAATTGAATTTATTTACGTGTTATGTGATAATCTTTGATATTCATTTAACGTCTATGGATAAACAGTAAGTAACTTTTTTTAACATCATGTCATGAGATTGACAAATATCTATATTTTAACAATTTTATTGTTTCAGAAAAATTTCTTATTAAGAATAAAAAGAAATGTGATACTCCTAGAAATAAAGTCAAAGGCGATTTTCATTATTCTACATTACAGCCAGACTCGTAATTTAGAAGAAACTTTGAACTACGTACTTTATATTTAATTGTAAGTCACAGAACTGACTAGCGAAACTAATTTTTCTCTGTCTTCTACGATTTTCATCGTTTCATTTTATAAATGGGCTTCCATATAGAATTTTAAAAATCTTCTTTATTTTACAATTAGTTCTATCAGGAACAGGTTCCTGAATTGAATCAATTGCTGAAAATAATTACAGAAAACGGTATGAAATAACGGTAGAAGTGGTTATCGTGACAAGCTTTTAAGTTTGCACCGATCGTGGCATTATGGTTGCGCTTTGAGACATCGAGCCTGCTTCTAGTTGTTATCAGCTGGTTTCCGGTAAAATTATGGTTTGTCATAGTTTCCGAATCACTTCAGCCCAATAATAGCATGGTTCTTTCAAAAGTTCACGGTTGATATCCTGCACTATCCTACTCTCAGTCCTTTCCCGCTTCTGATAACATCGATGTCGACGAAGCATAGATACATAAAAAAAGGATTATGTCAATACCAGGATGCCATATACCAAAAATTACTAACCTATTCAACTGAAACAACAGAAAAGAAGACGCAATCGTTAATTTTTTTCCAAAATTCAGTTGCTTTCAAGCTACTCTACATAAGTACACAGTTCAGACAATCTTGGAAACTTTACTTCCGTTAGGTCGTGCCGACATACTTATATCATGAAAAAATTCTGGGGGATTCTATCATTACCGTGGCGCCAAAATTTGATGACTGATTCTTATAGAACTCGACAAAACAAATCGAAATAAAGAATAAAATTATTTGATATCTCGCTTGGTTCTCGAGATATCGTATCTCAAAATTGACGTAGTTAGATTTAAATACGGCCTGGACCAGAAGACAAATTTCGTTATATTCAAATTTGATGATGAATTCGTATGTAACACTACGAGATAAATGGAAAATAAAGTTTTTTGATATCTCGCTTAGTTCTCAAGATATTGTATCTCAAAAATGAGGAGGTTAGGGTGAGATCTGGCCTGGACCAGAAAATTTTTTTTCGCCAAAACCACCATATCCACACGGTGTAAATGCACTGTAGGTGTATTATTTTCTTCCTAGTGATTGTTGCTAGGTTGAAATACGGCCTGGACCAGAAGAAAAAACACCAAAAGCAGAAGGAACTAAACCTATGACTGATTTTTACCATGCTATATCTCGAAAACCAAGCGAGATATCAAAAAAATTTATTCTTTATTTTCGATTTATTTCGTCGAGTTATACAAGAATTCATCATCAGATTCTGGTGCCACGGTAATGATAGAACTGCCAAATTCTGTAACTGCCAATGATTTAAAGCTCCTAAATTAATTGCTTAAACATTATGTTAGTAGCATTTGTCTAATAGGTTATAAAGTAAGTTCCATGTTTGAGCAATTCTTCCAATATTGGTATGATTGAATTTACGCAGTACATTGTTTCCTGTAAGTACGGATAACATAGGGAGGGCATAATTAAAACCACCCATACCCTTGGTTAGTCTCGAACCGGCGACCCCTGAAATTGGAGGTCAACAGCCCATGCACTGCCATGGCCAGTGTTAATTTAAAATTAATCTCAATAGAGTTTTAATTTAGAACGATTCTGTCGCATATTCCTACTTGGTGAATGATCAGTGCGTGGTATCCATTGAATCATTTATCATTACCATATGCACTGATAATTGAGCTGTGGATACAATACACGATTAAACTGATTACGATATCTTCCAATCTTTTGTCGGACGGTTGAATGCTGTGCTGCAAGATTTTCTTATCTGAAAGGTCTGTAGTGGAAAGTGCACCATCAAAGATGGTGTATCAAGGTTTATACCTTTCCTTGTTGCTTAGTGATTAACGAATCGTTGACGTCGATGTTATTAGAGGGGTAAAGGACTGGGTACAAGGAACGGGAACGAACGTCTCCTTCAAAGAACCATCCCGACATTTATCTGGAGTGATTTAAGGAAAACATGGAAGTCTCTTACTGGTCAGAAATATACCTAGGTACTTTTATTTACATAACATATTAAAGGGGTTTGTCACTTATTTCTAGTTCTCCTTTTAACGTATATGAGGATATTTGTTAATTATTTTTTTTTTTTTTATTTTTTTTTACAGTAGCTATGAAAACAATAATGCCTCTTTTGTAAGTTGTCGCGTTGAGGGGTCTGCATACCATATTTTTTTTTTTATTTTGTACTGTGTATCATTTTTTTAGCTGTTATTCGATTTGGTAGGGGAGTTACAGCAAAACAGAATAACAGGAAACGTAATCATTTTACTTTTGATATCTTTCATAGCTTTTTGGCTATCCCTTCCTTTTAGTTAAACGTTGATTTGTTGTTATTTAATAACCAACTTAGATGCTGGACGTAGAATGTTTAAAACAGGGGTGGCCAACCGGTCGATCGCGATCGACCGGTCGATCGCGGCTATTAGTCCAGTCGATCGTGGCAAGGTTGCTTACTTTTGTTTCCAGCGCGCGATGGAAAACTGTCATTCCGTCAGTTGACATCTGGGACTATTGTAGTTGTGTCAATATAAATGTAAATCACTATTAGACAATGCATCGCGCCTCATACGCAATGGATAAGTGGTTGAAGAGAAACGCTGAAGGAACATCAAATGAAGAAAGAATTGCATCTGAGGGTTCATCAAACAAAGTAAGATAATATTTTCCATATTGCTACAATGGCAAACGAACCGCTCAATAATGTTCACTCGCTATAGCTGTGGCTACATTTATTGGCGCGTACGCCGTTGCCAAACCGTGCGCTTAACAGTTGTATTTACCTCTTTACTTGAAGTAATAGTTTGTACTGTGTTTTAAATAATTTTAATCACTATTTTGTGATAAAATATTGATGTATGTCATTTCGTTAAGAAAGTTATGTTAGTGCAGATGCATTTAATATAATTGGAGTTTGTAAAAGACCTGTTATTTATTATTCTATTATCTGCGCAGAAAAAGAAACATAATTGAAAAATTATATTAAAAAAATACTTTCTCGATAGACTAAGGAAATACTATTCTTCTCTTATTTGTGGCTAAAAATCCACAAGCACGTGTTAAATTTTATTTTCAGTTTGTATATTTACAACTAAAATCAAAATTATATTTTGTTATACTCTGCACTGAAAAACTTGCATAATTAACGACAAATTTATTTTGACTATACAGGGTGAGGCATTTGAAACTGTTTGTCGGTATGTTTCGCAAAGTACAAATCGAACTAAAAAAAAAGTTGTAATAAAAGTTTCTCATCTCGAAGAGGGACATCTATTAACATTACGCTGCACCACCCCCGGGGGCGAGAGGGTGGGGTTACTTTGAAATCTTAAAAAGGAACCCCTATTTTTTATTGCAGATTTGGATTCTCAGTTAAAAAAATATATATCTTTTGTATGAAACATTTTTTTCGCTTCATGATAGATGGCTCTGTAATCGGCAAAAATGAAATTGAGTTTAAGATTGTTGCAAAACGGTAATATCTCAAACGAATACACATCAGATCAGGAAAATCGAAGTAATTTTTTCATATTTTTGATAATGCCATGATGTGAAACCTCCCACAATCGAATAAGCACAGACTGTGATCATGCGTCTCAGTCCGTGGTCAGACTGTGCATGTTACTTCAATGATTCGGATTGTACACATCTCTTCGCAACTGTTCCACGATGTTAACGATTGCAGAGAGAGTCGATATCATTACCACGTACTTTGAGGCTCATAGAAATGTTGAAGAAGTTCGTCAAAGGTATGCTAATCTGTTCCCTGATAGGTATGTGCCGTCTGCAACGACTTTTCGCAGTATTGTCCATTTGTTTACTGAAACCGGAAGCGTTAAACATAGAAAAAGAGTCCATTCGCGTCCTGTGACAAAAGAAAATAACACAGTGAATGTTTTAGCTGCAGTTGTTGCTAATCCTCATGCCGGGACTACACGCTTGCCAAACCTTGTCAAACTGTCACAAATTGAAACGTGTGGATAGGGCGCTTGGCTTGGCTTGAGTAGGCTTGCAGGCACTTGTGGCTGATCCGACCGAGGTCGGTTTTTTGGCACAAATCAAAGACGTTTGCGGCAAGTGCTTGCGGTCTTAGTATTGTTTGTGCCCTAACGGTGGACAAAACGTGCGTTTCTTTTTGCTGTGTAAAAGTGGTGCAAGAGAAATGAATAACTTGTCCAACGAGGATGATTTAAAATTCCCTGAATGCTGCCAGGTAGAACTCTGCAAAGACCATAAAAAAATAGCTCTTCTTTGGAGTCGCCTTAGTGAAGTTTTAAATAAAAGTCATGCAGATTAAAAAAGAAAAAGAAAGATAGAATAGAATTTCGTACCGTCACATTTCGGAAACTTTTAAAGAAAAAACAAGATTCTATTCGCTCTGGCTCAGGTATAAATTTATTAATTTAGCTGGTATAGTACAGCTTCTCTGAAGTTGAATTTTCTTTAGAAGTCATAGGTGAAATTTCATTCAGCGAATATTCAAAATCAAAATATCTCATCAGTTAGAAGATATCAAACTGACCAGATGGCTCAAAAAGAAGTTCATTACATGTTTCTTCCATAAATTCTCTGAGATCAAAAGTTAATGGATAAAGACATAATGCCGTTGAAGCAATAATTATTATAGAATTCTAATTATAAAACAATATACTTATATTAATTGAAATACATACATGAAGCTAAATAGTAATCATAGTTGCATTAATGAATCGTAAATTAAATGGAACGGTTTCAATGGATTTTTAACATCCACGATCCTCTTTGTCGTCTTTATCGTTACTTTTTTTTATATATAAAAATAGGTTAGGCTAAAAGTTATGTCCGTCACAACCTAGACGTCAGTCATGCTTTCTGCTCCAAAACATACAAGCGCACACGCAAGCGTGTGGATGATGATGTTTGGCTCCCCAAAATTAACCAAGCGTTTGTAGAGGCTTGGAGTTTGTGACAAGTGCCAAGCGTGTGGTCCCGGGGTCAGATTAGTTCTCGGCAAATTGCGCGATATTCAGGAATTTCGCAAAGAAGTGTTCTACGCATACTGCATGAACACAAAATGGCATCCATTTCATTTATCGCTGCATCAAGAACTGCATGGTGACGATTTTCAAAACGGCCTGAATTTCTACATCTGGCAGTGAATAATAATTTCATTTCACAGTTACTTTTCTCTGATGAATCAAATTTTACGAATCGTGGTAAAGTGAATCGACATAATATGCATTATTGGTCATTGGAGAATCCCCATTGGGTAAGGCAAGTTGAACATCATCGCCCATGGAATGTCAACGTTTGGTGCGGTGTTTTAGGTACGCAGGTAATTGGCACATACTTCATAGAAGGTAATCTGACTGGTCCAATCATGGAGGAAGGAAATATATGGAGGAGAAATGACATTAAATCTGTGACACCACCTCTTAACTCTCGGCTGATACTGCGCATGTGCGGTGGCGGCAGTGGCCATATTGCGAATCCATATCAATGCAAAGTTCACATTGTGTTTGATGCTGTGATGATTTAATTTTCTAATGTGTCTGAGTATTTTATAATGCCATCTTGTGCCATCTAGGAATCCTGATGAAGCAAACGATGTTGTTACGCCAAATGCAGTTTGCAATTCAAATACGCATGTGTGGATGTGACTACATAGTTAGATTCTGTAACGGCAATTTAGTGGATATTGTGGTTAAGTCTAAATGTAGTCTGTACCAGAATGGTTTTGTTGTTGCATATATAAGGGACAAAAAATTTTCTAAATTGTTTCTTATTTCTTAATCTGATATGTATTTATTTGAGATATCTATTACTGTTTTGCAACAATCTTCAACTCAGTTTCATTTTTGCCGATTACAGCGCCATCTATCATGAAAAGAAAAAAATGTTTCATACAAAAGATACATATTTTTTCACGGAGAATCCAAATCTGCAATAAAAAATAGGGGTTCCTATTTAAGATTTCAAATTCATCCCCCCTCCCGCCACCGGGGGTGGTGCAGAGGGGTCGAGCGTTATGTTAATGGATGTCCCTCTTCGAGGTGAGCAACATTTTTTTAATCCGATTTGTATTTTGCCAAATATGCCGACAAACAGTTTTAAATGCCTCACCCTGTAGATTTAAAATTGCCGAAAACAAAAAATTTATATATAGAAAAAAGGTACTGGGCATTGCAGTTTTCAGTTCATAAAAATCAACCATTATATAAATAAACAAAAATTGTTATATCGTATTCATGAATATTATTAGAAAGCCAAATGTTTTTAAGCAAAATTAATAATATCAGACTAATACAGTAACTTACTACCAGCAATAATAATAATAATAATTCCGTGTGGTCGTAATGACCTGGCGACAGGTTTCTACTGGCTGCCCATTCCACCCCTGGCGTAGCCGCCTTAGCCTTGCCCGGCAGTCCTGCCGGGTATAGGGGACCTATAGTTTAACGTGGAATCAGAACCACGGACGCGTTCTGGTGTACTTCACATTACACAGCGGGCTGTGCCGGAGGTGAGCGGTAACTAATCACTACTGTTTTTAATTTCATCTCTATCAAGTACGTACATACTTTTCACGTCTTTACTTACCAGCGTACACATAGATGACAAAATTTCACCATTATTATCCGCAAGAAGTTTGAAATATTTATACACATTGTGAATGATAAGATTTATTCTGCCGGCGAAACTCTGTCTTCTTCAGCCGCGGTGATTCTGCTTTCGATGACGTGCGTCCTAATGGAGTCGTCAGTCCTGAAACACCTGTAGTAGGACAATAAGTCTGTTCCCGAGTCGCCACTTTCAGTAGCACGATTCTCTTGGTAAATTACCCTAATTATAAAGTACTGCACTTTTTGTTCGATAAAATTACATACTACACTAATTTACTATAATCAATAAATACCTAAAACTAATTATTTAACTCGCACATCATTAAAAATCAAAACATCCTCTTTGTAGCAAGCTCACCCTCACACTGACACACTTTCTAATTCCCATTCACAGGTTCACATATTTTTTGTCTGCTGAAAGGGAGGTGGAAGGTTTTGGGGTGGGTAACGAACCGTAGAGGCCGCACAGCGTTGCAATTTCAAGTGATAGAAAGAGAGAGCATCGCGAGATTGTTCTCAAGTGTGGCAATAGCGCGTTCACACACCCGCCAATTCATTTGGCCACAGCTATAACTTTGTACCATCTTAACGAAAATAAATTTAATTCACCTATGGTTTACTTGAACCTTTTTTTATCGCCTTTATTTTTTGAAACTATTTTAATCTAACCTCTAGTAATATTATTTTCGATTTTTTAACTTAGTTATTCAACTGAAAGACAATCAAGACACACGTATTTATAATCTTAACACCAAAATCCGCTGTCTGATTCAAACCGGAAACTCTAGGTATGTGGGGCCAGCACATTAGCATCTACTCGATAAAGGCCGGCAAGGCCTTTCTAAACAACGATGTAAGTGTGCCTGTGTTCCATTCCAAAATAATACCTTGTTGCTCATAGATTTAGCTTCAGAATGATTATTATTATTATTGTTATTACTATTACTCCGCGATTCACTGAAAGTGGGTGTCGGAGGGTGCATTACACCAATCGTAATATGTAACCAATTGTGCGTAGGAAGGAATGTACAGGATATGGCAGGAGGCGCCCATGGGCTATTTTGAGGAACCATCCCGGTATTCGCCTGGAGCGAACTGGAAAAACCATGGAAAACCCAGATCAAGATGGACGGAGAGGTTTATAGATACCAACTCCTATCGGAATCTAAGTTTTCTCGCTCTATAACTCCTTCCTATTCCACTCTCTAATCGCTCGTGGCAAAAAAGTGTATAGTAATTAATAGGTTCTGGTCCTGATTTCTCTTGTCTTATTTTTTAGGTCATTCCTAGATATGAATGTGGCTGGTAGTAACATGTGATTGCCGTCATCCTGAAATAGGTCAGTCGTGAATTTTTCAATCAGCTTCTGCCGAGAGATGCATTTGGTGTTCCAGGTCTTCCCAACCCACTTCATTCAACATCGCACTTACGTGATTGTGTTTCAAGATATAACTGAAGTTTCCATCTTCCCACAAACATTCTTTTCTCACTGAAGATAGTGTTTCTTCCATGAAGTCTCATAAGAGCCGTCGTTTTCATAGACGTTACAGTTTAATAAATGTTCGCTACGACATATAACTCATTGAAAAATTGCATACAAACTTTTACACATTTTTATATCTCTTTATGCTATTGCAATTATGTTCTATAGTTGTGAACGAGTCCCGTTACTTACTTCCGTGCTATAGAAAAATCGTGTTCCTCAATATTCTTAATTTGTTCTACATTTTCAAACGATAGATTTGCTATTATTTTACACACACACACACACACACACACACACATACACACATACACATATATATACATACAAACAAACGCTGTTGACACAATAAATTTTTTATCTCTCCTCTTTATCTAAGTTTTTATGTTTCTATCATTTTTTATCAACACTGCCATCTACGGCTTTAGTGTGGATGATTCCTTTGATCAGTTAATTCTAATGAAACCTTTGATTTGATGCGTTGTAAAACATTATTCTGATTTATGCATGAGTTGCAGTTTTGTGAATGTAATGTTCAGTTACAATTTACAGAAAACTAAGTTATGGCCGCTTTCTGTCTGCGTCGATTTTATGCACTGGAAATTTAATATCTATAACTTGTGTTTTTTTTCTAAGTAATTCCCCGTTAATTTTTGTTGGCAATTTCTGAGAACTTCTTCTTTACTCGGTTTTCTCAACTTATTGAAAGTATTCATAGAAAATCTGACATTAATATATTGGTTTTGTCTCGGGTTCAATTATAATTTTACATTTTTTATCAAGCTTAGTTTTACTTGTAACTATTCTTTTATAAAATCTCTTTATTTTCTTAGATATTTGTGCCTCAGTAATATTTATACTCCTGCTATGGTACTGTAGTATTCAGGCCAACTACTGTATATTAGAATATAATTCCCATATGAGTAATTCACTTTGATGTTTAGAAATAGTTCATCTTTGTTTCTGATCAACGAGAATTCCATGGTCGAATTATCTAAGTTTAAATTGATATTTTTTTTCACAACATTTTCCTTTTTCGCTTCATTTTTTAAATCGAATTTCTTATCTAATTTTGAAGCATTCTTCCTCTTCTGTGAACGATTGTTTATTCTGGGGATATCATGTTGTTAGCTTTACCCTATAACTCTCCGGCCGTTTTATTTCTTATTTATTAAATGAAACAGCGAGTTAAAAAATTACCATGGTTCTTAACTAAGGGAGAAAATAATAATCTTTGGACAGAGACTCTGATGTTACATGTTATGTCTTTATTTGTAATGAAAAACCATACTTCACTCTAGTGAAAAGCGTTTATTACATGTCGTAGATGTTATAGGAGGCAATAAACGAGCGGAGGAAATTTATTTTTGCTTCAGAATGTTTAAAAGAAGAGTATTATTTCTAAAAAAAACTACGCGACTAAACCATCCTTATTACGGGATTGCATGCCAATTTCTAAGATCAGTTCGAAAATACAAAATAAAGGAAAAAATGCGCAATTGGCTTACAAATCAAGTATAACAAACAAATACAAACACCCACATGAATACCACAGCAAATAACATAACACCCACACAAGTAAAAACAGAAAAATGGCACACAATAACATACATAAACAAGAACACTCACAAAATAGTAAACGTTCTGAAAAAGCAAGTACTCAGTATAGCATTTAGAACAGACAACTCACTACAGAAAAACATAAAAAACAACATACAAAACAACAAATTTCACAATTCAGGTATATATAGATTAACTTGCAATGACTGCAATGCAGAATATATAGGCCAAACATGCAAGAAATTTGAAACCAGATATAAGGAATATTTAAGAGCACTAAAATACAATAACCACTCAACATTCGCAGAACACCTACAAGAACATAATCACCAGTCCACAAACATAGAGTCAAACATGCAAATACTAACCATTAATAACAGCATACCACAACTACTAACATTTCAGGAAAACTACCACATCCACAAATCACTGGCAGAAGAAAAGAACATAATAAACGAATACATGAACCTGACGAAACCAACACGATACACAGTACTCAAAACCAAATAATAAACACAACCATACACCACAAAAGGACACAACTAATAATAATAATACACCAAACTAAGCACGAACACATATTTAAAAGCGCGCCACCAACCGAGTGAAACAGAAGACAAACGGTAAACAAACCTGCTAATCAGCGATGTACAGTAACTAACGTAAGACATCAGAACTCAATGTATTACAGTGCTACTCAAATAATCGCAAAAATGCAACCAACATATGTAATATATACTGCAGTTACAAACATAACTGATGCTAAAAGGCTGTACAATTATAAGCATATGTGACCAAAGAAAAATGTAAGTAAACTTAAATCTGTAACCCACAATTTTCATGTTTAAATTGTAAAATAGAACAAATGTAATCATATGTATAAATACCCACAGACAGAACCGCTGAAGATGCTTCGAAAATGAAGCGAAACGCGTTCGGAAAATAAAACAACAATTTCAATTGCAGTGGCGTTACAATTATTCATAAAATTGATAAAAAAGACTTATTCATCTACCAAAAAAATCCAATTAGCTGTACGAATCTCGTAGAATAGTTCAAGAATACAGAAGATGGTATGAAAATATTAGAATTAAGTAATTTCACATATCCGCCAAATTATCTTTTCCACAATCTTTGTAATTGATGATGCGCATTTTCAGCACCCAGTAGATGTGTGTTTCGCTTCCGGCAGATTCTGTCTCAGAGAAGAATGTTGATTGTACGTCCTGTCATCAGTCACTCTGCGAATTGATCCGTTTTCGCCGTCAGCGTCAGTGGGACACTGACCTTCTTATCTTGGCAGAGGTTCAAGGCCCGGCCAGCGTGCCACGCGCTTTAATATCATCACTGTCTTCTCAGTTTTTTTTCCGCCATGTTCGGTCAGTAATTTGGTGCGTTTATCTCTAGTGGACAGTACGTTCCCACTGACGCTCCAGGACACGCCGTTATATCATGTAAGTGGCCAGCCTACGCATCTGCAATAAAAAATAAGTGCCAACAGCATTTTAAGTTTTTTTATCGTACCGTTTATCTTTTGTGATTAAGATACTAAAGTATGCAAAACATTTCTCAATTACACTCTCGTTTGTTTTCTGCTATTTGTGGTACAGATACAAAAGAGCCAAGCACGATCAACAGGAGAAGTTAAGGATTCTCGATGAATGGGAATAACTTGCTTGTTGAGAGGCCTGCGTGGAAGAAACGAAGTGGTTGTTATCGCCTGTATAACAATATGCACATTTTTCTTTGAGAAGCACAATTAATATATTTAACGGAAGATACGGTAAAAATAAGGATTTTTTTTTTTTAAGGAAATTATTTCATTTTAAAATTGCCTCTTCTGACATTAAAGTTTCCGATACTTTATCTTGCTTCAGAAGATTCTGATCATTCTGATCGAAAAACAAACAACAGCCGCAAGAAAACAATCTACTGTAGCTAGAAAGCAGTATTACCGAAGTACGCTGTTGAGAGGAGTGAAAATAACTGCTCTGAATAACAGATGTTAAAAATAACGGCTAACCATGAAGGTTAGTTGGAAACTAGTCCAAAACACGAAAGGCAACAACTTTATTACCTACACGCTGTAGCATACAATTGTATATATCATCCTTAGAAGCCGTAATCAGCTCTTAATTTTGTCACTTTTAATGTTTTATGTCTGTTGGGTTTCCTGCTACTGTTAAAATATTAGTATGTAGTTCTAAATCCTGTCACTCTTAGCGCTGTATGGTGGTGTCTGTTATTACTTCTCACCTGTTGTGATTGTGTTATTACTTACCGATACTGCTGTTATGAAAGCTAAGAAACATTAATAACTTATTAATATTTCTTTAACCTAATGTCCCATGGAACGATGATCAGTATTTTAACCACATGAGATTCAGATTATGGAGAGAAAAATAATTTATTCTCGATAAAGCAATCCGAAGGCGACAATAAGAAATTGAAAAGGCTGTAGTCAATCACCACTGATATTCAACGTGTACATGCAGAAAACAATCAACAAAGTAAAAGAAAAATTTGAATGCGAAAACAACGTTTAAGGAAAATCAATCAGTACGATACAGTTTGTTGTTGGTATTCTGTTAACGTAAAAGTGATAGAATATCAATGATTCACGAAATGGACTGAATAAAAATTGGGAGAAGAATTTTGACTAAATATAAACTATAGAAAGTCAAAGATCATGAAGTGTAGCATAAATGATATGAGTAAACTAATAAAGGAACTGTCTAACAACAGCGTTTAATGGAGGCGAAGGTTTAACTTCGGCTAGGTGAGGAAACAAGGAAAATTGAAGCATTTAAAATATGTCATTTAAGGACATTTAAAACTTTAAACTAAAAGGTCGGATGAAGTACGAAATGAACATGTTAAATGGATGAGGATATATATCGATGTCGAGGTCATTAGAGGCGGGAAAGGACTAGGAGCAAGGAACGAGAAGGATTTTTGAAGAAACCATACCGGTGTTCGCTGGAGTGATTTGGGGTAACCATGGAAAAAAAAATCTGGATGGCCGGACGGGGGTTCGAACCAGCGTCCTCCCGAATGAGAGGCCAGAGCGTTACCACTCACCCACCACGCTTGGTGAGAAGCATGCTCATAGAATGAAAAGACGGATTGATGGATAGCTGTGTAGACTTGTTAGATTGGTTAATTTGATAAAGGGGGAACAATCGTTAAAAAGAACTGCAGAGGACTTCAAATTTTAGGATATATGGTGAAGGAGGTTACCTAGGATATCGTTAAATGGAGGATTACGCAAAAACTAATAGAGACTGACAACTGTTTTATATTATTTCATAAATCTATTATTCATGTTAATTCAAACGTTAAGATTAAGCAACTTAATGTATGGCTGATGTGTGCCGCTAAAGCGTGTAATTTAATGTTAGCTTCACCTCAGGGTGATGTTTAACATTGTTTGTAATGCCTTGTTTAATAAAAGACAATACTTCATTTTATTTAAGTGATTTTCAACACTTAATTAACTTAATCCTACTAAAAATCTGGTTATAATCAGAAAGTGATTTGTAGAAGTTTACCTGTTTAGAAACATTTGCCTCTGAAAATTTCTCTGTGAGCGTGAGCGTTGCATGTTACAGGTAGTCCCATAAAATTCTAAAGCTATGGTAATATTAGAAACGCGTCATAAAATTATTAATTACAGACTGCAGAGAAAGGGTGAGTCGATTAAATATTTACTTTCACATTTTCTACACTATTCACTCAGTTAAGGTAAATTGAATGTATCAAATCTTGAAAGATTTTAAGAGCGTATATAGTCAATTTGTTTTGATGATTTAACATCGTCTTACATTGTTAATGTCCTCTTTAGAACCCCAATGTGAAATATTTAGTTTTTTCCAGCACAATACTTAAGTAGACCTGGGTATTACTTGCTATTAAAAATAATTGTATCAAAAAAATGCGGTAGTAGAATAACGTGGCAATCAAAAATTACTCTTTATCACACTATTATTAAACGCCCGCTTTATTATGAGACACAAATCTTTAGAAACTGGAGTCTATTATTTACACCTGTAATTAACTTTATATAATCTCTGTTTTATTTTCTGCAACGAAACAAGATTGAGTCTATTCGAATCATATGACTTTAATCTATCCTGATGGCACTGTTTATTACCTTGATTATCACTGCTAAACATTTCCTATTACATAATTAGCAGCTGTAGTATGCTCATATGAATGGGATTTATGCTTGAAGTTTTATTAATGCTGTGAGCAGACGCTAGGTGTTCTGATGACTGGTTAATGATTTAGTAGTTTACCTTCCGATTATACTTTATTTAGATTCATTAAAAAAATTAAATTAGTTGCTGTTGTGAAAATACCTGCCTACGTTGAAAATACATTACTCCCTGATTTAAAACTCTCAAAGAATCAGATACTGAAACTCAAAGATCAGTTTTTTTTAGCTGAAAAGGAAACAGTTGTGAGCTGCACTGAAGAACAACAAAAGACTAAGACAGCCCAATGTCAAAATTGTTCTGTAGCTTTATCGCTTTATTAACTGTGAGGAAGCACTAGACTCAGTTCACCTTAAACTTTCAACGTAATTCGAAGATGGTAACTGAAATGCGAACCATAGAAAATTTTCATAGGATAAGAAAGACAGAAGTCAAAACAGATGTAATAAATAAGCCGGAGATATGCTTCCAATGTGACGTTCCAATTAGAATTCAATGTATGTTCTTAGTATTTGTTCATGCATAACACACATCAGTACAACGGTGCGCGTTAGAGATCTAGTAGGCCCGGACTCAATTTTCGTACCTGGCACGTGGTTACTAATTGTGGTTTGAAATTATTTCCGTAATTATCTAGGCCAATGCTTTGTCTGTCCAAAAGTTTGGCCTAAAATTAAAACTAATCAAGTAAGCATAATGCATCTTCCACAATTCTTATATATGGCGATAATGTTCCACTATTAGCTTAGTGACCACGACTAAGGACTAGGCAACTCTGCAGCCAGGTAAACGCTGTCGGGAACAACACCTTTCGTACTCTGAAGATGACTCAGTGAACTGGAACTACTCCGAATCAGCAGAATCATCACTGTTAGTGTATCTCGACTGATTCCATCAACAGTATTTTTGGACAACCACTACCGAATGATGGCAAGACTAAGCTGATGTAACGGGACTTTAAACTTTTATTTTTTGGTAATGGCTTTACGCCTCGTCGACATCGAGATCATTAGAGGCGGGGGGACTAATCTAAATGGTCCAGTTGTGACCTATTGGCGTTGACTGGAGTTCTTCGTGATCTCTGCCCTAATAATTTTCTAGAACAACGCAAAGTTGCTGTAAACCGTCTTCTCTGCTTGGGGAAGGGGAAGGAATCAAGTTTTCTTTCTTTTACCTAACCTTTTCTCCGATTTGCTAAATATCCCACTTTAAGTTGAATTGAGGAAAGAGAAGCATATTATCTGAAATCTTAAATTTTATGCAACCAGTCTCTTGACTGGCTTGATGCAATCATCCATCCTTTCATGTCCTGAGTTATTGTATTCATCTCAGCATATCCTAACCCATACTTTGAGTTACCTGCTTTATATGTTCTGAACTCCATCTTCCTCTACAGTTCTTCCCTTCCGCTGTTTCCTTTACTAGCAAATTGGCCAGTACCACATATATTTAAAATGGGGACCACAAATTTTATTTCTATGTGAACAGAAATGCAATAACGTCTTTCTGGGTTTGCATCCAGATTGCGTCATAAAGCAGGTGCCTGGGAAAAAACAACAGAGAACGTTGTGGAAACGTATTTTTATGATACAATCCGGCTGCAAACCTCGAAGACTATATTGAAATTTCTCTTGTTTCTGTGACGTTCGTTCTCAATCTCTTTTCCTCAGCCATTAACTGTAAGACATTTTCATTTTGTACTTTATGTAATTTCCAACATCCTTCTACAAGTCTACATTTTTAATCGTATAATTTCCTTCTTCCTGGTATTCCAAAAGTTATATGCTGTGTATTCCACATCGACAGCTTGATTTTTCTTCTTGGTTTTATCTGAACGTTTTCACCTAAAACATTTTTTCCTTCTGTTGTAGTTCATTATAGAAAAGTTATTTCTAAATTGTCTGTCCTTCCATTATTTCTTCTTTTCAATCGCCGTCCAGCTCACACCTCTATAGTACATATTTGTTTTTAGTTGTTCAGAAATTTGTCCCTTGGTTGTCCAACAGCTTTCTTTTTATCCAGTTGAATGCATAACACGCTCGTACCAGTATATATACAAAGAATTGCGGGACGAGATGACACCAAAGCTGAAACCGAATTATTTGCCCTGAAGAAGCTGCCCCCGTGTAAGTCAATAACTATCAATGGTGCGAAACAGAGACAATTACTAAGGTCAGACATAATGAACTGAGTTGGCTGCTACCACCCTGCGAGCTTTGATTACATCGTCCTTTTGGACACGCTCCTATTATTTCTATCTGTTTTCTCCGATAGTAGAAAAAGCCACAATGAATGCTTTAGGATGATTCTCAAGGTAGCCTATATCATTGTACATTTTATATTATTTCTTAAAGGATTATGACAGATCTGATTCTGGATTATAATATGTAGATTTGACATCAAAGTTTTACTTTTATGTATTTTTCAGTCCTAGTTTCCTAGATTTTTACTGTGTTTTTAACTGATTTTAGGATTTGTGAGCCATTGGCCAGCTAGGGTGAGATTTGTGCTTCTATAAAGATAAAGTTGCCATTTTTAAGAATTTATTATTTGACTTCTGATCATGTCTCCGTGATACCCTGAAGTAAAAGATATTATTACTGCTCTATATGTTCCAGGGTTTCTCTGTGCGTGCCGTCTTTGCTGCTGTCGGTGCTGCTACCGCTTTTGTCCGTTACGTCAGTGAGTCCTCTTGTGCCAAATGCTCCAATTGAAACCGCGTGGTCCACTGGTGAGGTACAGACTTTTGAATGTTCATCTGGAAGCTCAGAAGAGACGTCTGATCCGACTTGGCAACCTTTGGTGGATGAAGAATCTCCGCGCAGGAGGCGACAGGTGGATGGCGATAACTGTTCGCGAGCTGTTGACGAGGTGATCGCGTTCCATGCTCGTCACTTGAGAGACAACCCACGCGTTATCGAGCTTCCCGACATGAGACGCGAGTCCTCGCAGCACATGCTGTTCCTCACCATCACCACCGTGATGGAGGTAACAGATGTACGCCTACGGCTCCCAGACACCATCTGGAGGGTATCATCTATCGAGATAACTAGAAACGACGAGGACGTAGCCTTCGAGTTCGATGTTGCTCTTGGACACATGAACACCTGGGGAGATTACGACGTCAAGGTGAGAAAAATACCGAGCGTGGTGGTGTAACGGATAGCGTTCTGGCCTCGCATTCGGGAGGACGGCGGTTCGAATCCCCGTCCGGGCATCCAGATTTGGGTTTTCCATGGTTTCCCCAAATCACTCCAGGTGAATGCCGGGATGCTTCCTTCAAAAGGCCATGGCCGAATTCCTTCCCATTCCTTGCCCCCATCCTTTCCCGTCTCTAAAGACCACGTTGTTAAAAAGGGACGTTAAACTGTTAAAAAAAAAAAAAAAAAAAAAAAAAAAAAAAAAGTGAGAAAAATATTATTAACAGCGTCACCAATGAAGTCCATTGGTCTTGTTCTCCAAACCAAAGTCAACGGTTAGAGGAATTACACATTGTCGTCTTTGGGCATTGCTCAAAAATGACTGCTGACGATATTAACTGCTAGCCAAGTACAGTAGCAATAGAACTTTCTTGCTCTTCACCACCTTTCTTGAACATTTTGGAATTGGCTGCCTATAATGAGCTTTACTCATCGAAACAAGGTCAAATTTGAAGTTTTTGTTTTAAGGCCACGTACGATTGTTGATGTCAAACATTTTACATCTACTGCAAGGTCATACTATGTACTAATCGGGGAAGTAAAAGATTGCTATCTGTCTTTGAAAGTTCTAACTATTTTTTGTGTGTGGTAAGTGTATTTTTTGATTGTGTCTGGTTTATGAGGCGGAAATTGAGGACCGTCTCGTCATTTATCTTGATGGATGCGGAAAACCGCCTAAGGCCCGCAGTCAGGACGGCCGGTGTAGTGGTAACCCGCCCGTTGTACAGTACTTCCCCGAGCCAATGCGCGACGCCTCAGCGCACTGAGCCATACTGGCGGGTTAGTAATAGAAATTTATTAGTTGAGACCTATTTAACGCCACTGTGGAAATGAATATTGTTTGTGGAGGAATTACAGACATGATTTGTAATCTAGTGAACTATATGAAAAGGTAAAATATATTGAGGCATTTAATCAGAGAGTAATCCATAGTTTAAAATCTTTATGTATCCAATATTTCTATTTTTTTGTTGGTGCTTGCAGTCTGAATGCTTCCTGATTCACAACGTAGTTATTTATTGAAGCTGTAAAAACGTTTAGTCTAAATGTGACCTCAGCTGTTAGTTAATAACAAGCCCTCAACAAAAGATAATACTTTTTTTTAAACTGCTTTACGTCTCTTTTTAACATCGAGGTCTTTAGAGACGGGAAAGGATGGGGGGCAAGGATGGGGGCAAGGAATGGGAAGGAATTCGGCCATGGCCTTTTGAAGGAAGCATCCCGGCATTTGCCTGGAGTGATTTGGGGAAACCATGGAAAACCCAAATATGGATGCCCGGACGGGGATTCGAACCGCCTTCCTCCCGAATGCGAGGCGAGAAAAAAGATAATACTGATACGTAACCTACCGTCCATGCAATGCGTAAATTTCAAATTGAGGATCCTGGTGGCTTTGTAATTGTTCCATTAATATGGTACGTATCCTTAACGAAGGAAATTTTTTCCGTCGATTTCTTCTGGCCGTGCTATAAGTATTGAATCCTACGGATCTTTATCCTAACATATGTCAAAACATAATTGTAATGGCCATGTGATATATTTCACGCAGAAAATTTTGTTTAAAATTATGAAAAACATAAATTATTAGTGTTGTCTTAATGTTAAAGAGATACGTACTATATTTTGAATATTAGAGTTGTATTCCCATTTTAGGTCTAGCTAATATTGGTCGCCAGCTGATTCCCTGTCCGCAAATTTATGACTTTACTTTCACATTTTTTAAGCATTTTAAATCTGTGAGCAGCACTGTTTCCGCTTCCAAGCTTGTAGGTACCTCTTGGAAGGTCTCCGCCCCCTCTGTTTCGTGGTTTAGTCTAGTGCGACTGTGTTTCAGGTGGGCGGCGTGGGCCCGAGTGGCGACTACACCGCCGACATCGACGACCGCGTGGTGCGCGCCACTGTGCGTTACCAGGAGCTGCCGGCCAGCGACAACTCCACGGGCAGGTGTCGGCTGCAGACGCGCCGGCTGACGCTGTCCAACCGCGGCCGTTACCGGGTCGCCGACATGCCGCCCGTGTTCGCCAGCTGGGGCGCCGACGTCGAGGACGTGCCCGCCACGCTCGAGATAATGCGCGACATGCTCAATACCGAGCTGGCCAACTACCCCTGTGACGAGCGCTTCGCGGGACTGGTGCGATCCTGCCTGGAGGAAGTCGACAGCGGGAAGGCGACCTCGGACTTTTCGACTGCGCCCAACGCGACGCTGACCGGGAACGTTACCGAGGATAACAGTGACGTCACGACGGCGCCTTCCAATGAGACGGTGGCTACGTGACCGATTGAACTTACACACTCGCTTGCGATACATCGTAAAGTGTGGCTGAGAAGAAGTGGATGTTACCGGAGACTCAGTTCATGTGGACGATAACTTTGCTCCATAGAGGTACATGATGGAAATTGGTTGCTGAGATACTGGGCAACCGCAAACACAGTTCCTTTGACTCATAATTAAGGATGTCGAGAATGTGATGCTGTAGAGTATGACTGAAGTGTGATTATAACGCTACACTGGATATTTTACCTATTGCTTAACTTAAGAGAGAAACAATAGTCAAGTTTAAAAGATATATGTTTTGTAAACGATACATGTTTTGTATCCTTGTTAATCAATCCTTTTTATTTCACATTGCTGTAAATTCTGATTGAGTTATTTACTTATCAACTACCTTATCAATTAACTCCCATTCTTAATTATGTGTCATAATAACTAATTAACTAATCACCAATAATAAGTACCCAACTAAATTAAATACTACACTACTTAATTGTTGTAAAAGACATCAAACGCAGATATCTGGGAATATTAGTTCACAGTAAGTTAAAATGAGTTTGCACGAAAATGGTTCAAGGTATTGCATCTTTTGGAGAGGATAATTACAGGATATACCAGGGAAGTAAGATACATTAGTAATGCACTTCCTGGATTATTGTGGTATATTATGGGACCTACGTAATAGGTACGTACAAAACACCGGAGATAGCGTAGATACAAAGGGAGGAAAACTAGATTTGTACGTAGAAATTACCGTAGCACGCAGTCGATAACTGAATGGTAAATGAACTGGGTTGGTATCCTTTGGAGTAAAGAAGGCAGGTGAAGAGAACTGTGGGTGTATATGCAGATAAGGCCCGGATAAAGATTGAGAAAAGACTTAGGAGAAACATACGTAAGAGAAGTAAGGACCATGATAGTAAATTACCACTTTATTTCATATTTAAGAGAGTAGAAGTGTCTCAGTGAGTAAGGAGTGTGACAGGAGACCAAAAGGTAAGACTCTGAATGTTGTGCAATAGTTAGAATTAGATAATAACTATTTTAAAGTGCAGAAAATTTATAGCGACCCCATTGGAAACTTCAATATATTTTTTAATAACCGTCAAAAAAGATTCTCATAAATTTATTACGAACAAAAAAGAAAATTATCCTCTGTCGTGACTTCAACATAAATTTTGCTGTAGAGTATTTTCTATGAATGATCAGATCATTCAATCTCTGTCAATCTGTAAATTTCCCAGCTAGAATACCGAAAGATAGTAGCACTATTATTAATAACATTTTTATAGGGGAAAATAAATTAGAAAAATATGGAAGAGTTTCAATGGAAAATGGTTTGTCAGACCACAGTGCTCAAATACTCGTAATTCTTTTTATATACTGGCAAATGTGCATAACAGAAAGAAAGTAAGTCCACTGAAGAACTTCTGAATTAGGACTGGAGCACTGTGTTTAAAATAATTGGAGTAAACAACAACTTAAATTATTTTCACCAGAGTTTTTTGGAAATTTTTGAGAGATGACTCCCAACAAGATTTTTTCCCCTGTTCAAAAACGAGAAAACTGAATTGAAAAACTGTAGGTATTAAAACATCTTTCAGGGATAAAAAAAAACTGTCTGTAGAAGCAAGGAAGACCGATAATATGATTCTCAGGTGGAATTACAAAACTTCCGTAGAATTTTAACCAAAGTAATTAGAGAAGCTACGCATTTGACTATAGACAGTGAGATTAGCTGTTCAGATAATAAAATAATAAGTGTAAGAGGTATGTAGAAATGAAGAGGTTAGCACAGGATAGGAAGGGATGGAGGATTGCTTCAAACCAGTCCAAAGGCTGACGATAGCAAAAAAAAAAAAAAAAAGAGTGTTTGGAACATTATAAAAAGAAAAAACCACTGTTTCTTCCTCTGAATACTTGCTTATAACTTTTAGCATTAACAATAAACTTGTAAATGTCCCTTCTTCTGTAGAATGTCCTTTCAATAACTATATCTTTACGACTGATGAAAAAAATTAAAGGAAAATTTTTTAGTAATACAAATTCTGTAACAATACTTAGATCCTTGTCACCAAAAACAGCATCTCTGTCTTTATTTCCCACCAGACAAATTTAAATAGTAAAAATTATTAAATCCCTCAAAAATAAAGAGTCATTTGCTTACGATGAGGTTTCCACCTATTTTGCTATGCAATAGTTGTCTGTAAATTAACAACATTCCACATCCCACAGAGCCAGTCTCGTATATTGGGATCCACGAAGAATAAATATATTGTATCGTATTGTATTATACTCTGTGAAAGAATTTTCTTATTGGAATTTGGTAACTAAGAATAACTAAGCAAATACTAAATATATGATGTATGGTAGGATAAGGTGACTAAGTTGTTCATAATTACTAAAATGGTTTATAGTTTTTCTTTGTCTTGAAACTATTTAAAAATGCAGCAATAATATTACATGGAAATTACAGTCACATATGGTAACTAACATGGGATACTATGTATTTGCAGATTACTTTAGAAATTTACTATAATAATGAGTTTTTTTAGTAACTAACCGGTTATCAGTTGTTGGTAATATTATCGATACTGTTAATAGATGTACGTACTGTTCCTCATCCCCGATACTGTTGGGATCAAAGTAAACATCCCTGTCCATCTATCTTCGAATCCCTTTCTCGGCGGGGACTTTCAAAGGCCCTTAACCCGACCTTCACCTCTGACTTCACTGCCTCCTGTGTAGTGTGAAGTCCGCCAGAACGCTTCTGATTACGCGTTATCTGTACTTCCCATTTACGCAGTAGGATTACAGTTTTAGGTTAGGTAAGGAGAAAATGAACTGACTGTCCTACTTCTGATACCAGGCTCAGAGGAAAATTTTCTTGGTTAGTCGCGAGTTATCCAATCGTGATATATCCGTAGAATTTCAAGCGTCTGTTCCATGCGAGTGAAATGAATCGTTCGATCAGTGAATACAGTTCTTCTGAGCTTTTACGCATCCAGATGCCGTCTTGGATCTTGGGACCGAATATTTTTCTCAGTATCTGTCTTTCTATTTTTTCGATTTCTTTGACATTTTTCAGTTAATGATGATATATCCGTCGCTCCTGGAAAAACGACGGAGTGATAGTGCTGGAGTTTGGCTTTAGTGGAAATTGATTTCTTATTGTAAGTATTCTAGGAATTGTATATACTTTTCGCAGTATTTCTGTGCGGGTTTTGTGGGCGTCTTTTTCAGCTACAGTATTCCCAATATTTTATCCTAAGTACTTAAAGTGTTTAAGTTGTTTGATAATGCTATTCGTGGTTACGATTGGATTTAGGTTTGTTCTTTTGGAGTCCACATATTGTGATATCTCACAAGAGATCTGGAGGCCGATTTTGATGGCTATCTCATAAAGCTTCTTAACAGCATGTCTGGCTTCCTCGACAGTTCATGTAATTACTGCTAGATTATCCAGAAAAAGCAATGCATTTTATGTTGATACGTTTATCCTTAATTCCAATATATATTCCAGATTTTTCTTTTTCCAGATGCTAATGATCTTGTCCAGTAACAGGGGTGGTAATATCCCATCCCCTTGTCTTTCACCATTTTTAATTTCAAATGATTCATATATTTCGCCCATAAATTTCGTTTATGATGTTGTATTTGTCAAAGTTTGTTGAATTATCATAGTGGTTTTATTATCTACTCCATATTCACGCAGTATATTGAACAGCGTTGTGCGGTCAATCGAATCATATGCTTTCCTAAAGTGCACAACTGTGCGCTTTGACTGTCGATGTTGGAGTATCATCTTGAGGTTCCTGATCTGTTCTATGCATGTTCGGTATGGTCGGAATCCTGCTTGGTATTCACCAATCTAATGTTCTGTTTCTCCAACCTTGTCCGGAGGGAACAAGAAAGTACTTCGTAGACGGATGGCAGGAGTGAAATCCCTTGGAAATTGTTTGGATCTGTCCTGTCTCCTTTTTTATGTAGCGGGTGAATTAACACAATTTTCCAATCTGCAGGTATGACTTCGGTAACCCATTTATTTGAAATGATGGGGTGCAGCCGGTCAGTTGATATTTCGCCCCAGATCTTGTGCATCTCGCTTATTACTCCGTCTTCACCTGGTACTTTATTATGTTTCAACTGAAGTATGATGTTTCCGATCTCACCCAGTATCGTGGTATGGGGATGGTATCTGGCAATGGAGTTTCTCTGTAGGTGGTTCACGGTTGTTCAGCTTCTCAAATAACTGCTTCAGAATGTCACTATTGGCCTTTGTGCTGGTTTCAAGCATACCATCAGGTCGACGGAAGCAAAGATTCGGAGGCTTAAAGGAAGACACGGAAATTTTTGAAAAAAATTCTTGTTTTGTTTCAATTGAAGTCATTGTTGATTTCCTCCAATCTTTTGATGTTGTACATGCGTTTGATTCGTCTGAATATTTTGGATGTTCTATTCTGTGTTTCTAAAAAAATCTTCCGATTATCTGGTTTGCGGTGGCTATGCCTATTCTCCCAGGCTTTGACAATAATAATAGTAATAGTTTTCATTTAGTTTCAGAAAATAGTGTAGTTATGATCAATGATTATATGACTAATTTTAGGACGAGAAGCCCAATCAGTCGTCTTAATCTTACTGACTGAATTTACTTTCATGTAATTTAAACTTTTTAGCACCTGGGTGACGATCTTCATTCAGCATCTTTCGATTTATGTTCAATATACAAGATTTTGAGTAATGTTTGATTAAAGTTAAACTTTTTTTTTTTTTTAAGGGTTTTCTAGGCATTTTTAAGAGCACAGTTTCTTGCAAAGAGAAGTGTAACCAACGTCAGTATGATTACAGATACCTGAATCCTACGAGATGAGCTTAGAGCCGTTTCCGAGATATCATATCCAAGAATTGATCTTTTTTTTTGAAAAATCGTGTAACAAACCCGAAAAGTAAAACGTTATCTTCATATGAAATTTCATCCAAATTGCTAGAGCCATTTTCGAGATCGTCTAGTTACCATCCCATAAATTTTTTTTGAAGAAATATGCTATTATTATGTTAAATATAGGAATCTTATTGCTAATCAGGGATTAATTAATGGTGAAAGATTAGTGGTAATTCTCTTAGATGAGTACATCATCAGTGCTAAATCCGTTCACTCTGATAAAACTATGCTCTTACCTCTCATTAACCTCACACCACAAACCGTGCCTTTCCAAATGAGAAGGAAACAATACCCAATTAAAGTAACATTCGCTTCCAACATTCATAAAGCGCGAGGTCAGACTCTTCAAAAGGTAGGATTGTATTTTTTCTCGAATCGATACAGGTACGCGAATTTTTCACGAGTCTGTAGATTAATTAATATATTATTTGTGTTAAGGACACATACGGTCAAAAAGTCAACGATGATCACATTATAATTGCTAATATTGTTTTCAAAAGAAGTTTTGTAAAGTAAAGAAGATTGAAAAATGACTTCTGACAATGCCAATATTTTTTAAATATTTACTTTTTAAATGGTTTACGATTAAACATGTAATATTTAAAGATAACTATTTTTACAGTAAAATGATATTTATTACTACTTTTCAAAATAAAATACCTATCATTAATAAATACTTGCACTTAATTACTTCCCCATTATTATATTACCATTCGGTGACTGATCACGATACTGTGCAAAATATTCGCATTTGTTAGTTAGTATGCATGAATTCTTCATTTAAGAAACCAAAGAGAAACTGTCAGTAGGCTTTCTGGTACCCCAAACATCTACTAGATGGCGTTAGAGTCGTTTCAGAGATACCAAACACAAAAACTGTAGTTTTTTTTGGTAAATTGACGTTTTTCAGGGAAGATACCTATTTAGATAAACTTAAAAAGCAAAACTTTATCTAAATATTAAGTTTCATCCAAATCGTTATAGCCGTTTCCGAGATACCATATATATTTATATACAAGAATTGCTCCTCCTTTAAAGATATAAGATATTGTTTTGAAAGAAGTTTTCAAAGTAAAGTAGATTGAAAAATGACTTCTGAGAAAATCAATATTTTTAAAAATATTTCCTTTTTATATATTATACAATTAAACATGAAGTATTTAATGATAACGAACAAAGTGAGCATATTGAAAGATGAAGACACTGCGAGTGATTAGATTGACTAAATACCAGCTAGTTAGCAAATATTTAGATATGATGCCGAATGCCGGTAGCAAATAAATTCAAAATGTTTATTTTTACCGCTCAGGAAGTTCAAGGTTTGCTATAGTCATCTAAGGTTTTTATTATTGAACGTGTGATACATGCTGCAGAGAGATTCTTTATAGTGAGAAAAGGAAATAAAAATCATCTTCATCAGCTGCAGACTCTTCAAAGATGCAATGACCCAGAGGGTCAGCCGTCCTTTGTATTCCGCGTCAATGAGACTCTGGATCACAAAGCGACCATTCTCTTCAACTGCCGCCTCACTTATAAACGCTCCTTGTACGAAGATCATTCAGTGAATAAATCTAATAGTTGGTATGAACCACACATACATAAATAATGATAGTGTTTAAGTTTTTCCTGTAAAACTATTAGTCAGTTAGAATACTGTTTGACCATTTAATTAACTTCAGACTGTGCTGCTAATGTTGATGTAGTTCAAGAAGTAGTTACAGAAATTTTATAAATAAATGATACAAAAAAAAAAATTAACACAATATTAAAGGTTGCTTTTGCTGACATTTATTTGGCTGAATAAAGCGACTTCTCTGGTTGTAAGTAACGCATGTGATACTAAACTTTTCCAGGAGTGAATTTTTTGTAATTTAAAAATGAGTGGGATGCAGTCTCTTGGTTTCATAATGCTGTATTATTTGTGTGCATTCTTTTTAACTTTCTATATTAAAAGACCGCGCTTCCTAATGTATAAACAAAACAAATACAATTTAATTTTTCAGATTGGAAGTTGGTTTTTACATCTTTGCAAGTCCTATGATTGCTGTAAAACTATAACTACTTTCACAACATACATTATGTTTCTACCGACCGGTTAGAAAATCAATTACCTAATTTCATAGAGGGATGAATCGACGAGGACGCCTTCCCGCATGGCGCTGGTAATCGCTTGTATTTCCTTTAAGTTTCCAAATCGCTAATAAATCTCTTCATGTGATTCTCTGCGCTACGGTTAACCGTCTACTCTGTCTCAGCGGATGAAACGAAGATTAAGCAACGAAAGCACGCCGTCATTTCTCATATACCCCAAAATCACAAAGTTTTCCCCAACTACAAAAATTAGGAATTAATTACATGATTATTGTTCAGTCTGCCAGTAAAGGCCCCTGCCAGGCAGACCTCACACACAACGCGCCTGCACGCCGGGATACATATACGACTCCAAACAGGCGCAGAGACATCAAAACAAACCAGGAAAACAAATAGAATCATCTAGAAGCTAAGTGGGACTATTTCTTACAGAGGTCGCCGTACTACCACACAACGGAATTCCTGCGCCAGGCCGCCTATATAAGCGTAGCCGGCCGCTCCACCGCCAGTTCCAGCCTGACCGCTGAACCAGCGTCAACTACAGAAGACCACCGGAAGTTCGCGAGAAGTAGAAGCCGTCACTCTACCCCGGATCAGGACCAGGCTGAAATTCTCGACGGTCTTCTGATAACTGTACCCACATTTGTTTATGGTTTACCTGTTGTATTGTGTACCGAGTAATAAACTTCAAGGAACCGTTAAGTGTAGTTCACTTCAATTATGATTTAGGATATTGAGAAAAAAAAATCGCTTGGCTATTTCCATTTTAAATGTATATCCAACAAAGAATGAAGAATTTCGACAGAGATTAATTTTTAAAGTGTCGTTTATCTTTAAAAAACTTAAAAAAGATTCAAAAAGAAAAAATAATGAAAATAAGTAATGTCCTTATTCCAAAGCATTTGAAAAAATTAACAGTTTCGTTATTTGGACCAAAGTTCAGCACACTTCTCTTGCATTATTCCGCAGCACTTGACATTCAATTTATGTACTACGGCATTACTACTTACGACCATTTAATTAAGCATGTCAGTCTACTAGGTGAAAGCTGTGTAGAACTGCGGCTTCTTTATATTCCAACTAATTTTAATTAGTTAGCAACATCAGTGAAACCTAGATTTTTTTTAGTCCACATTCATTCCATACAATTCTAGTGTTTTCTCAGAAAATTTTGGATAAGGCTTCCTAAATAAGAATACAGGTACGATGCAGCTCTCGCCTACTGCCTCTCACCTCACAGTCTGAGGACTGGTTTCTTTTATTAGCGTGTGGTGTCTTCTTTTAGTGAAAGTTACTTCTCAATCGTATTGTTCTTACAAGTTAAAAATAAATTCTCAAGTTTGAATATTATGAATGGTTATAAATCTTTAGCTAGTCACATGACATATTATTGGAATTAATAGGATGACTTAAAAGTCGGTGTACAATTTATTAAAACTTGATCATGGTGAAATTACGCAAACATGAAGTTTGTTTTATTGACATATGAACAATTACACATTGTCATAGCTCTTTAATTTTAAAGAGTTAGAGCAATGTCTCATGATTACTGGGTAGAACAGATTACATAAACTTCCGTCTCGTTGGAAGTTTTACCATTGCGCCGCTGATGAAGTCAGGACCGAAGCATGAATAGCCAGAATAGCGCCGCGGGGGTCGTCAAGCTTTCTCACCCAGCGGGACGCGGTGGTCGCTTCCCCAGGCCGCGTCGCGTCGTACAGTGGTTCGTCCTCGGTGAAGGTTACTTGCCACTGCACCAGTCCAGTATTAGAATTAGAGTCCCTCTTAATCTGTTCCTCTGCTCCGAGGAAACCTCAGTACGCCTCGCACCGCGATGTGGCGTACGACTCTCGGCAAATCACAACGCTGCGCGCTAAGATCACCGCTTCAGGTAGGCTGAAAAAAAAAAAAAAAAACTTGATAAATTGTTGGCAGCTTTTCTATTGGCTGGATCGTCTCCCACCAATCTCAAAACTCAACTCTTTACTGACGTGGATTTTCGGTCGTCGGCACCAACGGTATTTGACGGGTCTTTTCCGAAACGCCCCCAAGAGGAAGGCGAGCCTTAGTTATTTATGGTGGGCTATAAATCCACTGAATGTCCAAGTCAGGTAGAAAGTTTAGTCACCCACCGGACGTGTAAATCTGGACGCTTTGTTGAGTCATGAATAACTGTCTGTTTGACACGCTGCACCGCCAACATTTCACACATACTGTGCAAACACTCGGTGCGTAATAACACTGTACTTATTAATTCATTACAAGCGTTAGCCTAAGGCCTCCAGTTAGCGATGATTTCTACATTCAAAGTAATGAGAAACAGCGAACCCAGAAGGAGATACTGAAATGGTATAAAATTTGGCATAGATAGTAATGCCAGTGCAAATTTCTGGATGTTGGAAATAAAACCCGTTGTTCCAGTCAGTGAGACGAAACTGAGAAACGGTACTTCCTTCTAGTGATCTCCGTTGATCTCCCAGAGCCCTCTCGCCGCCGAGTATGTGTTCCCTATAGTTCTATCGTTTGTAATATCGTCGTACAGCATTGTCAGAACATTTAATTGAACTAACGCTCTTCCTATGAAGCTCAAACGATTCGCTCTCTCTCAAACTTGGTTTCAATGTATCACCGAGGCATACTATCTGTTAACGCACTGCAAACACAGTGCACACAGAGTATATGGCACACAGAATTGTTCTGCAATCGTTCACGTTACCAGATTGTTTGTGCCACCAGATGACAGTTCTGTGCATCTATTCCAGCCAGACTAAATCCAGTTGTAGTATCACTGTGCATTACCTGTTGCTCTTTTTTATTAATAACTAGACGACCCGTGCGAAAATTTCGCGAATAAAATGCGATGAATAGTGAGGTTGAATATAATGTCACCAAGTTCAGTCATTACTCTTCATACTCCTACTTCATTTATCGATTTTGGTTAGAAATCCAGGGAGATAAATGGCTCGAAACACAAAAAAGTATTTTAGAAATATTGACAATTTGCGCTTTATGGGTCCAATTACGAAAAATTCCTTTCTTAGAATATAATGTTACCACGGCGGAAACCTTAGTTTTTAATACGATATGTCATTTATCTATATCGATTAGATATCAAGGGAAATATAAGGCTCGTGACACAAAAATACGTTGTAGAACAATTTATACTTTTTCCCTTTAATAGTTGAATTCCAAACACTTCTTTCTTAAAATATGATGTCAGCAAAGCTGCGACATTATTCCTAACAATCGTACATGATTTTTCGATTTTGGATAGATATCAAGGAAGATAAGCGGCTCGAGACACAAAAAACGCATTTTAGAAAAATTGACTTTTTGCCTTTCATGGGTCGAATTACGAAAAATTCCTTTCTTAAAATATAATGTTACCACGGCGGAGACCTTATTCTTTAATATGATACCTCATTTATCTATATCGGTTAGATATCAAGGGAGATAAATCGCTCGTGACACAAAAATCGGTCATAGAAAAATTTATACTTTTTTCCTTTAAGGGTTGAATTCCAAAAACATTCTTTCTTAAAATATGATTTCACAAATCTGATACATTACTCCTTATATTCCTACTTCATTTATCGATTTTGGTTAGATATCCAGGGAGATAAATGGCTCGAGATACAAAAAACGCACTTTAGAAAAAGTGACATTTTTGCCCTATAAGGGTCGAATTACGAAAAATTCCTTTCTTAGAATATAATGTTACCATGGCGGAGACCTTATTCTTTAATATGATACCTCATTTATCTATATCGGTTAGATATTAAGGGAGATAAATCGCTCGTGACACAAAAATGCGCTATAGAAAAATTTATACTTTTTCCTTTAAGGGTTGAATTCCAAACACATTCTTTCTTAAAATACGATGTCACAAAGCTGAGACATTACTCCTCATAATCCTACCTCATTTATCGATTTTGGTTAGATATCCAGGGAGATAAATGACTCGAGATACAAAAAACGCATTTTAGAAAAAGTGACATTTTTGCCCTATATGGGTCGAATTACGAAAAATTCCTTTCTTAAAATATAATGTTACCATGGCGGAGACCTTATTCTTTAATATGATACCTCATTTAACTATATCGGTTAGATATTAAGGGAGATAAATTGCTCGTGACACAAAAACGCATTGCAAAAATATTGATACTTTTGCCCTTTAAGGGTCGAATTCCGAAAACTTTCTGGCTTAATATATGACGTCACTAAAGCGAAGATCTTAATCTTTAAAACGATACTTCATAAAACGGTTTCAGATAGGTATCCAGGGAGATAACTGACTCGTAACACAGAAAACAGCATTTAAAAAAAATACATTTTTGCCCTTTAAGGGTCGAATTTCGAAAAATTTCTTGCTTAAAATACGATTTAACCAAAGTGGAGACCATTAGCTTTAAAATGACACCTCATTCATTGATTTCGGTTAAGTATGAAGGAAGATATAGGCTTGTGACAAAAAAATACCTTATAGAAATAATATATATGATTCCTTCTGGGTGCCCCAAATTTTACGAGAATGAGTGTACACTGGCGATTATATTAAAGTACGCGCTTTTCAACGGCGTCGCTCAAACATAGGTCAATAATCAACGAGGACCTAGCGACCTGTAGAGTATTCCATTCACTCGTGTGTTTGAAGCGCTCTCGATAACACTGATTTCTTGCACTGTTAAGTATGAAAAGTACTGGTACCATGCTAGGTAAACTGCAATAAATATTACTATTTTATATTCCTCATATCTTTGTTCCCATTTCTGTTTCATCTTCATCTTCAGTGAAATGTAGGAACCATAGTTCATGCACAAATTGGTAATGAAGTTTCACTTTTGCCTAATAATAGGTTCTCTTACTATTATTTTAAGCCGTTCAGTACCTCAAAATTAATCAGATTTCAACTGTAATATGCTGTCTTTCGGTTATTATTTTTCCAGAGTAATCCATTATCGACCGTACAGTACTTAAAGCACGTCGGTTCATAACCTGGGATGCTGCTGAGTGATGTTAACTCGCTGTTCCATTATTTTCCCATTATTGTAGTATTATCAAGTTTTCGTTCTCGACATGAAAATCGCTGTTAATTTTTTAATTTTTTTTTTTTACTTATTGCTTTAACGCCTCGTCGACCGCTAAGGTCATTAGAGGCGGAATGGGACTGGGGACAAGGACCGGTAAGGAATTCCGCCATGGCCTTTTTGAAGGAAGCATACCGGCATTCACCTGGAGTGATTTGGGGAAACCATAGAAAACCCAAATCTGGGGGGGATTCGAACCAGCGTCCTCCCGAATACGAGGCCAGAACGTTTTCTGTTCACTCACCACGCTCGGTAAAATCGCTGTTAAAAAGCGAAAGTGGATTCGGTTGAGTAGGGAGCGCGGAAACGCGATGCGCAAGCGCAGAGCCCTCGTCTTGGCGCGGTTTCAGCTGTTTGCCGCGAGAGGCCAGGCCGCGCGCGCCACTGTGCTAGCCAGTGTGCCACCGCCCGCCGCCAGGGCGTAAACCAACTGTCCCGTCCATCCAGCCCAGCAGGTACGTCACTGGCCACACTGCACATGCACTTAATAACCTGTGCCAGAGACCATATTAAGAAACACTATCCTTCCACTTCCCAACTACCCAAATCTGATACTTTTTATTTCCCTAAAAAGAGAAAGTCACCAAAAAATCAAACACTTACAGCATAATAGAAGTTTAAAAGTACATTAGTTTTACCGAATATTTTTGTATGGAAACAACAACCCCCGCCCACCTAAAATAAAACCATCTGGCACTGTTAAATACAGAGATGTTCAAAATAGTTTTTAAAAAGCATTTAAATACAAAATGCAAATACTTTCTTATTTTTTTCTATTTCAAATGCAAAATAACAAAGTTTTAAATGTTAGTATTTAAATACAAAATACGTGATAAGTATTTTTAAAATACTTTTATTAAAATAAAATACTTTTTGTTCATTTATTACGAATGTCATTTCACTTAATTTATGGATTTTAATACTACTATTTTTTCAAACAAGTCATATTTCTCATTCAGTCTACGAGGCCTCATCATCGCATGTTCTAAAATTTTCCAAACAAATATTTTTAGGAATACTTTTTTTAATGTTGGATATTTATTTAGAACAGTGATTCCTAATTAGTCTTTCTCGAGTACCACTTCAAGAAAGGAACTCAACCTAGTGTACACCATATAGCTAAAATTATAGCAAATGAAAACTTTTTTTGTGATATATTAAATTTTAACCGAATAAAAAGTCACAAAAATCAACTAATGTACAAAAAAATATATTTTGGTGATAGTATAGTTTGCATTTTTTTTTTCAATTATCTTAGTAAGAGATTTCCACGCATAGCCCATGAAGCAACTCACGCACCCCTGTGGGTACGCTTACCACTATTTGGCAACCACTGCTTTAGACAATCTGAACTAGTATCATCATCCTCTTAACTATTTTTATGGTAGAACTTGGATCATCGCTGGCTGTAGAAGGGTCTGAGCCCAATACAAATATATAATTAAATCTTACTTTTTTCCTGTTGAATATATGCACTTGATTTTATATTTAGTACCTCAGCAATAAACTTTTCTTTGTGTGTTCTCTGATTTCTTTCAGCAACCAACTGAGTTTTAAAAAAAGAAGTTGCAGATGCTAATATGTTATCCTTTGCGTTCGATATCTCTAAAAACGCTTTAAAAGCTTCCTTTAATTAATATTCTGACCAATGTAATAAATAGCTACTTGTCAGACCATCAGGCTCAGTACATAGATGTATTAAATTTTTCAGCCAAAAGTGAGATTTGTGAAAAAAGGGAAATTAGAATAATAACTGATGATAACACCACCAAACTTAAGAATCACCTTGCTAATGAGTCCTGGATCGATATATACACTCCTGATAGTGTAAACTGTAAATGGGATGCATTTTTCAAATTTTTTAATAAATCATACAATCATCATTGCCCAACTATCATAAAGAAAGTAAAGATAAACCAAGTACCTAAAATTAAGCTACCACCAAATGTCAAAGCAAATCATGAAAAAATGAAAGATATGTACCGCAAGTACAAGTCCTCAGGTCTTACTTATTACAAAGATATGTATAAACATTATAATAAAACATTTCAAGTAGACCTGCGGAACCTGAAAGCTGAAAGAAAATAATTAAATCCAATAACATTGGAAAGACTAGCTGGGGTCTAATAAATAACCTTAGAAAGGATTACAATGAGATGGAAAACATAGAACTAATCTCAAATGGGAATGTAGAAATAGATCCCAGTAATATCAGCAATTTGTTTAATGAGTACTTCCTCAATGTAGGTGATTCCTTGAAGAAGAATAGTGTAAATTCAGATAGGAGGCCCAATTACTCAATTAATAAATCAATCTATATGAAACTACAGAGGAAGAAATACTTAATACTATTAATAATTTAAAAAATAAAAATACTTGTGGATGGGATGGTATAACAGTATTTGTATTGAAACAATGTAAGGAAGTGCTGGTGAAACCACTGGCATATCTTATAAATGAAGCCATTGTGAATGGAATATTTCCAGAGTGCTGAAAATTAGTTTAATTAGACCTGTTTTTAAAAAAGGCAACAAGAGAGAAATTAGTAACTACAGGCCTATTACTCTAACCTCTGTACTAAGTAAAGTATTTGAAAAAATTATATTAGTAAGAATAAATAGTTTCCTGAGCCAAATTAACATTATTAACCCCTGCCAATATGGTTTTCAAAGAGGACTATCCACTACAACTGCTGTCACTAATTTTATACAAGAAATTCTAAGAAAGCTAGATGAAAAACAAAAAGTTGCTGGTTTATTTCTTGACCTCTCAAAAGCTTTTGACTGTGTTGATAACCACCACTTACTTGGCAAATTAGAAAATTATGGAATTAGGAGATTGGCAAATAAATTACTGTCTTCCTACCTCAAAAACAGACAACAGTTTACTGAAATTCATTTTAAAAATGGTGAATCTATAATAAAGATAAAATCTAAAATTGGTATAGTTAGATGTGGAGTTCCTCAGGGATCTGTATTGGGTCCTATATTATTTGCTTTTTATATAAATGACATTTCTATACCAACTAACTGTAGAATTATAACATATGTAGATGATACTACAGCAGTATGTTGGGATAATGATGATTTATCGTTAGAAGAAACTACTGCTAATGCCACTAATGAATTAACAAATTATTTTGATAAAAATGAGCTAATTTGCAACAAAAATAAAACAAATTTAATAAAATTTGAACTTAGAAATCATAATATAGATAATAAGTTTAATCTTATTACAGATGAAGGAAACATCTATGAAATAAGTGAGCATAAGTTCCTGGGAATATACGTGGATAAGTTTCTAAATTGGAAAGCTCATGTTGATTTTGTTTGTAAAAAAGTAAGCAAGGGAATCTTTCTAATGAATCAGCTGTCTAAGGTTGTGGATAGAAGTGTATTAAAAATTGTATACTATGGAATAATCTTCCCTCATATCCTATATGGAATTGAAGTTTGGGGATCTTGTTGCCATTTCTACATGAATAGATTGTTAGTGCTCCAGAAAAGATGTATCAGGATAATATTTAAGTTGGATAGGAATACACCCTGTAAAGAAATATTTAGACAAGAAAATATTCTTACTATATTTTCACTATATATATAGGGTTTTGTTACTGATTAGATGCAATCCAAAATATAATAACACTAATAGTGAAATTCATAATTATGACACTCGAATCAAAACTGATTTTCATATCAAAAGATATAACTCCAAGGCAGCAGATAGAAGTGCGTTTGAAATGGGAGCAAGACAATATAATAAGCTACCTACACATTTAAAGGCATTGACTGAAAATGAATTTAAAACTGAAGTAAAACATTATCTATGTAATAGCATTTCTGTATTGAATTTTTGTAACTTAAATGTTAATTTACTTACTCAAAGTTCCTGTCTTTGCAATGGAATTCATTTATTTATTGGAATTCATTATACTATAAGGTATTCTTGTTATGTAAGATGTATTGGTCCTTGCTAGAAACTTGTGCACACAAGTATATTGGCAATAAACAATAAACAATTACATCTTTCTACACATCACAGTATGCAGGATTATCCATTTGTATACTGTTTAGCATCTATTGCATTTTCATTAATTCTCGCAGTAAACATCCATCCCCGGTGAAACTTCTGATGTCTTCGGAAATAAGTTTTGTATAGCTTATGTATTCATTAAGAAAGTGTCGCAGCAAATAATTTTTGGTGGGTTTGATAATAGCTGAACCTTAAATTAATCATTTTTCATGTTCCATAATATCCAAATTAATCAAATTCCCTAAGATAGTTCCAAGAATGGTATGTTATATTTCTTTCTAACTGCTAACACCAACACATTTACTCTTTTTTGTATGTTAAGATTTGAGTTCCTCAAATTACCCTACAAGGTCAGCACGATATTTTCTTGGAAAATAAATACGTAATATTTATCTTATTAAGGCACTAGTCTTACTTCCAGCACAAATGAATAAAACATAAACAAATAAAATCACTTCTAAGTAGGTACTTTCTGGTATCGTTCTGATGAGGATAAATTTTTGATTCCGATACTACAGAGCAAGAACAGCGATAACTATTATTTGGTTCTAAATGTTTTTAGTAAAACCAACACTTCTTTATGCAGATACATTGGTTTCATTTCCAGCCACATCTTTAACATCTTTCAAACAATACTTAAATATAATATATTTACGGTTGCCCCCGACAAAGAAAATTTAATACTTTTTCCCGAAGTGAAAACTATTGATAAACAATTTACAAGTTATAATCTAAGGAAATTGAAAGAATTAACCTAACTTCTTACAGCAAGTCAAATAAATTAACAATTTAGTTTTAATTTTGTAATATCGAAAAGTTTTTGTGTGGTATGAAATAGTAAAATAAAAACTTATTTTTGGTGTTTTACTTCCATTGTGATGAATTACACCCATCAAGTGAACAAAACAATCACAACATGCAAGTCAGTTGAGGCAGTGTCATGTCAATCGTTCATTGTGCAACATATCAAGTTGTCATTTGACTTATTTGGTAATTAGGCTGCATTAATAAATCAATATTTATGAGATACTACAGTATGAAACAAAAATTTATACAAAAATTAAAAGTATTTTGCATTTTCCAAGTGGAAAATATATTTGAAAAAGTATTTAAAATATATACAAAATGTTTTATATATCAGGGTATTTCAAATACAAATTGAAAGTATGTCTTTTGCATTTTAAATGTTTGGATTTCATATAATGCTGATATGTGGTTAAATATAGTGTAGAATATATTAGAACTTAGTTAATGTGTACGTAACCTGTTCGATTCCTTAAATATGGTTTTCAGCTTTAACCGTTTTATCGCATGAAGTTTATATCTGGAATCAGATATTTGATCAGCTGATGCCTGGAGGCCATAGCTTGTTTACCTCTAGCGTTAAGTCCCCTGTAGGAGGGCGCAACTACGGAAGAAAAGCGGCCAAGGAGCGGTGGTTATGCGTTATATCAGAATGAAAGATAGTTGACCAAAACTATTACGCAATACATGCAGTCGTCCGTAGGTAAAATGGTTTGTGATCTGACAGAAATGTGGATCATCCTTTCTCGGTATTCTTCTTGTGTCGTAACTGTATTCCAGCCAGTTCTGGTATGTTTACTTGTACGGCGACCAAATCTCTTTGTTCCCGTCTCGCTATTCTCATTCCGGAGAGAACAGAAAAAGAGCTTTATTAGTCCAACGTGTAGATGTTTTACATGTCTTCACTTTCTGGAATCAACATTTCCTACTAGTTGATTGTCTGTGAGAGATTCTTATGGATACGACTCGGGTAAATTTTTACAAAATTTGACTCACTAATTTCTCTACATCAGGTTTTGAATTTACATTTCTTCAACCTTTATCTCTTTGAGAACGCTGAAGCGGTACGATTAATCAAAGGGCTATATTTTGCACTAACTATACTCAAACGCCTTAATAGCAGCGGTATGTTGAATAATAGATAGAAATTATTTATTGCATACATCAATTACTTCATTTAACAACGTATTTTGCAAACTACATACAGCTTGTTAAAATTATTTTCTTCGAAATTTTAAAATGTAACAAATACCTTCAGTATTACTTTAGCTTTACGGCTCATCAAGGTCATTAGTGCAGACCAGAAACTGAAAAGAATTAGACCCTCAACTCTCCCTCCTCCTCCTTATTCTTTTTTTTTTTTTAAATAGCCTCAGATCTCTGCGACAATTTGGCCACTTGAAATTCATATTTTTTAACTATTGTATAAGGCTTTGCCCATGTAATTGTGGGATACTATATTGATAAAAAATCATGACAAACAAAACAATTAATTAACTCCGCCCTCTCACAGGCCGTATTCGCACCGACGAAGCTTTCAATGTAAGGCCACCGTGCTAGACCCTATACTTCCATGCCGGCTATTCTGGCCTTTTAAAGGAATTCTCCAGGCATTTACTTGTAGTGATTCCGGGAAGCCGCGTCTTCCAAGACGGCAGATTCTGACTTTAACCGCTCACATACCATGCTGAGCAAACAATTTCTGTTTAAGGTTTGCAACTTGTTAACGTTGCTGGTTGATGGGGCTTGAAAGTTTGACAGCTTTTATTACTATACGTGATATGCCTGACCTTAATTTATTTGAGATGTATACCAATTAACACATACAAATTCGATTAAAGTTAACAGCTTTCATTTCAGACGCATAAAATGGAAGTCGATTTTTATTCAGTAACAATATGCTAGTGCGCCGCACATGTTAGGCTACGTATACTTTTTTTAAATAATTGTTATAAGTATTTATAATAATTTTCTTACTGTTAGATGATAAAAACTGAGAAGTATATGCGGTCTATCTAAAAATCACTTCTTAAAGAAGTACCTAATTTCTTGTATCACTTTCTAACTGATATAGTGAAATGGCATTCAGCTTTTATCAGTCGAAATATAGAGACAGTAAAGAGCCGTTATGATTTAATCTGAAGGAAAGTTGGTGATACTGAAACACGGGTCTTTTGTTTTATAATGATCAATTTTATTGGTCTTTCCAGCACTTGTATTTCATTTCTTCTCTATAATTCTTGTTGTACAATGTATTAAGTCCCAAACGAACAAACATCATGGAGTACAATATATATATTCTCTGCAATTATATTTCTTTCTAGGATTAAAGTAGTTAACAGCAGGGACAACATAGGACGAAAACACAACTAAGAGATTTTTGGCTAACACTTAGTTGCACATCACTAGAAACAAGTATCGCTTGTGTGTGTGTGTGATACAAGTAAACATGGTATAAGCAACACATGCCGGTACTAACGCCTAAACAGTTGAGGAAGGACCCAGACTGCTTCCGACTGTGTTATCCAGGACAGGATGTAGATAGAAGCAGCTCTCCTTGATTGCTCTCCTGTCATAACAAACAAATCAACTGCCTGAAGAGGCGCGTACAGACAAATAGGGCGTTTCCTTTCTTCTCGTCACGTTATGGGAATGTGTGAAGATTACAAACCTCTGATATTCTCCTCCAGAGATACTGAGGCGACCTCGTCTAACCGTGAAGGGAAATATTACTAAAACGCTTCATGTGGGATGCTGGGCAGCAACAGTAATTTCCTTAATGTTTCCTGTGGATCTGAAGCGAACATCTTCCATACGTGATTGTAGTTCAATGTTCAAACAGAAACGTACTAGAGGAGATTGGGAAAAAGATTCCACAACCTGGATGACCAAGATAAATCTTGAGTGATGATGCGCAGATGGAACCATTCTCAAAGTTTTACATCTATTTCTTTTGATTTCAAGCATCATACCATCTAAGGCATTTGGCCCTTGAGATTCAGCTAGTCTGTAAGTTATTTTTTATATTTTTTCACTCATCGACCTGGTGGTCATTAGAACCAGAACACAATAGTGAGCAGGAAGAGGAAAGGGTTTCGCTCATAGCTTTTTGAAGAAACTATTCCTTCATTCACCTGAAACTATGGAAAACCGAAATCTGGATGGTCGGATCAGGAATAGAACAAGCGTCTTCTCGATTGCCAGACGTCAACGTTAACTGTTTACCCATCACATTCAGTATTTCTAATTTTCTGTCACGGGATTATTGTATACCGCGTTGATCATAAGACGAACGAACATGAATGAAAAGCTCAAACCAGCGATTCTCGGAATGCTAACCATAACGATGCACACTGATCAGCCAAAAACTTATGACCAGCTGCTTATTAGTGTGTTAGCCCATCTTTGGAGCGCAATACAGCAGCGATTCGGAGTGGCATGGATTCTAAAAGTCCTTGTTAGGTTTCCGGATTTGTCTGGCACCAGATGTCTACGCACAGGTCACGCAATCCCCTTAAATTACGGGCCGGTGGTTGGTGGGTGCGGCATCCGGGAACGAGCATCTTGGCAACGGCGAGACTGGTCGGCTGTTCGCGTGCTTCTGTAGTGTGCATCTATGCAGAGTGGTTGAAGGACGGTGAAACCACGACTGGGGGACAAGGTGGTAGGCGTCCACGCCTCATCACAGAACATGGAGGTAGGAGGCTTGCGCGCTCTGTAAAGCGGGATAGACGCCGATCTGTGGCAGATCTGACAGCAGAGCAAAGTGCTGGTGCAGGCAAAAGTGTTTCGTAGCACACACTAACATGCAGGTGGTCATAATGCTTTGACAGATCAGTGTAGGCCCGGTCTTTGTGGATTCACGTAGAATTTATTACTCCCTGGTACCTTTAGCAATATTTATTACTGATTCACCTCCCTTCTAGATCAAATTAGCACTAAATTACATCTTAAGAATCGGAGAAAGTAACTGCAGGGCCCGCTCTAGGGGGGGGGCAAACCGGGCATTTGCCCGGGGCGCTAAAATTTAGGGGCGCCATTTCGGCTGTAAGTCTGAGAAAAATATTAATGATATTAATGTGTTAAATACCCAATTCATAAAAAAAAATCCACATACCAATTTTTTCGTTCGTTAAAAACTTACAGTTGTTAGCTATTTGGGTGCGCCCCTAGGGACTTCGAAGAGACGGGTCGCGGACCTCAAAGGGGCGCGTCGTTGCCTCGCCGCCTCTGTGTGAATTGCGCCATAGGAGCAACTTCAAAATGCGCCGCGTCCGCGCCATGTCTCAGCCCGAAGTCCGCGCCACGTCTCTTCTGTGTAAATTGGGCCTTAGCACGCGAGTAGAACGCTGTTTCGACTTTTGTTGTCTCAACTTGCTTATTATTGCTAATTATAAAAGTGGTTTCATTACACAACAACATTAGTCTTACTAAGTGGAAGTTCATAAAATTTACTTCAGGATTTCATAATTTCTAAAGTAAGTACATCTATGATTAAACTGTTATTTAGTTGGATATACGACACAAGCGCACAACGATATATGCGCACAACGACAAAAGCGCACAACAGAAGCGCGGTAGGTGGGGGCTGTTACACCTGACCTCGGCTACCTGCACTGATTCCGACGTTATACTGCCCACAAGTTACTAGACACGCAATTGCAGTTAGCCTCTAATACAAGGAATCGATAGTGCTTGGCGGGAGATGCTGAGTATTTATATTATTGAATTGATGAGCCAAATCAATATGGATCTTACTTTTTGGAAATGGAATAATTTGCATAATAATTTCTTCTCGTAATCCGAACCTCACAGATTTGTTGTATAAATTAGATACAGGCATTGAAAGTGTTATAGTTGGGTTAAATTACATACGCTAGCTTTGATCGCTTGTGAAAATACTGTAGTTTAGTGGGTGTGGGACAGTACTTACAATCATTAATAAATAAATAATATTACCAGCTGCTGATTACCGATTAGTTACTTCACATACCTTTAATATATTCAATTTCGAATGTTAACTGCTAATATATAATAACCCATGATGCTTATTATATATATGAATGCGGTTTCCAGATATTCTAATTGCTGCATTTGTAAACCGTTTCAACAAAAGGAAATTCTTTAACTATTTTAATGAATGTGAATAACTTTGTCAGTGTGAACTTGGAACGTATTCTGTTTAAGCCTACAGAAATTGCCATCCTGTATACACGGTTTCTGTATCTGCAGCAAATTTACGGATCGTATCCCACGCGAATAAGCTTTGACCGTGTAGTAACACTAGACTTTCTTTATGTTCACAGGGTATGGAAAATATTTTGTGTTGTGCATAAATATTTTTTTATATCGACTGAGAATAATTTATCTTGGTTATGGTTTAAGCTTATTTAGAACAAGGATAAATATTTACTTTTTATCTTATTTTATAGTGTACATTGTTTGAGTTACGTGCGTGCCTCTTCCAAAACGTCTGACGGTCAAAGAAAACTATCTGGTTACCAGTACAAAAAAAGAAGGTTGGGAAAGGAAGCGAAAAGGCAGAATCAATATTGCGCGTTAAAAAAATATACTGTATTTAGGTTTTACCAAAACCAATCTTTGAATCCAATATCAGATCGGGATACAAAAGAAGTACAGAATCGTCAGAGAATAATAGCAAACAAATGAACGAAGTTTCTAAACCAATTGGAACTGACACCATCGTGAGACTCACAGAAGGCGTTCTAAAACTTTGTGGCCAAGAATTTTACGAGACGCCGTAAGAAGCTTTTTAGTAAGGCAAGGTCCACCTAAACTATTGCATTATTACAAATTTCCTTCCAATGACACAGGTCGACATTTTAGCGCAAAATATTATACACGAATTTTAAGCAACGGAGAGCAAATATTGCGAGATTAGCTACTATCTTTCACAAAACTGCTTCTGTTGCAAAATTTTCGGCTGTTTAGTTAGTTCTCTCTCAACGGAGGGTTTTAAAAATTGGAAGCACCTCGACGAAACTTTAAACAGCATGAAATTTCGAAAAATAATATTCAGGCACAAAAATCATGACTAGAAATGAACGAAAGATTAAATTGTTGTAAAACTGTAGATGCTGCCAGTGAAAGAGTTATTAATGCCGAAATAAATCATTGGAATGAGGTGCTTCTAAGAATCGTTGCAGTAACCAAAATGCTTGGTAAAAGTTGTCTGTTTTTTCAAGGTACAAGCGACAAGTTGTTTGAACATAATAACGGTAATTTCCTAAAAATAGTTGAGTTACTGTCTGAATACGATCCCATTATGGAAGAGCACGTCCGTTGTGTGCTCCAAAAAGTAGAGACTAAAGCTCAATATCTTGGGAAAAATATACAAACCGGGATAGTAGATCTGCTGCATCAAAGTTTAAAGTCTCGTGTTATTAATGAAAAGAAAAAAAATCAAATATTTTTCCATAATTTTAAACTGTACCCCTGACTTTAGTAAGATACAGCAAATTACTCTTGTAATAAGATATGTTTCAACCAATAAATTCAATCCTGATGTTGAAATTAATATTAATGAAAGCTTTTAAGGCTTCTTACCAGTCGAAAGATCCACAGAAAGACAAATGTCTGATATTATAGTTGGGGAACTTAATGACTTGGGTTTAAATTTGCAGGATAACAGATGGCAGGGACTGACAACGGGTCCAATATGAGGGTCAATAAAGCAGGAGTGCAATCTAGAATTAAACAATATAATTCGCGAGCATTCATTGTTCCGTGTAGTAGCCATTCTCTCAATCTTGTTATTAATGTCAAAAGGATCCTTGGATGCCGCTAATTTCTTCAACATGGTCTAAAACATATATTTAATCTTTTCGGCATCTACTTTTCGATGGGCAATACTTTTGAAGCATGTTCAGGGTTCAACTTTGAAAACATGGAGTGACACTAGATGGGAGAGTAGGATAGATGCATTAAACCCTTTAAAATTTCATTTGAGAGATGTATACGACGCCTTGCTAAGCATTTACGAAAAACAAGAAATTGATATAATTTAATGATGTAGCTATTTTGGCAATTGAATATGAAATTGCTGATGAAGTAAATTTAAAGATGTAATAAAAAATTCGCAAACTGAAAGTAAGAAAAAAAGTTTTTTTGTGATTATAGCGTATTTGATGTAATCTCGTTTTATTTTCAAAATAATGGCATTTACATTGTTTGAGTGATAATATCCAACCGTAATAGCATTTAAAAATAAAAACAATTTGGTTAATTTGTGGCTATGTACAGATATTTCATAATTAATTTCTCTGTTTTGTGCCGCTAGATCAAAATTCAATAAGTTTATTTATGAGTATATGATTTTATTAAAATTAAAATAAAATATTTTATTCGACTAAAAATTATTTTTTTAAAAAAATATTTAATTCTACACAATCTTAAGGGGCGACAATTTGTCTATTTGTCCGGGGCGGCAAAACCGCTAGAGCGGGCCCTGGTAACTGTTGACATTACCGCCACATTCGATCAAAATTGAGGCGTGACACCTAAATCTTTTTCTCCGTAAAGGAGGACATACGCCAGTGCTAGAATATCCTTAGGCGCTGTTTGCTTTGAATCTCTTCAGAAGTCAGCAGAAACTGCTCGCAAGGGAAGTTGTTAAGTGTAGGATTCATCTTAAGGCAGACATCCTAAGGACTTACACAAAAATCATTTCCTCGTACCTCAGTGATGAAGTATCGAAGTGGGATGGTCCCGGTTAGTAACCCGGTTCCGCAAAAAAAAAAAAAAAAAAAAAAAAAAAAAAAAAAAAAAAAAAAAAAAAAAAAAAAAAAAAAAAAAAAATGTGACCATTACAGTTGTGGAATGTGCGGCCAACTTACACTCCATCATAGGTTCACTACTGATTCCACGTAGCATTTTCGTTATTTCTTTCAATTCCTTGATTTTGATTCCTGGTTAAATAGTGGGTCCCCGAGGAAAGAACTGGTCGTATTCATGTTGTAGACTGAGTTATTTAGAATCATGACTGGAGTAAACGATGAAAAGTGGATTGGATGAATAGATATTTTATATTCGTGGATGGGTACTTAATATTTTGAAGAAATTTATTATTTAGGATTCCATAAGCTTAAAGGAGGACTAAGTACTTTTCCTATCCCAGGGCGTGGAGTAATGTTCTTTTGAGCTCATCTAGTAGACTATTACATATATATATATATTACAAAAGTAATAAAAATAATTAATAAAGACATGAGAATCTTCAAAACAGTCAATATGTTGATTGGGATGGCGGGATCACGTCGGTTTGACTGGTTTCCGAATACTCGATATGCTTTCCGAGGGTTGACTTATATCGTATGGAAGGCGCGCCTTATGTTATAAGACACTTTGCGACTGCTCTGGTGCCATGACTCACCTCACACTCACTCACTAGCACCGACGTTAAGTAATCGTAGCACTTTTTATCTCCTTAATGTAAACGTTTCATCCTGCGCCTGCACAAACACATTGGCGGGTAGTTCTCAGCGTTATCCTGTCACTCCCATGAAAACATTTGAGCCAGTGCTGTATAAATCTTAAGCCTGGAAACAAATATCAAAGGTCTGGATTGAAAAGGCCTAAAATTAAGTCATGACATTTACAACATCCAATTATCGTTGAGCGTTGAATCCAGAGGCGGATCCAGGATTTCGGTTTGGGATAGGCTTGAGCGTATTTTGGTTTGGGGGGAGGGGGGAGACTTGAGTGAACTTTGGTTTGGGTGTAGGCTTGAGTGGACTTTTGTTTGGGGGGTCTTGAGTCAGGCAAGAGTAGTCTTTATACTGAGATTCCTGCCCCCTTATAAGATAAGGAGAGCTAAAAAAAAGTTCTCCAAAATTACAATGTCAGGGGTCTACCTAGATACTTTTCGGGGGGGGGGGGGATCCTCCGTAGATGCTCTCCTGGTTGACTCATTCTACCTTTTTATTTTCAAATACTTGTTATGCTGCGAAACGTGAACGATATGTGGCCGGAATTTTTATCTCCTTGCTGGTTTCGGAATCGAAGAAAAAATTGTGCCACAAGACTCTTTCTTTGCCTCTGTCTGGACCACAGTAATATTGTTTCACGAGCTGCCGGGATGTAATGTTACGTCATCAACTGAATATGGAAATCCAACAACTTTTTTTTTTTTTTTTCCTTCGCCTCGTCGACGGCTAAGGTAATTAGAGGCGAGATGGAACTGGGGACAAGGAACTGGAAGGAATTCGGCCATGGCCTTTTTGAAGGAAACATCTCGGCATTCGCCTGGAGTGATTTGGAGAAACCATGGAAAACCCAAATCTGGATGCCTGAACGGGGATTCGAACCAGCGTCCTCCCGAATGTGAGTCCAGAACAACAGATTAGTATGACAAGTAATATTAGCTGCTTATACAAGCAAACAAATTAGCAACGCAATATTGCGCCTGGAATGAACAAGAGACGCCTCAGTCTTCGTATTATCGGAACAAAGCAACATGCAACTAATAGAAAGACCAACAAAAAGTATAGAAGGATTAATGCCGAAGACGGCTAAACGTTAAATAGTAGAGCGTGTGTTGGTCATTTAAACTCACTGATCGAGTTCCAAACAAATTCATACAGACTCCATCAACACTGCATTAAATTGTATCTAGATTTAATAAAAAGAATATTTAGTAGTTCATAACATTTGCATCAGATCAGATCTTTGACCGTAATTAATTGTTTGTAGTAGACTATATTTATATGATATCTCCGAAAATGTTTTTGCTTTCACTTGGAAAAAGTAGAAGAACGCCCCGCAGTAATGATATACAGGAAGGGAATTAACTACGGGCAGTTTTCCAGCAGTTTTTTTTCCTGGGATAGTTTTATGCCGACACAATCGACAGTGTTACGTTATTCGTCAATCAGCAGGGAAGAAATGAAAGTGGTTGGAAATCCTTAAGGTTGCTGATTTATAAAACGCAAAGATGAGGCCTCACACACCTTTACCTGCTCCCATTTTACGTAGATTTTTTTTTGTAGCTTGATGTTATACGCCACCAGGGATCCCTTTTCTTACCTATATTTCAAATGATATTATATTCTCGGTAGTTTTCACACCTTCATTCTCTCTAGTACAATATCAGTGCGTTACTTACAATCTTTGTCACGTAAATCTAATTGTTTCAGGTATTCTCTACAGCAGTGGTTCCCAATTATTTTTTCCCGAGTACCACTGCAAGAAGGAGCTCAACCGCGCGTACCCCTTACAGCTGAAATGATAAATAAATTAATTCGTTCATCCCAGTAGAGTGCTTCTCATAACCACAGGATTACAATAATATAATTGACACAAACTCAGTTTATCTTAAAATATATTTGGGTGATAGTAATGTTTCTGTTGGCTGATAAAAGTGGATTTTTTTCACTTATTTTAGTGATCACCTTAGCCAAGAGAATACCGCGCGTACCCCCTGAAGAAACCTCACGTACCCCTGGGGGTACGCTTACCACTAATTGGGAACCACTGCTCTACAGAGTTGTTTGCTCGTATGTTTTACAAGAATGGTCTCGTTAGCTATTAGCTCCGACTGCAGATGCCAACGGAACGTGTAATTTGGTAACAAAAACAAATACATGTATTTTTATTTCAATCCGAAAATTTCGTCAACGCACAGTATAATCTAAAGCTGAGGCGAGCTTCATGTACTGGATGCTGCTAATTTATTAAGCAGAACTATTTGTTCGTATTTCGTCACTTCCCATATGAAACAGCACGTTTCGTAAAGTAAAGTTACAATAGTCAAAGCTGAGAGTTGCAGAGCACTTTCATTTTAGAATACAGTGTGTGTGTTGATCTAGGTTCAATACAGCAAACGACTGGTGTAACAAGCTATAGGATGTTCATAAATATTATAAGAAAAATCATGAGGACTTGTAGAATTTTTATACAGAAGATTTTTGATAGCTAAGAACTTGAATACTGTTGAAATATTTATGATAGAGAAAAGTTAAATCCACATAAAATTCTTAAGTTGAAAAGATAATTTCCGTTACTCATGCGCTGAACGACTATTTTCTGACATCAGTGATAGAAGATAATTTGGAATGAAAGTATTTTGAAGATAATCCGAGTAAAAATATTCTGATTTGTCGTAGATGAATACCATTATTTGGTCGGTAAATCAATCAACAACACAGGTACACAAAACCAAGTCATTTTTTATTCCCAGTGATAGTGCTGTGCGTGATTATATAGTGAAGTAACATTAGAAGCGTCGTAAGCTCTTTTCAGGGTTGTGACTCAGAGCGCTCATCATCAAGAGCAGCCAGATGTCTCTCAGAGATAGCTTGTGCACACAAGGGAGTGTCTGCCCTCAAGCCAAAATGACTTATCTTAACAGGCTGTACCTATCTTCTTGGCTTGTAGTGTCCGCAAACATTTGCTCGGTTATCCTTTACTGGTGTCACTGATTTGGATCCTGTTTTTGCTCAAAAGGTGCCAAACAGGTAAGATTATTTGAACTGATATTTTAGCACTACTTTGCTGGTTTTTACTAAGTTTGCCGCTTAAACTGATAAAACATAAAAGTTTTCAACATAAGCTGAGTGAAATAAGTTTCATAATTACCTGGTACTGCTTTATGAATATACCAATTTCTATAAATGTGGAACTAAGCCTCGTAGATAAGCGTTTGACGATCGGGCTATGGCACTGGGGAGAACTCATGTTTGGTGCCCAAATAGGCCATCAGCAGTTCCGTTTTCCACAGTCGAATTTGAGCATGGTTCCTTCAAATGCCCATTCCATCCCTTTTTTTTTACCACAAAGTTCACCGACTGCAAAGCTCTAAGCATAAAAGTAATACTCGTCTCTGCGAAACTCCATGGATCTAACTTAGGGAGAACTCGTCGGCCAATTTCATTCTTAAGCTGGGAAACAGGATGCGTGGATGTGTTCAGATCCATTCTCCAAAACCTTTTGTCCCAAGAAATTCCATCTAGGCTCGGTACTCTTCTCACAATAGATTTTTGGTTTCGTTGAAAGAGGAAGAATGGTTCACCTCATCTGAATCTAAGCTCTAATCACCAAATTCGTTGTGACATTTTTTTGGCTTAACGTTTCATCGAGGTGATTAGAGGCGGATGGGACTGGATGCAAGGAAGGGGAAGAAATTCGACTATGGTCTATAGAAGGAACTCTCCCGGCATTCGTCTGGAGTGATTTGGGGAAACCATGGAAAACTCAAATCTGGATGGCTGGTAGGGGATTCGAACCCGCATCGTACAGAATGCGTTGTCAGACATGCCTTCTGACTGAGCTACAGGATGTCACAGCTTGTTTTCCTCAGAAGATACTATGTCTTTAATAATATAAAAAAGTCTAGAGACCCATCTCTTTCTCTGTATTGTAGTTGAGTCGATAAGGCACTTGCTCTGCAAACTCAAGGTCTTGGGTTTAAACCCAACTGTGACCAAGATAGATATTTTAAGAGTTCCGATCGACGTCGATGAGTTGTAAATCCATAAAAACCGAACACTGCAGTCTAAAATTGCATCGGTGTAACTATCATTCCCTTTCTGGGAAACGTTATAAGTCTTGTAGAATTAATAATCAACGTTATTACGCTCATACCGAAAAAAATGCACAGTTGATACTGTCTTCGCTAACGTCTGCTCAGATACTTCCTTCATCGTAAACTATAGTTTTGCTTTATCCATTTTACGAACGCAGACGACATGTGTTTGTCCAAATGGCGAAATTTTTCTGTTATAAGCAGAGAACTTAAAAGTGCCGGATTTAATATTGTATATATTTTGAAATTGAGTTTAATCTGTACCAGATGAGCCAAATGCTGTTATCTAGTAAGAAGCTTATTTTAAAAAAAAAAAATTAAGACATGTTGGGAAGTACTTAATTTATTTTACACTAATGATTTTTGTTAGGATGTCTGTGGCACGATACCTTTAGACTACGCGGAAGCTGACTATACTGTAGAGCGATAACGCTCTTTTGGCTGCATCCGGTTGATAGTGTCGTAGAAGCGACGCGTAGGTGAAATACCATTAATAACATTCCAATAGCGACATTATAGGAATGAAATTTGGCATTTGTTTTCTGCATTATTAGATTACTATTTTAGTCACGAATAAAATTTCCTATTTTAACCTTTCAAAATTTGAAATGAATTGTATATGAACTTCGAAACATTTCTACTAAAGTTATGGATGAAGTAAGGACTTCACTAAGCACTCTTACAATACTAAGGGTGGCGACGCACATTTGAAGAAAAATAATAATGCTTAAATTATTGGTTGTAGAAACAATGGAATGTGTTAAGTATGTAGCTTAGAATTTAATTTTTATTTTAAATCCAAAGTTCGGAGATCGACCTAGGTCCTCTCGAATGACAGCGCTTACTTCCCAGACTCAATGTATAATCTGTGAAATGTGTTATGATGCAACCGAATTGAAACAGGAGAGGTGTCTCATCATAATAATAAAACACAATGGCCGCACAGATCGTCTTTACTTCAAAACTTAGCTCTTGCTTGAGATAAAAAACCTGAGTAGGGTCACAGACATAAGTATTTGTTGAAGAGCTCCTTAAAGCTTTGGATATCTAATGTAAAATTTTATAATGAATCCGACACTCAATCTCTATTAATATTATTATTCTTATTGTTTTTCTTAATAACATTTTTTTCCTGCGATGAACTTCCTTTTTGCAGATCTACTTTGATTTCTGATTTAGTGTTTTCGAATATAAATTAACTAAAATATGGAATATATGAACCTCGTATATAGTTACGGATAAAGGAGTTTTTGCTTTAATAACATGTAATCTTATACAACTTACCTCTTAACTGGGATCGTGTGTAACCATTCATGTGATAATTTTGGCATATTTGCACTGTCAGTTAGAGGCCTCAAATCAGATTACGTTTTCGTCTTACTCCTCACGCCTTCAGCTTCTCTGTTCTCACATGCAGAAAATACGAATGGTAATGCCTGATCCCCTCGTCTTCATTTTAAAGCATTAACGCGTAAAATTTTTCTGTCTCAAAAATGCTGAGTGTGGAGCGACGTGCTTGGTGTGAGTATTGTGAGAGACAGTTCAAAAGTTTAGCTAAGGACAGCGTACCTAACATTTTGTCTCTTATGAGCCAGCAAGCAAGGCGCAAACCTAAATTCCGTCTACTGTAGAGAGAGGAATTTTAACGTTTTTTTTTTTTTTTTTTTTTTTTTTTTTTTTTTTTTTTTTTTTTTTTTTTTTTTTTTTTTGCTTATGACTTTACGCCTCGTCGACGGCTAAGGTCATTAGAGGCGGGATGGGATTGGGGACATGGAACTGGATGAATTCGGCCATAGCCTTTCTGAAGGAAGCATCCCGGAATTTGCCTGGAATGATTTAGGAAAATCATGAGAAACCCAAATCTGGATTCCCGGACGGGGATTCGAACCCGCGTCCTCCCGAATGCGAGGCCAGAACGTTAACCGTTCACCCACCACTCTCGGTGCTTCGCATTCAGGAGGACGCAGGTTCAAATACCCGTCTGGCCATCCAGCTTTCGGTTTCTCATGATTTTCCTAAATCATTCAAGATGAATACCGGAATGGTTCATTCAAAGGTATATGGCCTAAATCTTTCTAGTTCCTTGCCCCCCAATCCTTTACTAACCAACGAGGCGTAAAGCAAAGTAAGAAACCTTGCTCCATGGTTACGGCATGTCGCACTTTGGGCTGTAGTAGCTTCCGGATTCGGCTGAAGTTTTTTACAATCCTTAAACTGACCATTACCTATGGAAAATGCTAGAATGATTCGTGGTTCGGATTGAACGTGAAACTGTACATCCCCTTTACTCATTATAAACGGATAGTGCGCAAAGAAAGATCCCTCGCATAAAAGGCTGAAGTATACTTCCGCGTTTAATTTTTTCTTTGAACCTTTACACAAAGTACTTTATTTTAATATGGTTGTTATAGAGTTCAAGCTATGTCTGGAAGTCATTAAATCCTGGTCGTTCAGTCATAGTGATAGAGCCGAATATAATCGATCGTGGTGGGTGAGTGGTAACGCTCTCACCTTACACTCGGGAGGACGTGGGTTCGAATCCCCGTCCTGGCATCCAGATTTGGGTTTTCCATTGTATCTTCAAATCACTCCAGGCGAATGCCATGGCCAAATTATAATAAAATAGCCGAATCAGATACACGGCTGCTTCCACTAAAGTGCCAGAAGTCAAGTGATATAAAGATATATAAATCCAGATGGCAGTAATATCCAAAAGAAACGTGTACATGAGACGTGACGTATCGGGGCTCTCATTTGTGTACTCTTGATTTGTGAAAAAGTTAAAAAAAAAAACTGGATTATGGCCACATGATATGAATTAAGACTTTGGAGCATTCCATTTCAGAAACTGTTCGTGAATTCAACATTTCTCGAACCACTGTGTCAAGAGTTTGCCATAAATATATAATTTCCATGAACAATGCAATGTCCGACGACTTAATGACCAAGACCAGCAACGTCTGTGACAGTGTTGACAGACAGGCAGCAGTGAGTCAAAGAACAGCAACACTCAATGTGTGATGTATGACAGACGTGTCCATGCGGACAGTGTAGCGAAATTTGTCGTTGATTAGATATGGCAGCAGAAGACCGATGTGAGCTCCTGAGCTAACAAAACGCTTATCGGTTACAGCAAGTCTCCTGAGCTCGTGAACATATCTATCCTAGGTGACTGGAAAACGGTTGCGTCGTCAAATGAGTGTCGATTGCAATTGCTAAGAGGTGATGGTGGATTCAAGTTCGGCACCATTTCACGAGACCATGGGCTGAGGTTGTCAGGAAAGCACTGTGCCAGCTGGCGGTCGATCCATCCAGGTATGGGCTATGTTTACATGGCTTGCACTGTGGCCTCTCGTCAAACTGAACTGACCACTGACTAGAGATGGTTATTTTCTGCTACCTGGAGGCCATTTGCAGTCATTCAACGACAGGATTTTCTAGGAAGACAATGCACCATGACATCTGGGAATAATCGTTCGTGATTGATTTGAGTAACATTCTGGACAATTTCAAAGAAAGATTTGGGCACCTAGATTGCCAGACATGATCCCATTGAACAATTCTGGAAAATTACAGAAAGGTTAGTTCGTGAACAATGTATGCCACGGGCAACACTTTCACTATTAGGACTGCTGTAGACGAAGCAAGACTGAATATTTCTTCATGGAACTTCCGAAGACTTGTTGAGTAAATGCCACATCGGGTTACTGCACTTTGCCGGAAAAAAGGGGGCCCCATACGACATCTGGAAGTATCCCAAGATATTTGGTCATTCATTGTATTTTATCCATTGATTTGCTGTGGATACAGAAGGATGATGATACTAAACCGAGCTGTAGTTAATGCAAGGCTTATATTCCATAAGTTACTATATGGCAGATCTGTCGAAACGATCTATCTATAAAAAATGGTCTGTTTGCTGAATTATTAGTCAAGTATAAGAATTAGGTAAACGGCTGCGATAGCAGTAAAAGAAAATCAGGATATGACATTGGTTATAAATTAAACAAGCACCTGCTATTTAAAAGCATCTACGTGATGATTCAAAAAATCATTTTAAAATGTTCGAAGCTAATTAGTATAAATAACAGTGACCAAGCTACAATTCGTTTTTCCCGTTTTTCGATACGTAACGCAATAAACCGTCTCCAAGAAAACTGGAAACTATTCTTCTAGGTCTTCAGAGCACCGCTCCACATAGTGTTTAATAAACGCAGCTTGTGCAGCGAGATCACGACCTAGAAGACGTTACACCCACAGCCTGTCTGACTTAATGTGTAACGGCCGTGACACTTGCTTGGCAGTCAATTGTATTCATAAAGTAGTCAATGTCTCCATTATAACCTGAGACCAGCGCCGAACAAAGCACAACCGCATTCATCAACTATCAGTTTGGTCACCAACCATTAAGCTTCACGTAAAATGTCTAACGAAACTGCTTCTTATTCCCAACATCTCATTCTGAATAATGTCAAAAAAACTTTACTGGCCAGCGTCAAAGATCATTGGTTAGTATGACCCATAGATGCACAATACAACCGTCTGTAACATTTACCATGAAAATCAGAGCAACTTTGAGTAACAATCAAACGGAAAAAACAAAACCAGAAGAATAATTTGTTTTTAAGTTAACGTAAAGTATTCGTGTCCTTTGCTTTCAAGGTTTAATTTCTAAAACATTGAGTTATCTTTATCTTTATATATATAAAAATCTCGTGTCACGATGTTCGTCCGGGATGAACTCCGAAACTACATAACCGATTTAGATGAAATTTGGCTTACTGTGTGTAATTTAGTCCAACTTAAAAGATAGGATAGTTTTTATCTGGATTATAGACCTCAATATTTATTATTTGTGAAATAAATGTTCATGAAATGTTTTTCATAGGACAATGGTTTGTAATTATTTGTAAGCCACCAAAGATAAGCGAAGCGGTCTGCTGGCTTAGGGGTTAGGGCGTCTGACTGGAGATGGGAAGGTCCCCGGTTCGAGTCCATGTCACGGCGGGGATTTTTATAGACACTTAACCCGGCATAAATCTCCAGTGCAGCATGCTGTGTAAGGTGAAATACGCCAGGACGGTACTGTGGTTCGGATTCGACGTTAAAAAGTAGGTCTCCTGTACCAGGCAGGATGGGCGGGCTAGGTAAAGGCGCCTACGACAGTGGCAGAATGCCCAACCAGTAGAAACAATGTCACCAGGTCATTACGACCACACGAAATTATTATTATAGTTCCATGAGTTTCTAACAGATGGCGATGTGTTATCGATACAACACTTGGTTAGCTAGGTTGGGTAATCATCCAGTAGATCAAGTTCTGTTTCAATTTATTTATGATACAGTTTATTCCTAACAGATGGCGGTGTGTTAATTTATCGAACCATCCAGTAGATGGCGTTGTATTTCGATTTATTTATGCTACAGTCTATTCCACGCCATATGTGCGAGTTTCTTCAATTTTAATTGTGGTGTTTATTGTGTTATAATTATATCGTATTGTTGTTCATCGTTTGTATGTCATTATACCTAACGACAAAGTAATTACACACATGAATATAACATTGAAGAAAACGTTACGATAAATTCGAATCGTGTAAGTATTTCTCGCTAGCTTATCATTTTTCTTCTTCTTTTTGTTCAGCTAGAGACCACGTGTCAATTTCAATTCCTCTCCTGTTGTTTTTTCTTTCTTCCTCCCGAGTACTCCTTCATTATTGCACTCCTCTCTACCTTTGAATCCTGCCATATTCAAAGTCTGCTATCGAAAAATTTTTCTTTCCATACTGTTCACTGGTATTATTTCGTTTCAAATCTCTCTAAACCTCTTGTAAGCCTGGTGTCATCCATGCTATAAATGTATCGAAAAAAAAAAAATTCATCTTTTTCTGTTATTTTTCAATGTTATTATATATTTCCTCCTTATTTCTTAACTTCCATTTTACTGTATTTTTTAATCGACCCAAAAATTCCGGTTTCACCACTGTATTATAGTGTCTTATTTTAAGGCTTTCAGAAAGGCACTTTTTGTTGTAATTAAAATATTTTTCAGTGAAATGTCGCCAAAGAATCTAACCTCGACAATGCGTGTAGCAGAGAGGCACGACGCATGACGAGAGATCTCATCAATCAGCAACATAAATCGCGGCAAGTAAGGAAGTTCAAAGAATCAGGACAGCTGAGCGTCGTGTGCAAGAATCTGGTGGCTTCCGACAGACATTACCAGTGATTCCTCGCTCTACTTTTGCCGATGAGATTAACGTATGTTTAAAACAATCGGTTTTATGGCGGAATGTCGAAACACTTTGATTGATCATGAACATGCGAGTACAGTTACAAAATGATCCATCAGCACAAGTATTTTGTAAGCAATTGTTGGATATTGGAAAAGGTGAAATAGAACAGCATCGAAATACACAATACATCAAATTGCCAGACAAATTCTGCACTGTTGTTCACTCAAAAATGAACTCACTCAGCGTGTGTTCGTGGATATATCAAATAATTACTTAGATCATAATTAGATCAGTAATCGTGCTATTTTGGCTAGCAAAAAATGTTGAAGTCAACGAAATTAACTTCCAGATACGACAGTTGTTGCCAGGTGATCTGATGTCTTTTTAATCAATAGATACTATTGTAGATGAAAATGAAGACCTAAATTTTCCAAATGAGTTTTTAAACTCTTTGGATATAACAGGAATGCTGCCACACAATCTCCGGTTAATGATTGGTTCACCGATTATTATTCTTCGTAATTTGAATCCACCTAGATTATGCAACGGTAAACGTTTGGTGATCAAAAGGATCACCGGAAATGTTCTTGAAGCAACTATTTTGACTGGAATGTTTAAAGGAGAAATCGTCCTGTTGCCACGTATTCCAATGATACAGTCAGAATGTCCAATACCATTTAAAAGGCTTCAATTTACTATTCGTTTGGGTTTCGCTATGACAATAAATTAGTCACAAGACCAAACAATGTCCGTTTGCGGCTTGGATTTGGAAAATACGTGTTTCTCCCATGGGCAACAATATGTCGCCTGCGCACGTGTAGGGAAACCATTAAATCTATTTGTATTAGCAAAAGACAGGCTAACTAAAAATATGGTGCACCAATTAGCGCTTAGATAAATTAAAATTATAAATTGTAATATTTAAAATAATGAAAATAATTGTTAAAAATGTTTAAAAATCAACTTCATATGCCTCATTTATAAAACTGAAATTTCAGTTTATATAAATAAATAAATAAATTTTATAAATAAATAAAAAATAATTTATTTATTTATTTTTATAAATATCAATTTGTATACAATTTCAATTAAGTAATTTGTAATAAAATATAAATTAATTTTTTTTATGATCGTTTGTCCTTCATTTCAACTCTCCGTAATTATTTACCAATTACATTTGAATTTCCAAATCGACTACAATGTTTTGTCTTTATTAGTGAATATTAATTTGACTACTTTAGGAAGTTTAAAATAACATTAATCCAACGTACTATAATTACTAAGTCACAGCAACGCGTGACCGGGTCAGCTAGTCAAATATTAAAATATTCAAGCCTGTTGATTGATAGTAAATTGGATAACTAACGAAGAGAGATACAGAACAAGTTTTTAATGTTTCATCGGAAATAAGCGCCGAAGTTTAAGAGCGAAGCTTGAAATTCTGGTTCGGGCTTCCGTAGATCTTCACAAGGAATGAAATCACAACCACAGAAACTTTTTAAAGCTACACTGCTGTTTGTAAAAATTGTAACACCAAGAAAGGTACATGTGACTACAATGATATCTATTCCACAGATTAGGGACATAAAAATACAAAAATGATTAGAATCACGGAACTGTACATGCAGTTTGACCCTGATAATTCATTCTAGTCGTCGAGGCATAGAATCAAAGAGAACCTGGCACAAAACATCGACAGTCATTGCAGGAGGACCAAAACGAACAAGATGTCGCGTAACCATATCCTAGAGCGTGGTGGATGAGCGTTAACATTATGGCCTCGCATTCGGGAGGACGTGGGTTCGAATCCCCGTCCGGGCGTCAAGATTTGGGGTTCGATGGTTTCCTCAGATTACTCCATGCGAATGCCGGGATGCTTCCTTCCCGTCCCTTGTCCTCAATCAATCTTCGTCGACGAGGCGTAAAACCACAGCAAAAAAAAAAAAAAAAAAAAAAAGGTCAGTTGAACATACAGGGCAAGGAAGCGGTGGTACCCGTCATTCTTCGAAGAAGTCTGGCACCTTCGTCACCACATGTGGGTGGGCTATGTCCTGCTGAAATATGGCATGTAAAGATGCCTGCAGCAAGGGCAGTTCCTCGGACTCTAAAACCTCTCTGATCTAGCTTTTGTAGTTCAGATTGCCCTTAGTACGTATGAGGCGAGATCGCATGTTGTAGCCAATGGCGCCCCTAACTGTCACGTTGTGCAGCTCACAATGCAGTCTGTATGTCATACACCGCCATCAATGCTATTAACAACAACTGTTTGGAAAATTTTTGATCCTAATTTCCACTATATTCTGCATTATATTTTGCGTGATTTGAATTTTTCAGTTTTATGTTGGTGGTTTAGTTTCATCTACAGTGGAATCTTTTGATTTTTTTTGTTTGTTTGCCGGAAACGGAATCAGCTGAAATCTTTATTAAGTAACTCCTTTAGTAATTTCGGAAAATCATAATAAACTGTATAGTCCATTCGAAAATCGAACGCGAGTTCTCCAGATTACGAATAGCCGAAGCGATCACTCATCCAACAGGGTCGATAACCCTGTTATCAGATTTTATACTATTTTCCATATTTGTTTATTAATCCACAAAAATGGAACCAAGAGTTTAGGACGAATTGCGCAGATATTTTATAACCGTGTCAACTTAATTGCCAAGCTTTTAGCTAATTGGTTTATCAACAAATATTTAAATCACTGAAGTGTAGGCAATATCAAGTAGTTTCTAACTTTGAAAAAGAGAATTCTGGTTTCGGGCAGGATCTCCAGGATTGCCACAAACTTGAAGGCAGCGAGTAACATTGAGCGCTCATCCGTTCTTTCTAGGGGAAAGACAAACAGTGGTGAAATGGACTTACCAGCTCAAAACTCCAGCAAAAGCTGGCACTAAAAGCGTTTGAAATACTCGGCTGTGAGAATACACTCGCGAATTACCCGTTCCTTGTAGGGGAAAATAAATATGATCAATAAAGTGGCAATATGTAGAGAGAAACTAGTGGCCCTTTATAAGCCTCTGACGATGGTTCATTCGTGTGCGATAGAGTTTGTAACACTATTCGTATTACAGCAAGCGCCATGTAAGTTTTCTCCTTTATTAAACCTGCAGGTCACTGTAAGTGCTTACAGAGCGTGGCGTGTTTTAAAGGAGCAGTCAGTGTTATCGGCAGGAACGCTCAACAGAGATTTCAGGTTACTTCAGTTTCCTGAAATTTAAAAAAAAGTCAGAAGTAAATAGAAATGGTTTCTAATGAACTACTGAAATAATCCAAATAGATTCGTTCATATTTAAAACTGTCCTTTCGATTTCAAATAGGTACATCGAGTGACATTTAAACTGAAATATAATGATGAGAAGATTCCAGCACACAATAAACAAAAAATTGTTTGTTACACCCGTATGAAAAATTTTCTATCAGATACTTTCTCAACTATAAGGTTCAAAAATTATTCTCTGTATATTACGTAAACTTTCCTAAGAAGTTCCCAACATTTATTCACATATGTTTCGCCGAATTGCTTTGCACGGGTTGCACTACAACTATACTCGTCCGTAATATTTTAACCACGCTTCCTGTATCTAATGTTTCATTCAAAATAACGCATCTGTCCATCTTCACCTAATTGAAAAACTGATGTGCTTTTCTTTAGCAATAATGAACAATGTAAAACATTTATCTTCCAAAATCACGCAATCATTCAATTTTTACCCAACTCCTTCATTCAAATCTATCTATTTGGAAGTGAAACTAAACAAATTGAATACTGAAGTCAAACTTAGCTGAAAACGAATCTAAAAAACTTCTGCAGTTAATGTATTGGCTCTCGACAACACATAAAAAGCAGCAATACATTCAAAACACTGAAGCTAATCACTGGGTCTACAGACAATATCCTGAGCCCTCAATTATATGTCTAAAAGGCTTACGACACAAAACACTTACTCCCCGTCAATCGTCGAACTAATTCAGCTACCAAACAAAAACACTGTTTCACTTCCAGAAAAAACGCCGGATCCGCAACTTCTCAAATATCGGAAGCTGACATAAGGTACTCGGCGATGAAAGAGGGCCATCTTACCTATTCATTCGTATTTATAGACTGAGTGATAACTCTGTGGCCTCGCATTCGGAAGGACGCAGGTTCGAATCCCCGTCCGCCCATACAGACTTGGGTTTTCCGTGGTTTCCCTAAATCACTCCAGGCTAATGCTGGGATGCTTCCTTCGAAATTTCTTCCCATTGCTAGCCCGCAGCCCTTTTCTCCGCCTTTAATGACATCGACGTCGACAACGCGTAAAACCATAAGGAAAAAATAAAAATAAAATATTGTTGAATCTTTCCGAAGGAGATGTACCAAGCTATTGTTTCAGAAGCGGGAAGGCCAATTCCTTTCCTAGAGGCCTATAGTTTAACGTGGAATCAGAAGCCACGAAACGTCCCGGCCTATCTCATATAATCAAATACAACTCCTAAAAACTTCTTTTCATCATGGGATGTGAACCCGCGACCGTAGAGAGAAACTTACTGAAGTAAGAGCCATAACCGCTCAGTTATGTGACTGCCTTGTTTCGAAGTATGCGTGTGCTAAGTACTATGGTTTTTCGCCTCGTCGACGTCGAGGTCATTAGAGGCGGCACGGGACTGGGGACAAGGAACGGGAAGGAATTCGGCCATGGCCCTTTGAAGTAAGCATCCCAGCATTCGCCTGGAGTGATTTGGGGAAACCATGGAAAACCCTAATCTGGATTCCTGAACGGGGATTCGAACCGGCGTCCTTCCGAATGCGAGGCCAGAGAATTAAACGATCACCCACCAGGATCTGTGCTAAGTACTATCAAAATCCGATAAAAAAACTGTAAGTTTGTATAAAGATCATTAGAAGAAATTGAGGTGTTCAGAGGGGAAGAGGTTTTTTTTTTATTTTTTGGACAGGAAACCTTCACAAGCACGCACACAATAACTAACCAAAGTTTCTTCGCTTTAGGATGAATGGTATAGGAACGCATAGAAGACAAGCAAACCAACAAACAAACATTCATTTTTATACATAGTATAATCTATACTTTAACAGCTGTCCAGGTGCAATACGATTATACTTACAGCTGCAGAATTACTACTATTACAGCATGTTGGTGACGCGAACTTGTAAAACTTTACCCATCCAAAAGCGTTCAGCGCGCGTGTCAAGCGCGCAACACGTCATAACATGTCGGTGACGCGAACTCATAGATTTACCCCCATCCAAAAATCGCTCAACGCGCCTATACAAGTTTTCACTTAAAAAAAAAAAAAAGACTTCCCCTATCTTGTGGGTATGGCGGATATTCGCTGATATATCTACAGAGTGCAGTTTTTCCATTAATCAGCTCTGATTCAACATTTTACCTCTCTGCGATCTATGAAATCACTGCAAACACCAAACACCAAAATTGGCTTAAAAATCCTGAAATAAAGTCATAAATAACCTCACGTAGCATTACAACTTCTTATTATCTTTCATGACCTCGCTATTGGAGCTGTAAGAAATTTTGAGAAAGACTGTTTTCCTAATCAGTGCAAAAAGATCCTTTTAGAAAAGTAACAACCAGTTTCTTTGTCGAAAATGCTGAATGTGTTTACTGTAATAATGACCTCATTACTGATGGTTCGAAACATAAAAGGGCGGCTGTCACTTATTTTAAATTTTTGTATGGAAACACACTGATAGTTTTATACGGACAACTTTCACCCATCTAATATTAAAAGGCATTAGTGAATGGACGCGTGGTTGAGGTTAGACAATAATACGCTCGTAGATTTTTCGGTTCACAGAAGTAGATGTTTCCTCTCATGGAAGTTGTTTCACTGTACACGATCGCTTACTTCCTTTTTCTCTTCCTACATACTGTCCCGGAATTGGTGTTGACTGCCGCATACCGAAGACAGCTGCTTCCTTCAAAACACTAGTTCCCAGTGTTTCTAAATGCTGTTGCAGCAAGGGGGAAAAACCCAGAACAAAACCTATCTGACGAGTATTTTATATTTACTCACTAACAATTAGGGAAGAAAATTGATTAATTAGTTTGCACATGTTACACATTTCTGTGCTACTAGATGGCCCATAGGAAAATTTTGCGAATGATATAAGACGAATAGCAAGTCTGGTGGTTTGTAGGAGGATGAAAGACGAACTACCGGGTCATTTGTGCCGACAGTTCTGCTGTTAAGAATCTTCAAAATGGGCCTATGGTAGGCCCACCTGAGCAGGGGTATTAGATATATCATTTGCTCAATGAGTACTTGTAGCTCTTCCCAAACAGTAATGGGATATAAGCTTACCTTTCGCATTTGGTAACACATGAAACAATTTCTGATCTCACCGTAATAGATCTAAACTGAACAAGAACGCACTCAGTTTATCCGTCTCTTTGTGGTTTGTGATGCTGTTAGTGGTAATGCTATCACTCCTTATTAACGTACCCAGTTTATCCGTCTCTTTGTGGTTTGTGATGCTGTTAGTGGTAATGCTATCACTCCTTATTAACGCACTCAGTTTATCCGTCTCTTTGTGGTTTGTGATGCTGTTAGTGGTAATGCTATCACTCCTTATTAACGTACCCAGTTTATCCGTCTCTTTGTGGTTTGTGATGCTGTTAGTGGTAATGCTATCACTCCTTATTAACGCACTCAGTTTATCCGTCTCTTTGTGGTTTGTGATGCTGTTAGTGGTAATGCTATCACTCCTTATTAACGTACCCAGTTTATCCGTCTCTTTGTGGTTTGTGATGCTGTTAGTGGTAATGCTATCACTCCTTATTAACGTACCCAGTTTATCCGTCTCTTTGTGGTTTGTGATGCTGTTAGTGGTAATGCTATCACTCCTTATTAACGTACTCAGTTTATCCGTCTCTTTGTGGTTTGTGATGCTGTTAGTGGTAATGCTATCACTCCTTATTAACGTACCCAGTTTATCCGTCTCTTTGTGGTTTGTGATGCTGTTAGTGGTAATGCTATCACTCCTTATTAACGTACCCAGTTTATCCGTCTCTTTGTGGTTTGTGATGCTGTTAGTGGTAATGCTATCACTCCTTATTAACGTACCCAGTTTATCCGTCTCTTTGTGGTTTGTGATTCTGTTAGTGGTAATGCTATCACTCCTTATTAACGTACTCAGTTTATCCGTCTCTTTGTGGTTTGTGATGCTGTTAGTGGTAATGCTATCACTCCTTATTAACGTACCCAGTTTATCCGTCTCTTTGTGGTTTGTGATGCTGTTAGTAGTAATGCTATCACTCCTTATTAACGTACTCAGTTTATCCGTCTCTTTGTGGTTTGTGATGCTGTTAGTGGTAATGCTATCACTCCTTATTAACGTACCCAGTTTATCCGTCTCTTTGTGGTTTGTGATGCTGTTAGTAGTAATGCTATCACTCCTTATTAACGTACTCAGTTTATCCGTCTCTTTGTGGTTTGTGATGCTGTTAGTGGTAATGCTATCACTCCTTATTAACGTACCCAGTTTATCCGTCTCTTTGTGGTTTGTGATGCTGTTAGTGGTAATGCTATCACTCCTTATTAACGTACTCAGTTTATCCGTCTCTTTGTGGTTTGTGATGCTATTAGTAGTAATGCTATCACTCCTTACTGACGCCAGAGAAGCCTAGCATATTAGCACTGAACTTCCTAGTTTTGTAGCAATTATTTATTTGTCAACTGAAACAACTACGTAGCAAAACTATAATAACGTCTTACAAAACAATTAGAAATGGTGAAATGTTTCCCCTAACAGAACAAAAAATATCCTAAAAGCTTCTTATTCCAAAAAAAAAAAAAAAAAAAAAAAAAAAAAAAAAAAAAAATTAACACTTTATCAATATAGCCAGTGATATGTGGTGCTCCAACTAGCGGTATTATTTTTTTTTTAATGGCTTTCGGCAGCTGTGGCCATACAGTCAGCTCAATGTGATTATTATAGCTTCCAGTGAATGAGTCGTAATCCAGTGTTTTATATATTGTATCTTCTAAGTATGGACACCACAGGACGGACAGGACGTTCACACAACACTTAACATCCATGCCCGCGGCCGGATTCAAAGCACTCTAGCCCCTACGCTACCGAGGCCGGCTAGCGGTATTACGATCAGGGCCGGCGTTAGGATTCTCGGGCCCCGGGTAAGCGATCTTAGGCCCCCTACCCCCCCCCCCGCCCCCCCAAGATATTTTTACTTTACACTTTGTTTTTTTTTATATAAATTTAGAACATTTTCATACAAAAATGTTCAAAATTATTTGTGCAGATTTTAAAATTTGTGTTTGATTTCTATTTATTTAGACATCCAGGCCGGCGGGCCCCCCTTTGGTAGTCCGGGCCCGGGGTACTTTTGCCCCGCTTAACCCCCCCTAACGCCGGCCCTGATTACGATCATTCCTTATCAACATCAACGGAGCTTAGCAGCTTCACTATCGCATAACCCGTGAACTTGGTTGCTCGTAATTTTGCCATTTTGAAAAATTCATTTCTTAATTAAGTGGAGAACTTAATCTTTACGATGATACCACATTTATCGACTGTGGTTATGTATGAAGGGAGAAAGAAGGATCATCATAAAAAAACCTCCCTTTTGAAATAATATTTATTATTATTCCATTCTACTACTACTACTATCTGTTTAATCATCAATTAACGATCTCCACTTTAGTCAAGAAAAAGGTTTTATTCGGGAAAAAGATTTGTATATTACTGGCATAAGTTTTTGGTATTAATTTTAATCAATGAGGAATTTCGATACAACTGATATTGCCTAAGGATTGTGCGACGTTCAACCAGAAAACGATACTAATTTAGTAAATTTCTCAGTTTTCTCAGTCTCCACATCAGTATGAAACATCCCCAGTTTATCCATGTCACGACAGGCGGTAAATTAATCGAAACCAAACAGAAATACAACCAGTAGTTTTTGCGTGATAGCGTTGTGCTAAAATTTATCTTAAATTTATCACGCTACCGTGCATGGGCGTATCCAGAATCAGAACTTAGGGGGGGGGGGGGGAACATATGAATTAGGGGGGGACAACTTCGACTAAGTGGGGTGAGGGACTGAAACATAACGATTTCTTACGAAGTAAAACTCAAACCTATTGAGGAAACTATTTTAATTATTGATTAACATAGTAATCCAAGGACCTACTATGCAGTTAATCAATATCGTAATTCAATTATAGTTTTTTCATGTAAAATATTAATCGTCTGTGATTCTCAGAAAATTTTTCAATAATTTTATTTGCCAATATCTCACGGTGTACTTTCACGAAATTTCATCAGACATAATCCAGTCAATTTTTCCTCTCACAATGTGCTGCTGAGCCAGTTCTTCACTCGTCGAAGCGTACTGAAGGTAACTTGAATTTTCTTCTAGGAGGGGGGGGGGGGGGGGGAGGAGGGAGCAGCATATTAAATTGAAACATACTCTAATTTGTCAGTGGGACCAAGAGGTATATATAATCTGAATCTCCATAAATATACAACCAATAGTATTTGAGAGAATTACTTTCTACTTAAAATTATGCTTAATTTATCATATTTTGATTTCATTTCAAAATAAAACGTACACTAATTTACTCTCAATATCACAGGCTATATAGAAATCGAAACTGTATGCAAATTTGACCAATACATTTTGTATGAATTGCGTTCAACGAAAAATTATCCTTCATTTCCCTTTTTCTTAAACTCCATTTTAGCCGAAGGATAGTGCGTTATATATTGAATTTTCACATTAATTGCGACATCAGACCTAGAATTAATTTTATTTATTATGAATTCATCAATTAATATTTAGTATGGGGGATATGAATTTATAATCAAGGCACCATTTAAAACAACTATTTATTAAATCAAGTATATGGATTGCATTAATTAATTGACATCATTCAGAGATGAGATTAATTAGCGTGAACTGTCCGGCATACATTATTGTTTATCAGGTCGTTTGCTGGGCTAGTGGACGCCAGTGGTGAACGCACTTAACACACACAATACAGTATTGTCGGCTCCTGCGACGGCAGCTGTGGGCAGGTCCGTGGTGGCGCTTCTTGCGACTCGACTGCGGGACTGCGCGAAGTGGTCCGATCAGCTCACGGGTGGCGTCGTATTGGCCGCACGATCGACGCTGCACAGACGTAGAGGAGCTAGGACGGGAAGAGGACGACGCAGTCTGGCGACGAACCTGTTCCTTGGAGATTCTGACTCTAAAGCTCTTCCAGCGGGAGCGCGAACTCAAACTCACACTCGCGAATTATGTTCGCACGTCCGTCCCTGCTCCACGAGGCTCACACTTCCGTGACCTCCAACCGAGTCCGTCCACCCCTTCCGCCTAGCGGTCCAGCGGATTGAAGGGTTGGGGCATAACCGCATTCATTCAGAGTTCTGCCGTCCTGCAAACTGTCCGCAAGCTTTCGTGGTTGCATCTCAATGCAACTTCACACGGCTGTAATGTGTCATTACAATATTAATAGAAACTCCATCAAAATCAGACCTATATTTTTCTGTGAAACGAGTTTAACGAAAAACTTACCGACATTTTTTCGACAGTATTTTTTGCAGGTATACTGTTCATCCAAATGCAGATAAGTAGACACATTATAAAAAATCATGGTTCATTATAATTTTAAATGAGTACATCCAGGAAGCGAACGGGTACTACGATTTGGGTTTCTTTCTACCAATAACAGCTGCTGTCTGAATGTTGCTTGAAAACAAAAGTACTTTTGATACAGCACGCTGTCCACTGTCCATCGTCAGTGTCAATTTAATGGACTTCAAAATTGCCCTTAAACAAATACTCGTATATTTAAAAATGTCCAAATCATGAAGGGAAACTTACGAAAGTTTCAGCTCCGATTATACCGTCGGAGTGGGAAAGTGTGAAAGTATGTGAACGAAATACCTTATATGCAAAATAAATTTAGTGTGAAAACTGTACCGCACGTACATAATCAGTAATTAAAAAGGAAAACAGCTGGTTAGAAATTCACATGGATGCATTAGAATGTATTTTCTCCTTGTGGAATTACGGAACAGAAGGGAAGACAATGAAGAATAAGGTAAATATTCTCAGCCTAGCAATATTAAATTAAATAAAATGCAACTGAATGCAGAATTAGCAATAACAAAGGAGCTGCCATATTCCCGGTGTCCGATATCACTGCACTCGGTCCATCACTCCTGTATCACTAAAACACGGGATCAAGACCCAACTCTTCAATGGGGTCACTTTGAGAAGCATGAATCTCATGTTTAACATCAATCTGAGCATTGTGAGGTAGTTCTATACGAAATCGTTTAGTGGTGTGTTTTACTTTACGAAATCCCCCAAGTGGCTTGCCGCTTGCCACAGTACCCTACGCCAATCGTTGATTTCCTAAGCAGCCTCCCTTCATCCCATTGGCTCCTATCATCTGCACTCTTACAGTGGTCCTTTCCTCAACACTCTTCCAGTAGTTTCATTCATCATGTATTTCTCCACAGTACCTCATTAATTACATTAAATTTTCCCGCTCCGATCAGACTGTCCAATCTACATACGTTAATTTCCATGTTTCTTCATGGAAAGATTAAAAATCTTTATGGGTTGTTCTTATTTAGTATTTACTTCGATTGTAGCTTTTTTATTTTCACGATTTATTTTTAATGGTTTTACGCCTTGTCTACTTTGATGTCATTAGAAGCGCGAAAGTACTGGAGGAAAGGAACGTAAAAGAGATCGGCTATGGCATCATAAAGCAACCATTCCAGCATTCTAACAGTCACAAAAGTCACAAAGTGTAACATAACCCAATGCCTGATCTCCTTTATAACTATTGTTAACTACTGTTAGTATTAATAATTCTGCAAGTAACCTATACTTAATCTATTGTTAAAGGACCTGTTTTCGAAGGATTAGCTAGCTTTATCTTCTAGCCTTGTCTGGAAGATTCATTGAGAAAGTTGTAAGCCAAACATTAATTTGCTGATAACATTTATTCATTATTGTGATCATATGTTCTCCGCAAGTATTCTTCTATTCTTCAGATACTGTATTTATTCCATTAGTAAATCAGTAATATCATCTTCGAATTTTTTTCTTAAATAACAAATTTCGACTACTTTCTTTTTACTACATATCTAATTTTAAAATTAACCTCACTTTATATCCTTGAACCCTAAAGAAATAACCTTCTAGATGGTAAACAACAGTTCATAATCGTCAACAATTTTAAAATATTCTTTAATCTCTTTTACATATTGCAATCCGGAAAATGGATCAGACCTTAATCATGGTGATTGTCATCTTGAAAGGGATTTTTTTCCCCCTACACCATTCGATAACACTCAAAAACGCTATGGAATTATTTATGTCTTCTTCGGACCAGTGAAGTAGAGGATGATTCTCAAGGAAAACAGGACGAGAAGTTCATGCTCCTTTCCGCCTCCTTGTATCTTACCCCCTAATTTCTCCGCAAGTAGAGAATGACCTTTCCAGGAGCATTTGTACCACCTTGTCGTAAGTACAGAGAAGCTGATGGATGTGGTGGAAGACGCGATTGAAGCGGAAGAAAACTACACTTGCAAAATTATCGTTCTTGGATCTGTTATATACATGTGATTCATTCAGTACATGTGAACAAAAGGATTACCCCAGTTTTCTGTTCGAACATAATTCATCATTTGTTCTTAGAAACTTCCTGCTGTCGAATCAAAGAAGTAAAAACAATAAAATCCCGCCAGTCCACGTGATGTAGTTGTATTGTAAAGGTGTAGGCTTATATGGTCGTAATGAATAGGCGACAGAGATTTTATTTGCTGCCCATTCCGCTCCTGTCGTAGCCACCTTAACCTAACCCAGCAATCCTACCGAGTATAAGCGTCCTAGTGTTTAATGTGGAATCCGAACAAAGGAAACTTTCAGGCGTACTTCGCGTACTATTCGTAGTATAACAGAGGTGAAAGTCGTATTAACGGATTTTTAAAATCGCAGCCGAGACTCGGATTCGAACCGGAAACCTTCAGATCTCGAGTCAGAACTTAAATCACTAAGCTAGCAGATCGCTCTGACCTATTGTGTAGTACTGGTGTGATGGGATGAACATGTTTCATGTGGCACCATTGTGAGAATGTGGGGTGTTTGTATTATTGATATATTTCTATTTTTTGTTATTTATCTTCATCTCATTTGGTGACCAGATAAGTTCCAGTCTCTGCTTCCTGCACAGATCTAAGATGCCGCCGACGCTGGTGGTAGCCGTCCTGTTCGCCTCCGTTACCGCCGTCTCCTTGGCGATATCCCCGTTGCCGATGTTCGGCTCGGGGTCTCCACTGGTGAACCGGAAGGCGCACGCCAGCTACATCAACAGCACCGCGGGCCCGGTGCGCGTGGTGCAGGTGGTGAACGTGAACGTGCTGCCGGTGCGCGTGTCGCCCGCCCACGGCAGGGACGTGGAGACCGTCGAGGACCCCGACAACGCCCTCTCGCCCTTCGGCGGCGACCGCGGCGGCACCGGCACCCAGGTACGACTCCTACCTGCAGCAATCTACTCTTGCGATAAATTCACTTATTACCTCAAGTCCTTTATCAATACACATCTCAATTCACGCCCTCTTTCGATTAGAAACGGTGCTCCGTTTAACAGTCAATGGGTAAGTTGATTAATCAGCAATGCTCGCTCCACTGTTTTCGCTGTGTGTTGTCCATTATACCTCGTTCACGCTGAACTGATGGCTCAAGGTCATGTTTCCTCACCTCACCACCCCCTCTCTTCTTACCTCTCCGAGCTGTGCGGTGGGTCAACGCAGGCGTGTGGCAAATGGAGCGGACTGACCGTGAGCAGCATATGTTAAATGAATGCGCTACAGTCTGTTTATTTCCTCGTTTGCCACCTGGATGACCAACATCAATTCGTGTCCCAGGCCACTACCACAATATTCTGTTTTGTTACCTTCTTTGAGGCGTGAAGCTTTTAAAGAATTCCAATTCAGGAATTTATCTGAAGATCAACTACTAATCCAAAAAATCTGGTCATATATCAAAGTAATAAGAGGCTCTCGTAAGGTTATGCCATCACTACTGATGGGAAACGGGAAATTATCGGAATCTAGCATAGAGAAAGCATAAATTTTGAATAATATCTTTAACAAAGCTTTCACAACAGAAACTGGAGAGGAGATCCCGATATTTAATAAGCGTACCGACAAAACTGTGAAAGATCTCGTTCTTGACGTCGATGGAATAACAAAACTGTTCCCGGACCACACGGTATTGTTGCTAGATTCTCCTGTAGGTACGCAAAGGAAATTGCACCATATTTGATGAAATTATATACCCCATCCTAGGTTCAAGAAAACATACCCACTGCATGGAAGACCGCTATCGAAAGTCCAGTATTTAAAAGTGGGAATGTTAATGATCCTCAAAAGTTTAGACCGTTCCCGAAAACTTCAATATTTTGCAGGATTTTAGAACATATCATCTATTCAAATGTCATGCGGTTTTTGGATGAAGAGGACCTTTTAAACTCTAGCCAACATGGATTCTAAAGGCCGATTCTGAGAAACACAACTTGCACTTTTAATTGACAACTTGTGCCGGGTTATAGATAAACAATCCCAGCTTGACTTAATTCTATTAGAATTTTAAAAAAGTCTTCGACACAGTGCCTCCCGCAAGTTTACTTACGAAACATCGTAGTAATGGTACGTCTAGACAAATATGTGACTGGGTTGCAAACTTTTTGAAGAACACAGTGTGTCGTTCTCAGCGGTGAGCGTTCATCACTGACCGAAGTGAGGTCCGGGTTTCCCCAGGGTAGTGTGATAGATCCTCTGTTGTTTCTCATATATATTAATGATTTGTGCGACATAATGAGGGTGATGAAAAGATTATTTGCCGATTATTTATCGTGAAATCACAACCCAGGACGACTGCGCTTTGTTGCTAGACGATATTATGAAAACAATTGCGTGGTGTAAAGACTGGCAGTTGGAGTTAAGCGCTAAAAAGTGCCAAGTCATGCGTGTAAGTAAAAAGGTGAACCATTTAGTTCTGAATATACAATTAATGGTACTGTCCTTAGAACGGTAGATTCCGCTAAATACCTAATAATAATTTGTTGTGGAAAAACATATTGAGAAAGTAATTGGGAAAACGAATCATATGCTCAGAATTCTAGGTCGTAATTTAAAACAATGTACACCGGAAGTTATTTCGATTGCATACAAAGTTGTGGTGAGTTCTCATTTAGAATATTATTGTTCTGAATGGGGTCCCTATCAAAAGGGGTTAATCCATGCATTGGAGAAGGTCCAAAGAAGAGCCACACAATTCGTGACAGCTGGAGGGAATGCGTAATTGCGATGTACCTAGAATGAATTGGGTTGGGAAGACCTGGAACATCGAAGGCGTTGCTCTCGGTAGAAGCTGATTGATAAATTTATGACTGACCTATTTCAGGATGACAGCAAGCACATATTACTACCAGCTACATTCGTATCTAGGAATGACCGAGAAAATAAGATAAGAGAAATCAGGGTCCGTACAAATTCATTTCTATACTCTTTTTTTCCAAGACCGATTTGGGAGTGGAATAGGAAGGAGTTATTGAATGAAAGAATTTAGATTCTGATAGGTGCAGTAATCTATATACCCCTACGGCAATCCTGATCTGGGTTTGGAGGCAAAATCGACTTTCGTATAGTGAAGCAAAACAGCATGCAAACATGAGTGGACAATTTTTTGTTGGGGTAGTGGATGAGATCGTCCTTATCTGTTTTTGCTGCGTGTCGATCATACAACTAGATGATGACTTTCTCTCCAACTTCTACTCCTCCTTGTAAATCCCGGTTTAGTGCCAGAGTTGCCTCAGGATATGTGATAAGTGGTGCGACTGCTGGAAGGCGTTGTTGTACCTCAGCATGGCAGCAGTGACAGTGTGTGTTTGTCTGGCTCAAATCTCATAAGTTCGGTCGCCAGAAATATTCGTGTATTTCCAAGACTGACTGGTTGTTACTACTGCCTGTAGATGGAGCGTGTTGAAATGCTATGCTATCAATGCCAACGAAGATTTGGATACGTATGATGGATAGTTCAATGCTATCGTCTTTATATAATTTATTACTAGGGTACGAAGTTGAAGGAGACATCTATCAGGTCAAAGTAAAAAGTAGCATGTTGTCGCAAGTTCCTACCTCCCACCATTTCGCCAGTAAAATTGGCTGAAGCAGTATAATCTTTATAATCACTTGTAGTTCATGGTTGAGATTAGTCACATACACCAGGACTTCCTCTAGAATGAACTACCAAAAATCAAATATCTGATGATTGGATTGCATTAGCATTAGACTAGTCATGTTGGGATAGATGTGTACCTCATCTTCTTGTCAACAAAACATCGTCACTATGTTGGGCGCGATCCAATAATAACAGTTTGAGAGATGAGCGTATACTCAACTTATACACGGAGGCCGGCCATATTGCTACAGTCTTCGGAGGGGAGGCGGTACCTCAAGGTTTTTTCTATTCACTGTATCCTGATTAGATACTAAAGTTGAATTTGTTGGGTTAGTAATGAAAATTCCTCGTGGGTACTGATAGAAGTCAGATAACGTAGAGGTTTAGCTTAGCCATTGCTTTACTAATTTCATGCAAAACTGTTAGTATACCCTTCGTAGTTAGTTACAATTCTCAGCTTTAGTGAATGATTCATGTACGCCTACTCTGGACATTGAATGTAGCCTATTTCGCCTATGGCAGTATCATATATGATACAATTCTGCCCTGAATACACACAATGAGGCATACTCTATTACCAAGAATTGGCGTGTGTTGGATCCGGTCGAATAAAACTTTGTTCATTAGTTCTAAAATTCGTCTTTTCAAGCAAAATTTCTTTATTTCCTTTTGTTGTATTCAGAAAATTATAATCCTTCTTTCAGTAAACAATACCATTCCGTTTCGCATGTAATATGTGAGATGAATCAGTCGTGTTAGAGGAAATCTCATGTATTTGCAATGCAAGCTTTTTTTTTTTTTTTGCTTGGGCATTACGCCTCGTCGACGGTGAGATTATTAGAGGCGGGATGGGATTGGGGCAAGGAATGGGAAGGAATTCGGCCATGGTCATTTTTGAGGAAGCATCCCTGCATTCTCCTGGAGTAATTTGGGGAAACCATGGAAAACCCAAGCAATTCAAGTAATCCGTGTCATATCGTAATAGCAATGATTGGCAATTTGAACAAAATTACATCTCTTTTCGCTTTTTTCGCATCATTTATACAAGGGATGCATAATTTCCCTTGTGATGACGTGGAAATGGTCCCCTTTTTTGTATGGTTGTCACAGCAACACTCTGTAATTTTCTTCATTTGGGCAGTGTTTGGAATAGTAAATCCTGCCACTGTAGACACAGTTGAAGTCTTTTATAGAAATTGTAGAAAATTGGATACATACCTTACATTGCTCTAGTTGTAGTCTCCCAACTTGAATACTTGATGAATAGCGGCTTTTTCTCCAATTCTCGTATTAAAACTAGGTGTAAAACCACTCAGAATAAAATACTCGTAGCTGTGGTATATAATAGGGAAGTATTTCCATTAGGAGTTGAGGCGGATAGCGGGTGGACCTCGTGTTTTATTTATTTATTTATTTATTATTTATTTATTTTCCCATATACAACATATCCCAGCACCTAGTATCTAATCTGGGCCCTTATTTCCATTCTTTTACATTTACATATATTTGTATCTTATATATATATATATATATATATATATAACGTATTATAAACAATGAATGTAAGAAAATTTCGATTCAATTTTCAATATCTATTACATCTACTGTTACTGAACAGAATGGGTACCACACCACTACTACATCTACTACTACTGCTATTGACCCTAATATTACTACTAACATTACTACTACTACTACTACTAATACCATTACTACTACTACTAATACTACTATTATCAGCACCAATTGTCACAGCCGCACTTCGGTCCACTACTGTTCAAACCTCGTGTTTGCAGGTGGACGTGTTTGTGGATGAGAGGGGAGGCAGCCGGCGGCCGGCACCCCCGCTGCGCCTGACCGACTACGAGCCGCTGGCCGCCGCTCACCCCCCGGCCAGCTCGGGCTTCGGCCTGCCGCTCGCACTGTACGGGCCGCACGCCGTGCACGACGACTACCTCGACCAGCTGGTCGACTTCGCCCTCGAGATCGTCGCCAAGGACGTGCACGCCAAGGTTTCAAACACCAAACCATTTAGAAATCTATACCTATTCAGAAATTATATCTGGACCACAGTTCTGATTTCTGGTAATAAAAATTCTGTCTTAGACTTACTGAAGATCTCCTAATGGTACTTACACTGTAGCCAATTGTCACATTAATCATAAGATTGTCCGGCGGCTTTTAGATACGTATTTCATCTAATAGGGAAATAAAGTGTTGTTATCTCCATAAACTGTGCCAGCGAGTTAAATTTGTATCTGTGAATAGGGTAGTTTCTGAAGAAGGAATAGGGGGCTGCATTGTGAAAACTGTCATCAGGATAGCTGGTACGTTAGGTCTGAAGTTTCAAACCATGACTAGTTGATGCTTTGCACATTTAATCTGGTTTTACCGTGATTGGCTAGACTGGTGGGTAATCAAATATTTTATGATTATTTAACGGTTTTCGGAACGCCGCTGATTCATCGAATATGTCTTTGCATTGCAATAGGAAGTTGGCCATGATTCATTCTGCTGCGAAGAATTAATAATCCACGATCACAGTCCATAACCCCGTTACACTTATTGGCTGTAACATGTGCTGAGCGCTTCGCTATGTGACTAGCTTACAGGTAGTTCTTGTCACTCGAATGTCTTACTGGAATACTAACTGTAACGATCTCCTTCCGACTACTCTGATCTGCGAATGTTAAGATGCCTTCAGAGGCACCGTATTCTCATCGAACTGATAACAGTGAAGTCTGGAGCTTCAGTGGAAAACAACATTACCAAAATTCTAAAAATGTCCGATGCAGGGGTCTTAAGATACTGGTTGGTGCCGTATTTTGTTCAAAAGTAAGGCCTACTTCAGGAAAATTCAGCTGCAACTCCGCCTACTTATCAGCCATGTGTAGTAAGAGGCACCATTTTGAATAAAAGTCACAACAGATCTGGAAAATACGTTTACTAACTCTAGACTGTGGAGTCGGTAGTCCAGTGACGCATAAAATGACCGAAGATAATTACGCTGCTTAGATCTAGCCGCGTTGTAAGTACGTCGAGAATTACATACGGTAATAATCTTCAAAACCTGTAGGGCTCAAATTATAACCTACTAGATGAACCAGCTACAGAACTATCCGGAAGGAGCTATCATATAATTGTTACCCAAATATTTACTTTATTCCACAAAGAGCTTTTAACAATTAAGTTCATCCTTACAGCCGAACTGAAGATCAATATGAATTATTTAAATTATCTCTCTTCTCTATTTCTCATCGGGTTTATGCACTGTTTCCTCTACACACGGCAGAAACGAAGAAAGTTGGCACATGTGAGAACACCCGATTGATTACTATTTCTGCTTGCGGAGAGAAAACGTCTGTTTAGTCGTGGCCACGAAGAAGCACATAACTAGAAACTGGAGACAACTTTGAACTCTATGCGTCGCCGATCAGGAGCTGATTTCAGTTCCCCCAATATTAGTATCAACGTGTTTTAAGCCACCAACCTGCAACGTTCTGACCTCATTACCTGGTTTAAAATTATAATTAATTCTATTATTTTATTTTATTATCATGAAAGGTAGAACTTGCGTGAATACTTTATATGAGAAATCACAAATGGTTTTATTTCAATTACTGACATGACATATATAACAAAATTAGTTAAAATTAATCAGTTGTCCTTTTGCGGGCGCCAGGGTATTTTATATAAAATACACAAAATTAAACAGTTAACAAATTCAACATTTTGACTGTTCACTTCTGAAAGAAATATTTGCTCCGGGCTATGAGAGTTCTTATCTGCAGGGTCGTAGCTGGGCAATGCTATGAACTTGCACTTGTGCACAATGTCCTTCATATGGCGATATATAATTACCGAATTTTAATGTCGGCCACACACACTGGATGAAGTTTTCTGCTCTGCTACGGAACAGTGTGGCACAGTTCTTCAGAACATCCTTTGCCTGAGCACCTCCGCTCAAACAAAGTGGCTGATGTCCCGTTTCAGGCAGCACAGTTCAATTAAAGCAAAGACAGTCCACATCGACCGATCGTCCTTGCCGGCCGTCACCGAATGTTCCTCCGTGCCACATGAAAACAGAAATTTCCGCAGATCAGCCTGTTTATCTACCTGGCTAGCACAATCCTCCCCTCTCAGGGACACACTCCCCTCGCTAATTCGATGAACCGGCCTGCTGGCATTCCTCAGATCTGCCGCTCCACACTTGTACACTGCGCCCAAATACCCACTAAAATATTCCACATTTTAAATAATAAACATATAGTTTATTAATGTAACTAGCGGTCACAACACGCGTTCGTTACAAACCTTAAGTTCCGAGACGGATAATGCTATTTGTCAAGTCATTTCTAGGTTTGTATGATGTAATTTTCTGCATATGTTTTTCCATTTGAACTTTACTTATTCAATTTTATTTCAGGTTTATATACCAGAATAGAAAGAATTTTTTAATACCTTTAAACATGGAGACCACTTAACAGGACACTGATTACCCACAGGCCAAGTTTTACGTAGCATTACAACTGATATTCGCATTACCTTTCTAATGCCGATTTGATCTTTTAGAAACAATCTTTCTTTGTCCTTGACCTAATGTGCTGGTGCCTTATAGCTAATTATTCTGATGAGTACTCATTAATTGCACGCCATGAATTTCTGTAGCAAAATATAAGAATAAATTCATTCTGCACCAGCATTGCGATTAATATCTGTGTGCTACAAACGAAGTACAATGAACTACTTGCTGTTGAGAAATGGTATACGAAGTCTCCGTTGTGGTCATTAGTAACTGAGCACTACTACCTCATCCAATCTGCAGGCAAAATACTAGTTTACAAATTTTATTTTATTGCTGTAGCTTAAGCCGGTTGACCTCATTTTGTCACATTTTGTATTCTGAGTGAGAAGCATTTCAAAACTTTTTTTTTTTTTTTTTTTTTTTTTAATACTACTGGAAACCTCGCAAGCCTATCCTCCATAAAACCTGGTCCATGTGGATCCAAACTATTTTATGGCAAAGAAATGTTGCTAGAATCCTAATTCCGTATGAAGTTGATAAATTCGTATTAGTTCGCATGGTCAATAAGATTGCTTTAGGTTGATAGTGGCGTCAAATTGAGATGAACCCTGCGGCGCACAATACAACTTAAATGATTCTAGACGGAAAACTACAACGAAATCCTATAGTAATAATCCAGAGAAATAAAATAAAAGCAGTATTCCGTTGAACATGAGTGCATCTGGATTAATGCTTAAATTTCGCAGCTCATATCATGGAAATATGTGGAAGAATGACACTGGTAATGAGCGAACTAATAAATAATGGCGAGCGGTGATGAAATTTGCTATCGCTTGTCATAAAGATATACCTTAATGGAATACTTGCCTCGAACACTGCATATTCAGCAAGCATATGGGCTGAAGAAGTGAGAAAGGTTAAATCGAAGGAACTATTTCGTCGTATGCAGTGAAGAATTCTGCTAGGGCTATCCGGGCATACAGAACTGTTTTGCTTTGGGTACGGCCACTGAATTTTGGATTAAGTAAGCAAGGAGCAGTTTTTTCTGAATAGATAGATGAAGGTAGGAATATGCTATAGAAATAATTGGAAAGCTTGTTGTAATCAAAACAGACGTGTAGGGTTCTTCATTGACGAATATGGCAGCAGTCTTGAAACAACGGCAACATAGGCAGAAGGACCTTTGACATGATTCCTTTCGTGAAAGAGAGAAAAAACCATGATTCACCTTGTACAATCTCCAAGCCTTCCACATACGACCTTTGTGATTACATCAGTTTCCTATAACGAAGAGGTCACATGGTAACAGATATGTGTAACTGTAGTAAGTGAGTTCTCCCAACCATTGCGATCAAATGAAGGAATTAAGAGCACATCCCCAAGTTTAGTTTTAGTATCTACGAGTGCATGAAATACTACGGACAGCTCGCAGAATCCTATAGAAATTTATAATGAGACGTATAAAATGTGCGATCAGACGTGTGAAATTGAAAAAAAAGTAGAAACAAAGGACAAACTTAAGGTAACAAGGTCAGGAAACAAAATATTGTGCCAAGTTTTTAAATATTCTGATAAGTGGCTGTTTGCGAACATCCTCTGGACTGTTATGGTGCAAATTGTCTTAATTTATAGGATGCTAAAGCTATTTTTTTACTTATGGCTTTACGCCTTGTCAACGTCGAGGTCATTAGAGGCGGGAATAATTTGGGGACAAGGGGGAGGAATTCGATCATGGCCCTTTGAAGGAACCATCCCGGCTTGTTGTTTTCAAATTATTTCCAATCCATTTCAGACCATTGTAAGATTGAATAAATTGAGAGATTATTCCTGTGACTATACTTTTTCAATAGGTAATTTGTATTATTCCTGCCGTATTGCTCCTCCAGCTTATATCCTTATTGCTAGCAAGTGGATTTTGTGTGGAAGCTACGAACAGATCCTTTTAGTCGAATTATCATTTTCTCATTTTTACAGACGTTAACAGCCTTTCGTTGATACATGTTTCTCTATCCTAGTATAGGCTATTGTTTCACATAGTCACTTAAGAAACAATGAAACTAATACATTCGACTTTTATGAGTTCATTCAGCATGAGCGTATCATTGTTTGGCAAGACATTATAACGTTTGTCTAGATGAAGAATGTGTCAACTCACCTGTAGCAGAGTTTATTGGACCGACAAAGATATTGAGCAGTTCACTTTGGGTTAGCTCCAATTCGAACTGTATACGTAAACTAGTTCCGAGTGCAATTTGGAGAGGAAAGTAACGCGATGCTCCCTTCAGATTGTTTTAAGAAATCTTTTCAGAATACAAGTTGACTTAGAAGTTTTTATTTATTTTAAACACTTCATTTTTCTTGTGATTGGCATTTTTTACAGGATATTTTCGAAGGTTTTATGTACTGTACCATTCTTGATACCAGTTTCTCATGTTTACAGAATATGGACGAGGTGGCCGTCCCAGACGTGCACCGTAGTTTCATCAGCAAACTGGGACCCTTGCAGTTGAAGGGCAGCTTCGACGCTACTGGTGGGCAAGCTCGCAACATGTCGACGCTGCGTCGCACAGACGAGGTGTCCGTGCGCAGAGTGGCTGACACGCTGGTGATCAGTGTGGGTCTGGGTTTGGAGACCCTCGCCGTCCACTACTCCAGCTACCAGGCCCAGCTGGGAGCCATCGAGGCCTCGGGGGATCTGGTCGGCACTGTGTCCTCAGACTCCATCGACGTCACCGTCAACATTAGTCTGGGCCAACTGCACTGTATCGCACTGCGCGATCTCAAGGTGGACCAACTCGGAAGCATCGACGTCAAGGTGTGTGGGCTGATGAATAATATGAAACTGCAGCTAGAACTGTATGAATAGGAAATCCTACTTTCACGTCATCTCTCCATGACCAGAAACAGAGTGCCTTTGCCGATATGGCAGGTCGTTATCGTTTGGGAAGTCACTTCCATCCGCCATTTACAGAAGTTTTTGATAGTATGTGTGATATCACTAATCAATTCTAGAACAAGCTAGGTCAAACATTCCCGCTTCACACAAATCTCTTATGAAACTTAGTGCCTAAAAATGTGTTCAGATACCTTTTTCTTGGAGGCCTAGTTTAACTCACACCGAAACTTCCGTATTCATACCAGTGAAACAGATAAATACATTTACAAATGTAGCTCGATTAGTGGGTAAAAAAGTTAACTATAGAGAATAAAAGTGGTGCTGTGATATTTGTTTTTAGTGGCTTGAACTTTTTAAACAAGCGTATAGGATTCTTTGACTTACTTATGTATCGTGTAAAAAACATAAATTTTAATAGCAGCATCATGTAGACCACGCTTACACATTTAAAAAAAAATGAACCTGGATATTGATCTATTGCTGTTGACCATAAAGTTGGTCTCAGAAAGTGATTTCGGTGTCATCCGAAACTAGTTTTCTGTAGTAGATGCACTATATTTTGGATTTCCCTCCATTCGCACAGCGTTGTTTCCTAACAGAATGCCTAGTCTGCTTGCTGGTTTGGCATCTTACAGGTTACCAACCAATCAACCGATTCTCGAGGAGATAACTGTTTCCCTGGTATTCAGCCATTGATGCTGGTATTCATGTCTACTGCCCCTGTCACAATTTTGAACTCTCTGGTTGCTATGGTGTTGCTGCTATTGCCCCAGTGGATCTGGAGATACTCTTCGTCTGAGATATTTCCATATCGTCTTATACCCAAAACGTGGGATTTGCATGTCGCTGTGTAGTCTTTTTTTTCATAGCAGCTATTTTATCAAATATATCTAAAATAGTTGCTTCTAAAATACTGCAGTATCTCAACAAGTTCTGAACGCAGGCATCCTATGATAGGGCGGAATCTCTCATTGAAAGCCACGTTCACTGCTTTGACCTGACAAAAATTGTACAACACGGAGCTTGTGAACTCAGCTGCATTAGACGTTAAAGTATGGAGCAGATGTATTCATGGCGTCTGGTGATTCTCTTCAAATCGTACCACTCACCTTTCGCAAAACGTTGTTTGTAACAACCCCTTCCTGTTAATGCTCCAGCATAGCTTCTTATGAAATCACTGTATGCAGTAAGTCTCATGTTTTTCGGTTCACTGCAATGATCCATTGGGATTAATTCACAGGTGATTCTCAAAGTACGGAACTCTTTTCTTAGAAGGAAACAGAAATCTGGCTATGGATGCTTCTTATTAGTACTCTTTACAGTAAAAAATTATTTAATTCCTGTTCTACGATTTTGGAGCAATTCTGTCATAGTAGTTTGAATAGTTGCAGTTGAGATAGGTTGATCGATTGTTCGAGTACACTTTCCAGTTGTGACACATTAGACTTCGATTTTAATATACTTTTTTGCAATTGTAATTCATCAAAAGAGCTTTGGATCTGTAGCAGCTTTCAGATGATTACTTGTGATTTATGGTTTTTCCCTTTCAAGAAAGTCTCTCTTCTTCTGCATCACACTGTCCAAGATGGTCTATATAGCACGCTGTAAATGTGGCACAATAAGAAGACTGCTTCTGAGGATAATTTCTGTTTTTGCCCTGTTTTGGAGTCCTCCCACCCGAGTTTATGAACCCTACAAGAATAAAAGACATTGTTCATCATCTCCTTTAAACCAACACTTCAAAACACGACCGAAGTTATTGATTTGGTACACCGATGTTTTACATACTAATTGCTTTGTTATTTTTCTCGGAGCCAGTATCTGTGCCGATAGTGTGAATGGTTCAGATTTGTGGTTCCATCCATTGAGTAATGTAATTGGTTTGTTCTACAGATTGAAGGTAAGTTTTGGTTTGTTTACCAGAAATTGATATGATGTTTGGATTGCCTTAATATTGGCATGTGTTTATCTTAGGAAAGATCATTACTTACACATATTAAAATCTTCCAGGCCTTCTGGTAGTTCATATTCCTGTCAATTTCTATTATCAACCATCTTCATTGTTGTTGACATGAGAAACACACTATTGGTTTGCATTACCTGCAAAGCCAATTACGAGTAATGTAATATCATGGTGTTTGAGTTTTCAAGAACACTAGTTTATAAAGTGTTAAAATTACGGACAAGCACAGTATATTGATTTAGAAAAACATAATCGATCTCAGATCTGACAGAAGTGTCTATAAAAATATAATAACCTAAATTTCTTTACTTTATCCATAATTAATTGACTTATAAAAGTTTGTATCTGTTTTCAATTGACATTTAAGCAAATAATTTTACTGCCACACAGTTACTTTTGATGATGTTTTATTTACACTGTGCGTGACGCATTTCGAGAAGTGATTCTCATGTTCTAACGCAATATTAGTGCATTTTAATGTATTTTTAATGTGCAAGGGCTTGTGTTTGTTTCTGTCTGAAATTAGTAAAACATATGGAGTTTTCCTGGAATTAAAAATGTGGAGTGTTGTACTAGATCAAGAATTTTCAACTAAGTAGATGTGGAATAATTAACAAATAAAACTTTGAAGGTTTCTGACAACACGCCATCACAGAAACTCACACTTACTACTTCTCATTACATATAAGATACATATTACATAAATAATACCATTATTTAATGTGATGAGAAGTTGTAAGTGTGAGTTTCTGTGATGGCGTGTTGTAAGAAACCTTCAAAACGTAAGTTTGATTTGATAATTATTCCACATCTACTTAGTTGCAAATTCTTGATCTAGTACAACACTCCACATTTTTAATTCCAGGAAAACTCCAAAAGTTTTACTAATTTCCAACAGAATCAAACACAAGCACTTCGTACATTAAAAATTCATTAAAATTTACTAATATTGTGATTGAAAATGAGAATCACTTCTCGAAAAGCGTCACGCACAGCGTAAATAAAACATCATCAAAAGTAACTGTGTTGCAGTAAAATTATTTGTTTGTATGTCAACCGAAATTTTGATGGCTATTTACAATAACTGGATAATTGGAATATCTGCTCTGGTGACAATTTCCCCACACACCTTGTTCTGTATTTCAAGAATTTTTAATTTAAAATGTGTCAGCGTTTGAGGTAAATGTTTTATCATATTCCCCGGTAATTTATTTCCGTCTCTGATTCCGTCTCATATCAATATATAACCAGGCCTTATCATCAGTACATGCCTTACACACACCATGAACTCTCTCAACCCCTCTCTTCAGAGACACTCAATCCACAGGCGACAGATTACAGAGAGAGAGCATTATACTGCTTCGTTAAGGCTCATCAGCAATAGTAGCTTGTAGATTCCATAATGAAGAATTGTGCGCATGTGTTTCAGTTGACGGGCCTGGGTGAGCTGAGCTGGCTGACGTCCAAAGTGGTGAGCTGGCTGACGGAGGAGTTCCGGGGCTCCATCGTGTCCAGAGTGGAGAACCAACTGGTCGCCGCGGTGTCGCAGGTGTTGTCCAGGGTGCGCTGTGCAGAGCAGACCTTCCTCTCCTTCAGCCTCGTACAGCCGTAGCAGGACTGCTGCTCAGATCTCCTCAAAGTGCCAAATGTCATCTATCATACGTTCAAAACTTGTCAAATCTTTTTTTATTACTACACATTCCTTTTTTTTTATTTCGATTTAAAGTTAAAATAAATCATAGAACATCATTCCCTTGACCATTTTCCTGCTAAATTTATTTTCAAGTTAAACTTCTAAGACTTCGAAACAGCTAACGAATTGTGGAGTAGGCATGTCTCTGGGCATGATATTCTGATGGTTCAATGTACTATCAAAGTGAAAAAACATAGAAATTACAGAATATGGGGCGGGGACAGAGCAGTTTAAAACTCTTCCACATCTCTGGTTTTCAATATTAAATTATTTCACTTGTTAAAATTTTCCATTTACAAAATTCCGAATGAATTCATACATAGAACATTTAAAACAACATTAATATGAAACCTTCGCAAATACTACCTTATTACTTCAATTACACAAACCTTACATTACTAAAAATTAAAAAAAGATGTTTGTTTGACGCTGGGATACTTCTCATCAAGAACACGGCTGACTCTTGGCTTAAGTTGCCTTAATAAAACTGAGCGCATGACTCCACGGTTCAGAGATACCTGAAATATGGAAACTCACGAGAATGTCCACAACTCATGAAGTAAACAAATCTAAAAATTCTTCAGTCATTACATGTTCAACATGAAATACAAATGAGTTTAAAATATATTCTTAGTTATTGCACGCAAGAAAACTTGTATTGAATTTTGTTATACAACTTTGTTTTTGAATGAGTTTTTGAGGAGAAAGTGAGGAACAAACTCAACATTACTCTAAATTAAATATGAACCTGTTTAAAAGTCTTTAGGATAATTTTCGACCTAGTATTTTTTATTCTGAACCAGAGTTAACAGTGCCTTAATGCAATGAGCGATGATATAAATTTAGTATACAGCGAGCGTCTCATACATGCAGCGCGATTTGAACCAGATTTTAATATTTAGTTTTGCTGTTGCCTTAAAGATTTACTTCACAATTGAAGGTAGATAATATCGTATAAAAATGTCATAACTCATTTGGATAATACTTTATTCTTTTTTTCCAATCATCCTAAAACAATTTGAAGCGATCATTGTCTAATTAGATGTTTCAGGTACTTCCTATAACTTTGCTTGCGCTTATTTTAGGGCTTTTTGAGTATATTTTAAATCATTTTGGGCGTATTTAGCACGTGATGCAAGATTTTGATATGTAGTTAGGGGAAATTGTTGCATCAGAGGGGTTTGGTGGAAAAACCGCCTCCTCCAGACACGTCAGCCAACTTGCACCAGATCGAGAAATTATAAGAAGATGTCGGAGGTCAAAATGGCAGCCTTCCATTGTTATATTAGTCAGAGGGGGTGTATGGTCTCTCCAGAGTATTGAGGAGGAAAGGACCGAAGTTTTTACTAGAAGCGAATATCGAATTGCATGGTAGCTAAATTCGTTTGTAGTTTTGGGGAGTAAGTGTTAGTCACTAAAAAGTAGTGAACCAGGGAAAGGTGTAGTACTGCCAAGTGGTTTTTTTTCCTAAAAATCTTTCAGAATTCATGAGGGCTCCGAATATTATCTGAAACCCAGTGTTAACTTCTGTGTCCGAAAGGGCGACGACTTGAAATATGGCTTTATGGTCAATGCTGAAGTACGATTCAGAGGAGCTTTATTTCAGATTTAAATTATTCGTCACCACTCCAGGCAGAAAAGTGAAGATAGTAAAACTGCGCAACATTTTGACGTAAAGGATTTAAATTGTTCGCTATCTTACTAAAAAGCGATATTGTTTTATTCAGAAGAACGAAGGTAGTCAGATGCATAACTTTTTGTGGAATATAAAAAGCAAGATCTCGTAAACTACTGAACACAAGTGGGAGTGTTGAATGAAATACATACTGTTTCGCCATATTCCTATTACCGCAACCTAAAGATTGAATAAAATTTCAGTAAGATGACTTCCAACAGTGGAAACTACAGGTACATCGATGTATAGTTAGGCTATGGGAGTATATTGATAGGGACACATAGTTAATTTTAATGTTCTAATAATCTGTCGGGCATGCGGCCAGGTCAACTGAACGTAGTTCAACGAATTTTCGACGGCGTAACGTGCCATCATCTTCAGGTTGCGTCTGCTGGCCGGCGTGAGGAGCGCATGCCCAAGAGATCTTCAAGCACCAGATTCGCCGGATAAATCTACGATTAAATACATAAATTGTTTTACACCAGTCTCTTTATTTAATAGCCGCAACATGTATTAATGTCTACATCTTTCGGTAGAACGAAGACGGGTTACTTAGTAGGTTGCGCGGACGCTGTATCTGTCTAACAAGATGGGAAATGATTCTAGGCAAAGAATGGAAAGGAATTAAGCATGTCTCTTTTGAAAGAACCGTACCGGCATTTTCTAGAACTGATTTAGGCATACCATGGAAAACAAACATTTAAATGGACGGAATGGAGATCGAATCCGTGCCCTCTCGAACCTTAGACGTATGCATTCAATTGAAAATATGTTAAACTCTTAAAATATACGTAGAACCCGGCTTGTGGCCTCGGTATGTAAGGAGCAGAATTTGTACTTGATACTCGGTATGAGATAAGCTAGTTCGAGCTTAAGTGACCAATACATATACATATAATGCATAATCGTCGCTTATTTTTTTAGAAGAATTCTGTGAATAAAATTTTGTACATTAAACACCAGAATATTTATTTGATGAGAAGCTTTGCGAAGATGGATGGGCTGACACCGAATTTCACACTTTTCCTTCTTGCATCTTAATTTACTTAAAACACATAGAACAATACATGCAACAACAATTACCACAGTCATCAATATATAAACAAGAATTCTCAGTCTTCAGTTTCCCCCTTTAAGATTACACATTTCTCAAATAAAATATTCACTTAGCACACAGAACACAAATTACTAGTTACACAGCCAGATGACAATTAAGTTCCCCATTCCACCAACGGCCGGTTCTACAAGCCGTATGGTAAACAGAGTTGCTTCTCTACACCTAAAGGCCCATTCACACTAGTGGTCAGCTCAGCTCAGCTCTCGATCCAGGATAGCATTCACACTAGCGGTCAGGTCAGGTCAGATCAAGTCGTAGACGAGGCCATTTCATTTCAGTCGCTCATAGTGAAAAATGCCATTTTCTACCCCAACGACAATTAAATCGCAATGATTTAGGATCAAAGACCTAAAAATACGTCAAGATCAAAAAGAGGATGGTTCTGGGCGCATCCTGAGTTTCAAGCGCAAACAAATCAAGAGAAAAAAAGAATGTTAACTACCGGCTATGCCGTGCGAGACGAGTGGTGGGAAATGCTTTTGATATTTTAGAGCTCAAAGATTTCTTATTTATTTTAGAAAAATTAATTCTGCACCAGGATTAATTGATAACATAATTTAACCAACATGTATTTTGCACAATTATTTACGGAAGGATAAAATTTCATGCCATGTAGAAAGTGAATGTCCGGATGAACGAGAGAACCCCTATTTTACAAATATTCTTGGTTTGGATACTAACGCTCGTACAGAAGCCTTTGATTCAAGAAATAAATCCACAATATATATATATATCTTTTTTAATTCGGTAACAGGGTCTGTACTTTGGCAGTACTAAAATGGGTAATATTACTTCAATTTATATTAAATTGTGCAGAATTTATAATAAACAGAAATAAAATACCGTTAAAATATTTATTTTTTATTTATTACTCCTTTTTATTGCTTACGAGCATAGTTTTCAGACGTTCGCCGTCCACTTGATCTGACCTGACCTGACCTGAACGTTGCTCGTTCACACTAGCGGTCAGCTCAGGTCAACTCAGGTCTTGACCGTTGTTGATCGGTAGCGGCGCGATCTTCAGTTTGACCTGCCTTGCCCTGACCTGAGCGGACCGCGCCTTCATTGGATTACGTGTAGGATAGCGATTTTTGACCTGAGCTGAGCTGACCGCTAGTGTGAATGGGCCTTAAAGCGATCGTTGCGTAACAGGTAAAACGCAAGGAAGATGAAACTAATCTACATCTTTTGTCAAGTTCTTTAAGCATGGAAAAATCGACTTTATCACTTACCATGTCACTTACTACATATTAAGAGATTTATGACGCATTAACATAGACGTCACTAGCGCTCGATTTTCATTGAAAATATCAACGGATTTTGCTTACAGAAATCCAGTACTTTAAATGTAGCTGTTATAAGAACAGCAATAGGCATAATATATTAACTTAATTTTCATTACAAATACTTTAGTGATATCACCATACACCAGCCACATAAGGAACACATACACTGAAATTATCAAAAGCCATGGAATACCTCCTAACATCGTGTAGAACCATCTTTTGCTCTGCGAAGCGTAGCAATCTGATGATGAATTAACTCAATACGTCGTCGGAAGTCCCATGAAGAAATTTTCATCCATGCTTCCTCTACACACATACATAATTGCAAAACTGTTGCTGATGTTGGGAATTGTGCACGAACTGACCTTTCGATCCTGGTATGTTCGACTGGATTCATTATCTGGCGATCTAGGTGGCCAAATCATTACTTGGAACTGTCCAGAATGTTCTTTGAAACAATCGTGAACCATTTGGGCTCGATAGCATGGCGCATTATCGTCATGGAAAAGTCCATCGTTGTTTGGGAACATGAAGGTCGATACTGGCTGCAAATGGTGTCCAGATAGCTGAACATAACCATTTCGGGTCGATAGTTGGTTCGGTTTGACCAGACGCCACCAAACACGGTCCATACCAGAATGGAGTTACCAGTCTGAAGAGCCGGATCAAGGGGAGGGAAGGCACACTCGAACCCTACCATTAACTCTCAGCAACTGGAACCATGGCTCATCTGACAACGCAATCTTTTCCAGACATCGAGAGTACAACCAATATGTTCACGAGTCAAGGAGAGGTGCTGCAGCCGATGGCGTTTCCTGACTAAAGGTACTTGCCTCGTTCTTCTGCTTCCTTATCCCATCAACGCCAAATTTCGCGGTACACCATAAAGCCGATCGTCCACTGGCACCGAATTCGTCCGACCGACTGTTCGGCCGAATATGGCAGAATATGACCGACTAATCCCAGGACAGGTAAAGGCATCGTCACGCGTCCACTGTACCCGACCTGCTCTGCCGAATAGGGCCGAGTGACTGAGCGATCCCATTTAAATGGGATTAGTCCGATGTATTCGGCCGAATGGCAATCGCATATTGCGCTCCTAATAAACAAATCTTCAATTTTTATCTTTTATTTTATTTTGATTTGTATTTTTTCAAACTCTATCATACACGCGAGCACTATAAATATTTTAATAAAAACTAGCTGACCCGGTCACGCGTTGCTGTGACTTAGTAATTATAGTTTGTTGGATTAATATTATTCTAAACTTCCTAAAGTAGTCAAATTAATATTCACTAATAAAAACTAAAACATTTTAGTCGATTTGGAAATTCAAATTAATTGATAAAGAGTGTCGGAGGACAAACGATCATAAAAAAAATTTGATTTACATTTTATTACAAATTACTTAATTGATAATATATGAAAAAATAATATTTATAAAAATAAATATTTTATTTATTTATTTACATAAACTGAAATTTCAGTTTTATAAATGAGGTCTATGAAGTTGATTTTTAAACATTTTTAAAAATTAATTTCATTATTTTAAATTATTAAAATAAATTAATTTATCAAAGCGCTAATTGGTGCCCAATATTTTTGGTTAGCCTGTCTTTACAAATAGAATTGATGGTTTCCCTACACGTGAGCAGGCGACATATAGTTGCCCATGGGAGACACACGTATTTTCCAAATCCAAGCCGCAAACGGACATTGTTTGGTCTTGTGACTTACTTATTATCATAGCGAAAGTCAAACGAATCGGAAATTGAAGCTTTTTAAATGGTATTGGAGATTCTGACGGTATCATTGGAATACGTGGCAACAGGAAGATTTCTCCTTTAAATATTCCAGTCAAAAAAGTTGCTTCAAGAACATTTCCAGTCATCCTTTTGATGACCAAATGTGTACCGTTGCATAATCTAGGTGGATTCAAATTACGAAGAAGAATAATCGGTGAAACAATCTTTAACCGGAGATTGTGTGGCGACATTCCTGTTGTATCCAAAGAGTTTAAAAACTCATTTGGAAAATTTACGGCTTCATTTTCATCTATAATAATGTCTATTGATTTAAAAGACTTCAGATCACCTGGCAACAACTGTTGTATCTGGAAGTTAATTTCGTTGACATCAACATTTTTTGCTGCCAAAATAGCATGATTACTGATCCAATTATGATATAAGTAATTATTTGATATATCCAGGAGCACACGGTGAGTTAGTTCATTTTTGAGTGAACAACAGTGCATAATTTGTCTGGCAATGCTTTATTAATCATTATACATCTCTGTTGTGAAATATAGATTTTGACATTGGTTTATTTGTTTAACTCGGTGTAGTATATCTTCAGTCATACTGTTTTCATATTTTTCCCACAAAGTCGATGATTGTGTTGGTTAACATGTTGTCAGAATAATTGCAAACAGTTTGACGAATACTATTCGGCGTGGATGTCAACGCTGCATCAGCAAGTGACAGGTTCCAATGATTCTCGTCCAACAGCAACTGCAACTCGCGACATGCATCTTGACATGTATTGAACACTCGGCCATTAACTGTTCGTAAAAACTCGAAAAAAGCTGGTCCGGGAACATTCACGAATAACAAACGCAGAAAGAAACATTCACGTTGTTTTGGATGCTCTGTGTAAAGTCGTCCTAATGTCTTGGCTTTGAATATGCCTGCGATCGAAGGATGTGGTTCTCCTTGTTTACGTGGCTCCCATTTTTTACCTAATTTGTTCCATGAAAAATAGCTTGAAACATCGATATATAATAACGTTTTTGCGAATTGGTGGAACACATCAGATTTTTGACACAATGTGAAAAATTCAGTTTGTTGTTTGTCGTTTTGGTGGCTCAAGTACTCATTGGAAAATATTTTCTTTGGTGAAATATACAGGTTAACCGTTTTCAAGATGTATTGCAAGATGCTGGATAGAAGAGTATCTTTCATGGATGCGAAAACTAAAAATATGCCAGATAGCTTCGTTGCTGCTGATGTATCTACCTATATGGTATCGTGTTATTTCGTCATTTTTATTTACATTTTGAACTTCAAATACGGCCAAATAACTGCCTTTGTTAACATATTTGCAAATGTACTTAATGGATTTTACAGAACTGCAAAACTCGGCATTAATATGAGCCTTATACGTTTTGAAAGCAATGGTGAGTATGGTACCACCCACTGATTGTCAATTTCAACTTGGTTTCTAGAATTTGACATTCGCATTGTAAATGTTTGGCCACCATTCTCAGCGTTTCTGCGGCGATACAACGGATAACCATCGATATCCGTAATAGTATCATTCGTATATTCCTTTGGGAAACGCTTCTTACATTTTCCACCTTGCATGCATGGCGATGTCATGTTAAAAGCACCTCACGGTCCGTGGATCATGTGACTGGTAACACTATCAAACAATTCGTGATCAATTAATGGGTTTGGAATTTCGGCTGAAATTATTTGATCAATTTATTCTGGACGGATTTTAACATCAAGCCAAATCAAAATGTGAGAATGAGGCAAACCTCGCTTTTGCCACTCAATCAAATACAGATAGCAACGTGTGTTACCGGAAACCGAATGTTTTACGATTAAATCAATCAATGATTTTAATTTTTGTTTGAACACACGTGCCGTGACATCATGACGATGCATTGATTGTTGGCCTGGAAATAGCGAAGTTTGTATTTCTTCCCAATTCGGATTACATGTAATTGTAATAAAAAATCTGGACAACCATAATGACGTACGTAAGTCATCGCATCATGTATATATTCCTGCATGTTCCGTGGACCGCCGATGTAGCTTGAAGGTAAAATAAATGCATTACCGATATCATTGGCGTTTAAATTTTCATAAATATTGCCGATAAGCATCTGTAAGTGGATGTATTCCTCCGATCGTAATTTAGCCTGGTTGTATCGAATAAATCGCAAATGCTCGTTTTCAATCCTGGCGTACATATCCACGACGTATTGATGGCACAGTTGACGATATCGAAGGATATACAGGGTGAGTCAAAAGTCGCAGTACACCCTTTTATTTCAAAAACTCTGCAGGAATTGGGTAACCTGAATATTCCAGTAAGGTATTGGTTAAGTGGTCTATCTTTTACGGTATGTACCGAACATGGGCGCCATCTTTAAATCGGCCATCTTGAATCTAAGTCAATTTTTTTAAATAGAAAGGGGGTCGTGTGACACATCAAATAAGATCAGAATTTTCTCACAAGTTCATTTCTGTAAACAGATTTGAAATAGCAGCTGTGGTTCAAAAGTTACAACATATTTCAGTTAGAATTACAAGCCGGATTGTTCTCCAGAAAGGACAGTCATTTTATGTGTTCAACATGTTGTCCCTCTCGGTCAACGCACATTTGAAGGCGCTGGATCCAATCGTCATGCACTCGCAGAAGGATTTCAGCAGAAATGCTGGCACACGCTCCTACAATGCGTTGCTGGAGATGGTGTTTGTTTCTTATTTTCTCTGCATACACAAGTTGCTTTAAATGGCCCCACAGATAAAAGTCAAGTGGTGTGAGATCAGGTGATCTGGGTGGCCATTCCACAGAACCACGTCGGCCAATCCAATGACCAGGAAATTGACCATCTAACCAGTGACGAACAACTGCTCCATAGTGTGGTGGAGCTCCATCCTGTTGAAAGTAGCAGGGAAAGCTGCCATCTTCATTCAGGACTGCGGGAAAAACCACTTCTTGCAGCATTTCCAGATAGTGTTGAGCATTTAGGTTCTCGTCAATGAAAATGGGTCCAATTACACGGGTACCCCATATCCCACACCACACCATAACCTTTACGTCACCAACTACCTTGGAAGGTTCCATCCAGCGTGGATTGTGGTCACTCCAGTACCTGTGGTTGTGACGGTTAACTTCACCACTGACATAAAAGTTTGCCTCATCACTGAACAAGATGCCTTGTGCAAAAGAGGGATCTTGTTGATGTTCCTCTAAGGCCCACGTGCAAAACTGCATACGTCTGTCTGGGTCATCCTCTGCTAGGTGCTGGAGTAACTGAATCTTGAATGGATGCCATCGATGGGCATGAAGGATTCGTATGATCGATGACTGGCTGATTCCACATTCTGCTGACAAACGTCGTGTGCTGCGTTGTGGGCTCTTCACGAAGGACGCCAAAACCATTGTTGAGGTTGTCTCGTCAGTAGCACTTTTTGGACGGCCACTCCGTGCCTTGTCAGCCACAGTACCATTTTCTCGGAATTTGGAAATTAAGCACCTGACAGTGTTGTGTGAAATTGGAGGTCTTTCTGCGTGCCGGCTGTTAAAATCTGCAGCTATGACACGGAAACTTCGTTCTCCAGACATCAAAATGATTTCAATTCTCTCCTCCTTGGTCAAAGCCATCTTCAGTTATCTGCAACAAAAAAGCTATGTAACTTTTGAACCGTAACTGTTATTTCAAATCTGTTTACAGGAATGAACTTGTGAGAAAATTCTGATGTTATTTGATGTGTCACACGACCCCCTTTCCATTTAAAAAAATTGACTTAGATTCAAGATGGCCGATTTCAAGATGGCGCCCATGTTCGGTACATACCGTAAAAGATAGACCACCTCACCAATACCTTACTGGAATATTCAGGTTTCCCAATTCCTGCAGAGTTTTTGAAATAAAAGGGTGTACTGCGACTTTTGACTCACCCTGTAGTTTCCTAATTACGTCTAATCATTAATAGGGGGGCCTAGTACATCATTGAAGTAATTTATTTATTTGTTTCATTACCTGAAAAAATAATAAATTAAATAGTAAAAAAAAAAAGAATAAGAAATCAATGTAATGGGCCCGCTGTAATTCGGCCCATGGTCGGTATACCGCGGGTCTACTGTACTAATAAAATAACGAATTAAATAGTTGATTATTAAATTTGCCAGTAACCGGATCACGCTTTTGATGTTGATGTGATATTCATCCCACCCTTGCCAGAATATCAGTGGACACTGGAGTGCATCATATGAACGGTGTAGATCCGAAATTATGCTAACAGTGCTATTTCGACGTGTGATTTTGATCAACTGAGTCACCAACCATAAATACTGCAACTTCATCTATGGTTGGTGCGTTGAACCTGCCAGCTTGTTCTCCTGATGGTAATTTGTCAGCTTTGATGACAATTTGATAGTTGTCATTTTTAATTGTGGTGGCACTCTTTAAATAATTGAATAATTATTATTTTCCAAAAAATTCCAACAATACCACAATTGCTCTCTCTTCTGCTTGTTCGATGAAATTATACTGGCACTAGTTTTCACGCGTTCCTCACAATTTCCAATAGATTTGGAGAAACTTCGGGTCATCGTTTGGTATCGGTATCAACGACCCAATCTTATGGTACACCCGGCCTTGTATTTTGAATGTTGTTTCAAAATGACGCCCATCAGATGTGAGATCACAAATTTTTGCTGCCCCAAAAGACGTGATCTGGAAGCAAGAATTGAATTCGCGTGTCTTGCGCAGAAACAATTTCGAATCGTTTCATTCGCCACAAGAAGTGATTGCAAAGGTTTTGGGGAGTGGGAAGTGGTAATAATACAATTTTTCCTGATGCACAACACATGCCGGCTGCTTCATTGCGGAATTTCAACGCCTGACAGTATTGGCGTACTTTGTCCATTGCACCGATTGCAATTTTAGAATGTGCAGAGTAATCAATGTCTGGTGCATATTCGAAGCAAGACGAACAAATGATACACGTGTTAAAGCACGGCTGATTTACTGTCTCTCTCGTTCTCTTTCTCTAAATGTAGCTATGTGCTGTTTCTCGTGCCGCTCTTGTTCTCGATATATTCTGTCACAGACGTTCATCACGCTGTTCTTGAGATTCTTGTATACGACGCACTGCTGTCCTGATTCTTTGAACTTCCTTACTTGCCGCGATTGTGTTGCTGATTGATGAGCTCTCTCGTCGTGCTTCTTGCCTCTCTGCTACACGCATTGTCGAGGTTAGATTCTTTGGCGACATTTCAATGAAAATTTTGAATTACAACAAAAAGTGCCTTTCTGAAAGCCTTAAAATAAGACACTATAATACACTGGGTCCATTGAAAAATACAGTAAAATGGAAGTTAAGAACTAATGAGGAAATATATCATAACATTGAAAAAATAACAGAATCAATCAGAAAAGACGAATGTTATTTTTCGATAATTTATATCATGGATGACACGAGGCTTTCTAGAGGTTTATAAAGATTTGAAACGAAATAATATCAGTGAACTGTATGGAAAGAATTTTTTTCGAAAGCAGGCTTCGAATATGGCGCGATTCCAAGGTAGAGGGAGCGCAATAATGAAGGAGTACTGGGGAGGAACAAAGAAAAAACAACAGGAGAGGAACTGAAATTGACACATGGTCCCTAGCTGACCATAACGAAAAGAAGAAGAAAATTGATAAGCTAGCGAGAAATATTTACACGATTCGAATTTATCGTAACGTTTTCTTCAATGTTATATTCATGTGTGTAATTACTTTGTCGTTAGGTATAATAACACACAAACGATGAACAACAATACAGTATAATTATAACACAATACACAGCACAATTAAAATTCAAGAAACTCACATATATGTCGTGGAGTAGACTGTAGCATAAATAAATCGAAACGTAACGCAATCTACTGGATGGTTCGGTAAATTAACACACCGCCATCTGTTAGGAATAAATGTAGCATAAATAAATTGAAACAGAACATGATTACTGGATGATTACCCAACCTAGATACCAAGTGTTGTATCGATAAATTAACACATCGCCATCTGTTAGAAACTTATGGAACTATAATAATAATTCCGTGTGGTCGTAATGACCTGGTGACATGGTTTCTACTGGCTGGGCATTCCACCCCTTTCGTAGCCGCCTTTACCTAGCCCGCCCATCCTGCCGGTACAGAGACCTACATTTTAACGTCGAATCCGAACCACAGTACCGTCCTGGCGTATTTCACCTTACACAGCACGCTGCGCCGGAGGTTAATGTCGGGTTAAGTTCCTATAAAAATCTCCGCCGTGACAGGGATTCGAACCGGGGACCTTTCCAACTTCAGTCAGACGCCCTAACCACTAAGCCAGCAGACCGCTTAGGTATCGTGCCTTACAAATAATTACAAACCATTGTCCTATGACAAACATTTAATGAACATTTAATTCGCAAATAATAATATTGAGGTCTATAATCCAGATAAAAACTATCCTATCTTTTAAGTTGGATCAAATCACACACATTAAGCCAAATTTCATCTAAATCGGTTATGTAGTTTCGGAGTTCATCCCGGACAAACATCGTGACACGAGATTTTTATATATAAAGATTATATTACACTACTTACACTTGTTTGTGTAGTTATGCACAAGGGCCAATAGACCCATAACACGCAAAAATTTCAGCCACACTTACAGGTGGTAACACATGGTATTATATCTACATATACGAGTTTGTATAGTGTAATGCTGTCATCTTCTGTGTATAGATATACCACCCCGTGTTATTAGCTGTAGCTGCACCGACCCCATGGCTTTGTTCCACAACGACATAGTACAGCAGCAATATAATGAATTACATAAGATTACAGGACTATATAAATAAGTGATTGCATTAATTGCCATGACTCATAGCTAATTATTTTCGGTTTTTTTTCTGTACAGTTTCCACATTTAAATATAGAAGTTGGATAAAAACTGTTGGGTTTGTTTTTTAAATGAATTTATAAGGGTTTTTTTTATCAATTATTTAGTAAAAATATCTTTGACTGAATTAATTCTTGAAATTGTAATAATGCGCATGGACTAATAAACAAACGTAGCAGTGTTACTTTCGTTTTTCCTGATTTACGATTTTTTTTTCGTGGTATCCATTTTCCGCTAGTATATTTGTCACTTGACCTAACACTAGAATCCGATGGCATCCGGGAAAATGGAAAGGAGGATGGTTACTGCATCACGACAATGCTCCTTCCCACACATCGATTGTTGTGCAGACATGGCTTGCAGAAAAGAACATTCGAGTCCTCCACCAGCCTCCCTACTCACCGGATTTAGCGCCATCGGATTTCTGGCTCTTTCCCAAGATGAAAATGGGCCTCAAAGGTAACCGTTTTGCCAACGTAGAAGACATCAAAACCAAAGCGACAGCTGAACTTTGGAAGATACCAAAGCATGATTTTCATCGTTGTTTCCAGCAATGGCATGAGCGGTGTAGCAAGTGTGTGTGTTCAGAAGGAGCCTTCTTTGAAGGAAATTAGGTAAATGTGTACTTATCTCTTGTTAATAAAGAGTTACAATGAAATTCCGGGAACTTTTTGACTGCCCCTCGTATGAATTCACTTTTACCCCTAGAAACTACTTCGAGTAGTTCTCCAGTACCATTTATTTTTAAAAACTGTGCGAAAGACAATCCATGGCCTCAACTTAATAAGCCTTATTTGTTTTGGTCAATAACATTTTCGCGAAGCACAAGTGAGAACTCTCACTACTCAGGGGTCAGCGCTACGATGGGGCTTCTAACGTTTCTGGAAAAATAACAGGATTACAGTCACGAATACGCAAAGAAGAGCCTCGAACATTATTTGTGCACTGTAATGCTCATAACCTCAATCTTGTAGTACAAGATGGAATTGAGAAAATTATAGTAGCGAGAAAATTTATTGGAACAGTAAAAGATTTCATAACGTCGTGCGAGACTAGCCGACGCGGCTTGGACAGTTTAAGAAACTACAAATTGGAATACAAAAAGAAACTAATGATGATTTTCCTTCTCTTGCAGCCTTTGGTCCACAAGGTATTTATAAAAAATTATAAATTTAAATCAATTTTTTTGGTTTTGTATGTATAAACATATTTATTCTTCAATTTTTGTACGAACATTCTGTAACCAGAGAAGTAGACAACGCTGTCGCTGCTAAGGCTTCTGGATTTTTCTCCGACATGGAATCATTTGCGTGTGTTTTATATTTAACAATGATGATAGAAATTTTTGATCGTGTGGAAATTTTGAATGCAGATCTACAGAAAGCTAATCTATCTGTTATTGAATCGTATGCGAAGATAGTCAAAATTCGAAAAAATTTTGCGGGAAAGTGTGTAGTCAGGTACTAACTTTGAAATCAGCGAACCTCAAATCCCACATCAACGCAAAATTTCGATCAAGGTAAGAGTGAAAATCTCCGATTCGAACACCTCAAGATTTTCTCCGCAAATCTTATTTTTATGACCAGTTAAAGAGTCGATTCG
>JARYHS010008074.1:351326150-351522117 GCA_031002005.1 Vandiemenella viatica
TTGTAACGAGCCGCGCTGTCGCCACGTTACAAGGTGCATTTTTATTATATATGTAATAATATAAGGGTAATTTACATAAATCTGGGCGACCACGTGAATAGATTTTTGTTGTAATTTTATAAAGTACGCAAGATTCCAAGTGAGGACTGTAATGAAATGGTGAACTTATACAGTGTATCGTAGCAAAGCGAATATTAAAGAGTTATTGAGCTATGTAGGCTTGAAGCTAATCTTGGTGTTTCCGAGCCATGGCGACAGGACGTCGCAGATTTGGGATTTGCCAGACCACACACACTGCTCCCTGGGGATGGGTCACTCACCGAGCGGGGAAAGCCTGGCCGTCCGAAACCCGAATGTTCTCTCGCCCGGCGAACTTAGCCGAATATGTCCGACCTCTGTTGGATTCTTTGGTCAAATCACATATCGAGGATATCACGTGACATTAGGTGCCGACCTGAAGGTCCAATCAAAATGAGCGTATAACTCAAAATCCTGGGAATTTTTGTTGTATGTGAGCTTCGAGACTACAAATGGGCGGAGCAAGAAGTTTCCTCGTGGACCGAAGAGCGAGGAGCTGAGATTCTAGATTCTAACTTCGATCGCACCAGTCCTGAGGTTGACTTGGAAAGTTGACTTCGTTCGCTAACTGCAGCTTGCCTTGCTGGAGCGAGCGTATCACCGCAACACAGCCGGTAATGCGATGATGCGCATTGCCAGACCAGAGATGCCTATAGCCGACTATGTGAGATAATCTCACATATCGTGGGTCCGCTACACTCATCACAGACATCAGACGCAGAACTACAATGGTAATTGATTACGACCAAGCCATGTGATTGTGCATTCCGTGAAACAGAACCCGTAAGCGACTTTGAGAGGATAGGTCCATGTTCTCACTTTGTAATTGTAAAAACCCCTGAGCTAGCGGCATAATTTGCCAGAACTAGTTATTTTCGAATGATATATTGTTCATTCTGGCGCCCATGATTTTCTTTTTAACTGTAAAGTCACAGTATTATGATGCCTTTGTCTGAGGTAGTCATAACTTGTATTTTTCATTGTTTCCAGTTGTCATTATTTCTTGCATTTTGATTCTGAGATATTTAAAAGTAAATATACAATTGTTTGCTTGCTCATGACGGCTAATTGTAACTCTGGCGTTGCTTTTATGATTTTGCCAATTTGTGTTAATGTTAACGGTAAATTCGCTCAGACTTGTAATCGCCAGTGATAAGAAAATAAATGTCATATTGTGACAATTTTTTCCTGAATTCCAACTAACGTCGAGATTCTTGCAAAATTAAATAATTTTCACTCCTTCATAAAAATTAAAATTAAAATCTACAATTATTAATCATAAAGGTATGAAATATAATTGTAACGTGGTTTGCACACAAAGGCACCCACCACAATGTGGACCGCCGATGTAGCTTGAAGGTAAAATAAATGCATTGCCGATATCATTGGCATTTAAATTTTCATAAATATTGCCGATAACAGCATCTTGTAAGTGGATGTATTCCTCCGATCGTAATTTACCCTGGTTGTACCGAATAAATCGCAAATGCTCGTTTTCAATCCTGGCGTACATATCCACGACGTATTGATGGCACAGTTGACGATATCGAAGGATATAGTTATCCTAATTACGTCTAATCATCAATAGGGGGGCCTAGTACATCATTGAAGTAACTTATTTATTTGTTTCATTAACTAAAAAATAATAAATTAAATAGTAAAAAAAGAATAAGAAATCAATGTAATGGGCCCGCTGTAATTTGGGCCCTGGTCGGTATACCGCGGTTCTACTGTACTAATAAAATAACGAATTAAATAGTTGAATATTAAATTTACCAGTAACCGGATCACGCTGTTTGATGTTGATGTGATATTCATCCCACCCTTGCCAGAATATCAGTGGACACTGGAGTGCGTCATACGAACAGTATAGATCCGAAATTATGCTAACAGTGCTATTTCGACGTTTGATTTTAATCAACTGAGTCGCCAACCATAAGTACTGTAACTTCATCTACGGTTGGTGTGTTGAACCTGCCAGCTTGTTCTCCTGATGGTAATTTCTCAGCTTTGATGACAATTTGATAGTTATCATTTTTTAATTGTGGCGACACTCTTTTAAACAATTGAATAATTATTATTTTCCAAAAATTATTCCAACAATACCACAATTGCTCTCTCTTCTGCTTGTTCGATGAAATTATACTGGCACCTAGTTTTCACGCGTTCCTCACAATTTCCAATAGATTTGGAGAAAATTCGGGTCATCGTTTGGTATCGGTATCAACGACCCAATCTTATGGTACACCTGGCCTTGTATTTTGAATGTAGTTTCAAAATGACGTCCATCAGATGTGAGATCGGAAATTTTTGCTGCCCCAAAAGACGTCATCTGGAAGCAAGAATTGAATTTGCGTGTCTTGCACAGAAACAATTTCGAATCGTTTCATTCGCCAGCAAGAAGTGATTGCAAAGGTTTTTGGGGGAGTGGGAAGTGGTAATAATACAATTTTTCCTGATACACAACACGTTCCGGCTGCTTTATTGCGGAATTTCAACGCCTGACAGTATTGGCATACTTTGTCCATTGCACTGATTGGAATTTTAGAATGTGCAGAGTAATCAATGTCTGGTGCATATTCGAACGCAAGACGAACAAATGATACACGTGTTAAAGCACGTCTGATTTGCTGTCTCTCACGTTCTCTTTCTCTAAATGTAGCTATGTGCTGTTCTCGTGCCGCTCTTGTTCTCGATATTTTCTGTCACAGACGTTCATCATGCTGTTCTTGAGATTCTTGCATACGACGCTCAGCTGTCCTGATTCTTTGAACTTCCTTACTTGCCGCGATTTGTGTTGCTGATTGATGTGCTTTCTTTACACGTCTGCGTCGTGCTACATGCATTGTCGAAGTTAGATTTTTTTGGCGACATTTCACTGAAAAATATTTGAATTATAACAAAAAGTGCCTTTTTGACAGCATTAAAATAAGACACTATAATACAGTGTAGAAACCGGAATTTTTGGGTTCATTGAAAAATAAAGTAAAATGGAAGTTAAGAACTAATGAGGAAATATATCATAACATTGAAAAAATAACAGAATCAATCAGAAAAAGAAAAATGATATTTTTTCGATACATTTATAGCATGGATGACACGAGGCTTTCTAGAGGTTTAGAAAGATTTGAAACGAAATAATATCAGTGAACTGTATGGAAAGAAAATTTATTCGATAGCAGACTTCGAATATGGCAGGATTCCAAGGTAGAGAGGAGTGCAATAATGAAGGAGTACTGGGGAGGAACAAAGAAAAAACAACAGGAGAGGAACTGAAATTGACACATGGTCCCTTGCTGACCATAACGAAAAGAAGAAGAAAATTGATAAGCTAGCGGGAAATTGTTACACGATTCGAATTTATCGTAACGTTTCCTTCAATGTTATATTCATGTATGTAATTACTTTGTCGTTAGGTATAATAACACACAAACGATGAACAACAATACAGTATAATTATAACACAATACACAGCACAATTAAAATTCAAGAAACTCACACATATGTCGTGGAGTAGATTGTAGCATAAATAAATCGAAACGTAACGCAATCTACTGGATGGTTCGATAAATTAACACACCGCCATCTGTTAGGAATAAACTGTAGCATAAATAAATTGAAACAGAACGTGATTTACTGCATGATTACCCAACCTAGATACCAAGTGTTATATCGATAAGTTAACACATCGCCATCTGTTAGAAAGTTATGGAACTATAATAATAATTTCGTGTGGTCGTAATGACTTGGTGACATGGTTTCTACTGACTGGGCATTCTGCCCCTGTCGTAGTCGCCTTTACCTAGCCCGCCCATCCTGCCTGGTACAGGGGACCTACATTTTAACGTCGAATCCGAACCACAGTACCGTCCTGGCGTATTTTACCTTACACAGCACGCTGCGCCGGAGGTTAATGTCGGGTTAAGTTCCTATAAAAATCCCCGCCGCGACAGGGACTCGAACCGGGGACCTTTCTAACATCAGTCAGACGCCCTAACCAGTGAGCCACCGCTTAGGCTTCGTGGCTTACAAATAATTACAAACCATTGTCCTATGACAAACATTTAATGAACATTTAATTCGCAAATAATAAATATTGAGTTCTATAATCCAGATAAAATCTATCCTATTTCTTAAGTTGGATCAAATTACACACATTAAGCCAAATTTCATCTAAATCGGTTATGTAGTTTCGGAGTTCATCCCGGACAAACATCGTGACACGAGATTTTTATATATATAAAGATATCTACGGCAAGGACTATTATTGCGAGTGCGCCTACGCAGTTATAATAATTATTTTATTAAAATTTGTACAGTAAGGACAATTATTTGAATTTCGTACTGGAATATTTTCAAACGATTATCAGATATCACCCTTGAGGGGACCGCATTCAGTTAGGCATGGGTTTTGTAGGCTGCACCAAAAAAAAAAAAATCTTGTTTCTTATAATTCTTCTTTTTGTATCTTTTTTTTTCTAGGATGTTTATTTATTTAAAAAATAAAGTATTGACTTTTGCGAAATTGGCAAATGGACATAACTCTCAACTTCGCATACTTTTTTTTCCTATAATTGTTCAGAGCGATGTTAATAAATTGTATTGAATATCTTAATCATTTTCAATTGTTTCCAGTTTGTCTTGGAAATTCTATATTCTTCTAGATACGATATATTATACTATTCTACATTTAAATAATAAATTTCAAATCTTTATTTCAGAATTTTAGTTAGAAAATAACCATAAGACGGGAAGTTGAATTTCAAAATAATTGTAGGACAGGGCACCCATCACAAATTCAGCCCAGGAGTCTACACATCCTAAATACGGTCCTGACTCTTGTAATATTTCGCGAGAGCAAGGCAAAGCCTATGTTTACAAAATGTAAGTCACTATATATTTTGAAAAAACTCTCCTTCGGCTTGGTGTTAGAGAAACTATGACGGATCGGCAATATTGTCGGACGTTATTCGGCTGCAGGACGAGATTAATAGTAGGAACTGGCCAGCAGTCAAATTGGGCGTTACTCGGACGAATGTGGTTCGGACGAAATTCGGTTCCAGTGGATAACCGGCCTAAATATCATGTGGTCTAAATGGCCAAATAACTTGAGTTTCAGTCTAGTGTCTCTGTATTGCTCAGCCTAATGTGGTAAACATGAAAACCATGGAGGTTCCAATGTACTTCACCCCAAAAAAGCAAAGCTCTGGCAGGATCGATCAGTTCGAAAGCTCATGAAAAATTTCAACCAAGAGCGGAAGTCGTTCTCACTACCCCTCGAATCTTGGTAATGCACTTTAATCCTTGAGCCAAAAATTCTATTATTTTGTAACTAATATAGTTGAAAAATAAAGTCAATGGTAACAGAATGTTCGCTAAATTTTCTGAAAATTTCTCACTGGAGGACCTAAGTAGTATTTGGCTTCTGATTAATTTTAAACCTATTCAAAGTTTTTTTCCCTTTAAATCCCTAGTTCAATAAACAAGGAAGACAGCTGATTATATACCATGTACCGTCTACAGTTAGACAAGAATCGATTTTTTTATTGAATTAAATTGGAACGGAGATGGTAATTTCCCTAGTCATCTAATTAACGCCTATTCTGAACAGTAAATTAATTCTGGAAAAAGCATAAAGCCGACACTAAGCATGAACGCCTTGGAAAAATATTAATACGCCCTTAACCAACAAATAAGCGCGTTGGTTCAGTTTTGCTTGCGTTAACAGAGTGCGGCAGATGTAGGCTATGTAACGAGATTACGAGGAAGGAGGGGAGATAACGCAGTCTGTAGTACCGGGTAACGAGCGAAACTTCCTTTTCCTGGATGTACAGTACTTCTTGCTTCTAACTTGAGGTAAGCAAGAAAATTAATTTTATCGATCATCGTAATAGGCACGCGGCGAATAATTTTAATGTGTATTTATGTTTTATGCCACATGTAATCATTTTCTGAGTGTGATGCAAATGACAGATCATCGAAGGATTATTAAGATTCATAGTAGGCTAGAGATTGGGAAAGCGTTGATTTTGGCACTGTGCCATCGCCCACAATTCTTTTGAAAAATGAGTGGGCCTGTTGAATGAAGCAATACTCTGGGAAAAGTAAGCGCTGGTGGACACTTATGACTTGAAATAGGTGGTTTATAAATTAGAACTTCATAGCATTGTTCTATGAAAGCAGCAATTGGAAAATTAATATGTGGGAGATGAAAGAATTTGCTAAACAGTTGCAGTCATAACCCTTTTTTTTTTCTTTTTTTTAAGTATACAAAATAAAGGTTGATCATAGGTAGGCACTAAATGAAAGTTGGGATATAGGTGTTCTTAACTAATGGTGAAGAGTATGTGTTGTAAAGTTTGGAAATTATAAGATATTTTTATATATTTCTCTCTGTTACTAAATTTATTAAAAAAAAATAATAAAAAAAAAAATGTGGCTTACAAACTTAGCATAGCACCATTAGTAACTTTTTCATGTTGTGTAATACAAAACTATTGGCAATAATCTGAAACTTCCAAAATTGGGCTTTATTTTTATATGTCTAAAAAAATTCTAGTGCTATGGTATTTTCAAATTTAAAAGCTTGCTAACAGCTTAGAACTGATTTTCACATGTTAGTACACTTTCCAACATTATACCCAACAAAGATAACACTTTTCTTCTTGATTTGATTTTTGGGAGCTTACTTAATAAAACAATAAAAAGTAATCTGATACCCTAGAATTATTAACCTAGGTTTAAGAAAAGAAACACACGTTTGCAACATCCACATAAAAAAGGGAAAGATTTTTGATAGCATTCCCGTCACGCAGAAAACTAAGGAAGTGATCAATACAAAGTTTTATAATGAAGACTATTGATTTGAAGATGAAAAGTGTTTCTATTTTTTAAAATTTAATTTAATTTAACTATGATAGAGGGCAATTTCCATACACACCTATTTTTCTCCTTTCTTGTACCCACCTACTTTTTCCCTCTATGAATTTCAATTTTAAATTCTTTCAGTATTTTTGGTAAACTATTTGTCATTTCTCTTGGTTATTTAATTCAATCCCTGACCCGCTTACCAATGAGAAAGAATTTTCCCATACCCTTATGCCTTAAATCGAATAGCAGCTTGTGGTCATGATCAACTCTTCCCTTCAATGCACCTCTCTTAATTCTCCCACCAATATCTTTCCACACCACATCACCAATATACGCCTCGTGCAGTCCCCTGGCTCTCTTCACCATCATCCTGTCTTTCTTCAAAAGCGTAAATTTTAACCAGAGTTTTCTATGCTCTTTCAGTTCAGAATCTGTATTGATACAATAGTTAATTATGCTTTGCACCATCCGTAAATAGTTTTATTCCTTTTTTCTTTTTAACTGAAAATTAAATGCAACTAAAATATAATTAAATAAATTAGAATGAAAATATTTTAGTATTTGAAGCCACTTGTTATTTTTTTCTCCTCCTGTATTTAATGTCATATAAAGAATGCGTTTCTTGGCACACATTGTGATAGCTTAAAGACTCTTGAAATATTTTTCTTCATTCTTGTCTTCAATTTATACAGTAGTATGCAACTGTTGTATGTTCACACGAGGCAAAAATCAATTCAGTCACATAATCAGATGCAATGATCACCATAAGCAGAAAACAGAGAAAAGCTGCAAGAAAAAAATGAAATTAGTTATAACAGGTATAGAAAATGTATATATATGGTACATCACTTATGATAGCTGAAGGCAGGATGGTTGCAGTGAGACATACACTCAAAACACAACTAATGATTATTATTATTTTAGAAGATAGCTTAGTTATATGATCATATGTAAGCATTTACTGTTAATACCCATGTTATGATTACTATGTGTGTTCTAGCCATTCTCAGAAGATGAAAAGATCACCTGAAATCTGACTTAATTGTAATACTCAACTTATTTAATGGGTCACTGATGAGCACTAATGAAATTGGCATTCAACATTATGTGAAGATTTTCTTCTAACATATATGTACTGTAATGTCACATTTACCGTTACTTTGATTTATTATTCAAGGGCCTTTGGATTAAAGGTTTATTCATTTATTCAGATTTTCGTTTGGCATAATGGCAAGCACGCTAATCCCTTTTCAAATGGAAAGACGTTAAAACATTAAATAAAATTATTATTCACAAATACAATTATTTTAAAATCTTAACGAAACTGTAACGTTGCATTTATTAAATAAACTGAAATTGTGGATAGATGGTTGAAATTATGATAAACAATAATTAAATGGGAACTCCAATGGTATTAGCGAAACATGAGATGATTGTTCTCTCTAGGGCTGTCACAGGGTGGGTGATGAAGATATATTGTTCGCCGATAGCACTGTACTTTACCACACTGGTGTAGTGAGACGTCGGGAGATGTGGCTGTTTCGACTTCCTTAGTGTAGGTCGGTCGTTGTGTTGGCTGGACCTGGTCGGCGACCAGCAGGAACACAATCTACCAGCTGTAGCTGTGTGGTCACCAGATCTGCCTCTTTGAACACTCAGTATCACTCTCCCCAACCGCTCAGCTTGAAGTGTCCTTAGACCCCAGGTCGCTTCCCAGAAACCATTAGCCGGGTTGGATAATGGGGAGGGTTGGGTAGCATTCCTCACTAGTCCCCTATGGAATTCCATGAATTCGCTTCATACACCACAGCCTGTATGACGATACGTTCCATTTCAGTACATTTTGATATAAAATATTTCAAAGTCTTGAGTGCAAAGTCACATACCAATGTATCAAAACACTATCCTAATTATATTTTCATTTCTAACTCACCTGATGGTCATGGTCACAGAACAACTGCTTATTGAACTCAACATTAAGATAGCTGTTAGGCAGGATATTTCAATCAATACAGTAGGCCTACTGTGGAAAGAGGAGGAGTGAGTAAAGTTTTGGTATACAGTAGGCATGATACTGGTATCTTATGAAGAACACATGGAATGAATATATCTGGACCATATTTTCTTAAAACCTTTTGTGTAAATAAATATACAATTCAAACATGTTATTGAAATGTTATGCCAGAGGGGCAAATGGGCATGCAGAGAAAACAGTATGTTTCCCCCATATGAGTGGATATGGTTTTTTTGTGGTGTTCAGAAATACTATTCTCAAGATTTATTTCCAGTTTCCTTGTCCAATAATTTTTCTTACGTTGAGAGTTTCCTGCTCTGATTTTACCGCTCTATCTCTAAATGATACTCCATAATGATCTTGTTAAACTAGTTACTTAATATTTCTGCAATTTTCATATCCTTAATGACTTCTACCTCATTTTATCTTTAGTTGCCTTGATACCTTCTCATCCAATTACTTTTCTAAGGTAGTCACACAAATTTTCACTTGCATCCTACAATAACACACATAATAGAGCTTCTCTCTTTGCTACTATTATTCCCTGCTAGTTATTTGAGTATTACCTAATTACTTGCATTTTCTAATATGTTTCATTCTCTTTTCACTGATCTCTATACATTTCATGTCCTTACTAAATTACATAAATTTTGTGCTTTCCTTTCCTGTTCTTATAATCTCATCGAACTGTTATCATTTTCTCTTCACCCTACGGTGCCCTCTTTCAAAATAGTGTATTCTTCCCTGAAATAATTCTTCAATTCTGAAAAAAATGCCTCCTTATAATTATTGTTCCTCCAGCCACCTTCTCACATTTATCAGAAATGCTTCATGATATGTATTCCTCTTGTATTCAGGGACCATGCCAAGTTATCATCCAATTATACTAAGAAAATGTTCACTGTGTTTCTAGTTCTGTTGTACCACTTGTGTAAAGTCACCTTCCCTCACTACTATATGTGCATATCTCTGATCCATGGTTTTATTAATATTTTTTTCCCTTCATAGTCCACCATGACTAGTAAATTTAAGTTTCCAAGAATAATTATCATCCTATATGAATCCTCGGAGTTAGAAATTTATTTATTCCAAGGAACTCATCTTGATCATATATACTTCCACTACAGTAAGCAGTTGGTTCTCTGATTTTTTCCTTCCACAGTAATTCATGATTCATCTGTGAATACCAGTGTAGTATGATTAACTCTCTATAAATATCTTCTCGATCTTTGTAGTATGCCTTGGTGAAATCCTCACCACTCATTTATTTAATGAAGACTCTAAACCATGTAACAAATTGTGGTTTACATACCTCTATTAAGATACCAAACTATGTTCATTATACTCCTGTATTTTACTAATAGCAGTCTTATCAAATTGGCTTTGGTGTATTTTCAGCCTTCTTATTATTACAATACCGCCTCTTACCTGTTCACTAGTTTCAACTGTTTGGCAACTATGATCTCTTCCATCATGAATCCACAATTAGTAGCTCTTTAATCATATCTTTTATATCCGCTCACCTATAACCTCTAATATAAGAATCTTTCTAATCCCATCATAACTGGAACTCACTAAAAAATTTAGCAAACAACTAAGAAAGTACCCCTATGTCCCTTCTGTTTGTATGTAGATCACACATAGAACAAAGAAATATTTGATCATCAGTCCATCATCACAATAAAGTACATATTCATGATTAAGATTTACTTAATCAGAGAGTAGATAATGTGTGTTTCACAGAGCCCAATATGCAAACTTTAAAATTGTACCTTTCTCTGATTGATGGACATGATGTAGTGTACCATACCATAGGTGTGGACCAGTAATGAGAAAGTGCAGAAAATGAGAGACAAAATTTCTTTAATCACACAAATTTTGAAATTAGAGTGACTTCGGTAATTTATTGTTTATTATTATTATTTGTTAGTGTTTCGTGCTGTGAGAAACTTATCCTTTTACTCACCACTGAAGATAATTTTCATTACCATTATAAGATACTGTATGTTACCATGGTCTCCTTACCAAGTTTTCTATCATATATGGTTAAGGGATTACCAGAAATATTGTGTTTCTCTTTCTTTATCACATTCCAGCTATCCTGCCACCAACCTTGTAAAGTGATAAGTTTACTTTTCACATCATTTTTTATTTCTTCTGTCTTAAACCATTTTATTTGTATAAAGGTAATTTTTTCAAAAAAATAAAATTAAGTACTGTGGTATAGTTTTCACCCCTCTGGGCAGATATTCTTTTTATTTTTCCCAAATTTAAGATTAATTGATTTGTTCATTATTCTAATATCGAGCACACTAGAAAATGTTTACAACCATATTGTTTTTCTTTTATTATTCCAGATACAACAATGGTACTTTATAACCTACAATACGCAGTCATAGCCCTGCTAATGCATCGGTTTTTCATTTGTGAAGCAGCTGGTGCTACTATAAAGCTAACAAACAGTGTTCAGGGGAATGAAAGCTGTGTACACTCTCTTGGGAACCCTAGTACCTGTGTATTAAATAAATCTCTGCCTAACCAACATTTACAGTTAACTGCAGTTTATAAAACCAAGAAAATTATGAAAGGATTTAAAAATTCTTCAATTGATACTCTAATTGATTTTGTAATTGATGTGGTGAAGCACGAAATAATAAAAAAAGGGGATGATAAAATAAACATACCAGATATTCATGAGTCATTTCATAAAAGGGTTGGTCCAATAAAAATCAAGGGAGCTTTTGAAGCCAAAAAGGGCTGGTTCAAGTCTCTTGCATCCTTGTATCGCACAGAAGAAATTACTGTAGCCAGATCTGGAAGCATTCTAACTATTACAGTTGGTTTTGGCCTAAAAACAATGGTAATGGGTTATGATCATTACAAAGTTAAATTTGAACACCTTGGGCCCAATGGAAAAATAAAAGGTGAGGTAGATCACAATTCCATTGAAGTCAAATTGTCTGTAGACATTACAGGTTCAAACTGTAAAATAAATCTTTCAAGCCTTAAATTTAAAGAATTCAGCAAACTCAAAATACATTTGACTGGTTTGGGAAAATTAAGCTGGATTTTCTCAAAGGTTGTCACATGGATCACAAACATGTTTAATAAGAAAATTATTCATAGTGCAGAGAAGGAGCTCTCAAATAATCTGATAGCTGTTCTTAGTCGCATTCAGTGTCATTATTAAAATAGGAGAATTTGTAAATTAAGAAATTGAAACCTACAAGTATAAAGATTAATTTAACATAGAAAGGAAAGATAAAGTGGCCCAATAAAATATGTTTATATCATACATATTTTTATTTTTGTTTATTTCTTACTTTTACTATTAAACTTGATTCATTTCCTTTTCCATCTTCATTCATTTGATGGGTCTGACCGACCCTTTTTCTTTATGTTCTACATTCATGAATAAAGGTTATGCCTGAAATACTATGATTTTTGTGTTTTTGTAATGCTGTTTGTTGCTGAAGCCTTTCTTCTTTAACTTTGGTAAGTGATGGGTTTATTTTATTTCTTGTCCAGATATTAATTTTCCCTCATGGCATCTCCTCTGCTCCATTGTATCTAAAACAATTTTAATATCAAAATTCATCAGAATAAAATACTCAAGTGTTGTATTAAAAATTGGTGTGGCCTCAGTGTAATGTAAATAATCTAATTTGGAATACTGTAATTTAGAATAATTTAATGGCCTGAAATTTCACTAGCATGATATTAATTTTATGGAATCTGATGCTTGTTGCTGAATAGTATGTTTATATTGTAACTTTTTTTTATAAAAAGTAATTAGTATAATTTTCTTAATTTTTTAAAAATCCTGTCTTAAAATTTAATAGTAAAAAGTGCATTTGTTATTATATCTAGTGAATGAGTCATTGCAATTTGTTACAAATATTTTGAGTTTTTAAAAGATTAATTTTTATATTGTAACTTTTTTTTATAAAAAGTAATTAGTATAATTTTCTTAATTTTTTAAAAATCCTGTCTTAAAATTTAATAGTAAAAAGTGCATTTGTTATTATATCTAGTGAATGAGTCATTGCAATTTGTTATAAATATTTTGAGTTTTTAAAAGATTAATTATCAGTTGAAATGGAGCATAAAGAGCTACAGTGGCAGTTTTCTTAGACACCTAGTTTTGCGTCACATGACTTTTCACCTTAAATTATTTCACTGTTTCGGATAAATTTTTCAGAACATTTTTCTCAGCAATTCAAGCCCTTGACTCTTTTATCTGCAAATGAAAACTTTCCCACTTTAAAATATTACTGACTGAAATAAAATGTTTGCTTATGTTTGCTGTTTCCTCTTCTCTTCACATACCACTCCTAAGTCTTCCGAAAATATCCCTCTGGGATTCATTGACAAAGTCTGTATCATGCCCAAACAACTTCCCTTTTATCTAACTCCTGTCTTCTAATGTTTCCCAATACAGGTTCCATTACCAGCATTCAATGGAAATTTCTGCAAATAACATTAGTTGATCTCCTTTGCATGTTGTCCAATTCATCCTGTATTTGATACCCCTATTATGTCCTCACCATAGTATGACAAAGGTCTGGTAAAAGTTTTGTATCTTAGTTCTCTCACTTCCCTGGTACATCCACCCACTCCAATATTTATAGGAATTTGAAATCAATTTGAAATGATGTGAAAGTTATTTAAAAATGTCAGGTGAAGACATTTAATTTTGATTGTTGACAAATCAGGAGATCAGATTTGATAGTTAATATTCTTGCACCATAATGAAAGGTTAATTCAGGAAATTATAAAATTGTATATTATGGAAGTAAATTATTTTAATGAAAGATAATTCTTGAAAAGTGTTCTGGTAACAGCCAAAATACAAATGTTCTAAACCTGACTCTTTTGCAATTTTAGGTTTTTTTTTTTTTTTAATTACAGTAGAACTGCAATTATCCGCTAACTTGTTAACAAACTCAGCTGGCAGAAAACGTAGGGCAGGTGTTAGAAAAAGGTTACAAAATCCTTTATTTATTGAAGAGGATGATGAGAGGATATACTAGCTAGAAGTGAGGGAACTGGGTTACAAAATATTGGTCAGATCATTGCTTCAATATGGTGGTGTAGTTTGGGACCCACGTTTTGAGTATCAAATATAGGACTTATAAGGCATGCAAAGGAGAGCAGCTAGATTTGTTTCTGGAAATTACCGCAGAACATAGAAGTTGTGTTTGTGGTTGGGTTTGGAGAGATATTGGTCAAAGAGTTAGGAGTAGTGCATGGAAAGTCAAAGATGACCAAGGGCACAGGATGGCACTCAATTACATGCATAAGAGTGTGGGATAAGAGTGTTAGAGATTGGTATAAATTACTGAGAGAATTGATGAATAATGATAAAGGAATTTAAAATTAAAATTTATAAATGGTAAAAGTAGTTGGTTTGAAGAATTTAACCCTTACAAATAAAAATAAAAAATAATAAAAAAGTTGTTATTAAATGACTAGGGAAATGGCCACCAGAGTATGAAGTTCGATTCAATTTAATTCAGTTCTACTCCAAAATGTAAAATTCTGTAAATTATATTCTGCCAGATATTATACTTGTATCACAAACTCTCCCAAAACATGAGAGCAGCATTTCTCATGAAGACCCTCGACCGCCTTGCCTTCAGAAGAAAATGTTTGCACACTCTTATGCGAGCTTGCGGTCTTTGCCATCTTCTCCTTTCCTTGCACCTCTCTTAATACTTCCATCTATATCTCTCCACACCTCATCAGCAATATATGCCTGTTCAATGACTCTCTTCACCCTCCCCCTGTTTATCAATGAATCCCATTTTGGATCCTTTATTAATCTGTTACTAATTGTGTTCTGTGGTAATTTCCAGAGGCTAATCTAGCACCCCTTCCAATTCCTGTACTTGGTACATAAAATGTGAATCCTATACTACGCCACCATATTCAAGCAATGGTCTGAACAAAGTTTTGTAAGCCAGTTCCCTTACTTCTCTGGTTCATACTCTCATCACTATCTACAACAAGTGAAGGATTTTGAAACCTCGTTCTACTTCCTGTCCAATGTGTCCTGCCCATTTCAGTTTGTTACCAAATGTTATGCCTAAGTATTTGCATTTCAAATCTTGAACAAGCAATTCCTTCCCCATCTTATTTTCATAACCAATTTTTAGTTTTTTTTTATCTGTGTACCTAAAATTTTCTTATGTCCAAATAGTATCCATGTTAGCAGATGGACCATGGTTTAAGTTTCTCTATACTTACAGTTTGTGTCGTCTGTGTATCCCCAGAGGAGCATGTTAATCTTGCACTTTGTCAATCCATTTCTCAGCAAGATCAAAATTTCCAGAGCTTCATATAGTGTCCGATAACAACTTTATTTCTAAATTGTAGTTTTTGATGACTTGGGTTATTTCCATCTGCAGGATTATCTGTCTTGTCTCTGCTTTGATTTTATGTGGCCTGCATGCCTGCAAGAAACTCTTATGTAATTTTAACTACATATCTGTAATGGAGTGGACATGTATTGGATGTCTTTTACCTGTCATTTTTTCTGCTTTTCATTTTCTCCACCTACTTTGTGCCATATTCTGGGCAATTTTATCCCAAAGACAGGGGAGTTGATCCCAAACCAGCCAACTCATTTACCATCATACCTGCATGTTTAGTATGTGCAGGTGTTTTCCATATTGGCACTGCATATCCTCCAACTGAAAACCAGAGTAAGAAATAAAACAAATGTTGACATGACCTCTGGTTGTGTTCTCAATCCTGATCTGATTAACCTATGGAAAAAAAGCCATTTCTGGAACTAATCTTGCCTTTTAATTCTTTGCAATTAATCCAGAAAGTTAATAGCATAGCCAGATTTAACTCCCAGGTACATTTATTAATTGAAATGTTCTCCACTATACATTTGTTTTTAATTATCTTCCATTCTGAACTAGTGGAAAGCACAGACTTAATTCTTACTTGGATTAAGCTGCAATTAACTCTTCTTATAGCAGATATCAAGTTTTTCAGGAGCTGTTGACAGGTTTTTATTAACTTCTTGAGAAGCTTTCCACTGCACAACAATAAGTATCTTTACCACACCTCATTTTTTAGTCTTGTGGTTAATACTGAATAGTTCCAGAGACAAAATTCTTTCTTGAGGTAATTTGTACTTCTGATTTCTCCAATACCTTTAATTTTTCTTAAGAGAAACATAAAACTTTCTATTCTGGAGCAAATATAATGAGATAATTGTTAAAAACTAATGGCAGTATTTTGTGATGTACTATATCTTTGAATTAGTAGCCTCTTTACCTCCCTTCTTTCAGGAACTGAAATGTCTCAGCACATCTGTAGATCATCATCAGCTCTTATTCCATCTGGTTTAACAGCTTTATTCAGTTTTTGCAGGTCCATTGATCTCTCATTGGCAAATGGTGTACAAAATGTTTCCTTTATAGTCTCCTCTAATGTATATAAGACTTTACAGATGTCATTTTCCTCCTAGTTTTCCCATTAAAAAGCAACTGCTGGTTTATTTTATTTGGTATAATGTGTTTGAGATTTGATGGGGGAGGAGGAGCAGGGTGAAAGCGGATGCATGGGTTTGCTGAAATATTACTCAAGTTCCTAATAAGTAGCCAGGCTCAGTTTCTGTCTCAAAGGTTTCCCACTTATCATTCATCTCTTCAACTTTTCATCTCATTAGAACTTTACCAACTGGAATGATTTGTTCTAATAAGGAGAAATTCTTGTTGTTGTCAGGATAGTTATCTAGCTGCCTCTGGAATCAATATTAACACCATTAATGAACCATTTGAAACATTCTAAAAAAAAATCTGTTTTATGAAGAATTTCTCCACCATTTTTACAAATTATTCATATCAGTTTTGAACTGTCTCCCCCGTCTTTATTTTCTATATATAGTTCTTCATTAAACCATTCCGATCCTATTTTCATAAAGGTGATGAGTTCTTTAAATGGGACAGTGATGGAATTGCTGATTCCAGAGATAGTACATTCATGTAAGAGGACTGTGCTGTAAAGATAATGGATGTTGTGTTGTTATCATTGCCTGTTCAGCTATGCATTCACTTACAGAAACATTCTCTGGGTTATAATCCTTTCACCAATAGCCAGTACTGAAAGGTGGTTTCAGAATTTGGGTCATGCACCAACTTAGAATTTTCTGTCTCCTCCCATTTCTGTCATTCTTTTCATATCTCCAGTTAATGCTATAATAGTCAAAATCACACAAAACTGTGTTGATACTGTGGGATGTAAAAATCATTTTAAGAGCTTAACAGACTGTTTTCACTGTGCACTGCTGTAGTTCAATGAATGAAATTTTTGAATTTCATTGTTTTTGTTACTTATCTGGTGGCTGTGCTTCTTCATAGTAATGTTGCTTTTAAAAAATACAGCACTTTCATATTGGACATAAGATTTCCCTAGTAAAAGCTTAATCCATGCCTTCCTAAATCATCTGTGTCTGGTCCTCAGTGAATTTCTTGGATGAAAAGAATATGCCATTGGCTCTGATTTAATAAGCCAACAGTAAAACTTCCTTTCCTGTAGATAGTCTTTCAATATTAATCTAAATCGACACAAACTCCATCTTTAGAAAAGGCTGTTGATTTGTGCTTCTCTCAATTGCTCTCATCTGATCTGTGTGGTTTCTAATGGTGGAAGGATTATCCATTAATAATAATTAATCCACTTGTATGTAGTGTCATCTTTCTGTATCACTGGTGTTGGTAATTGCCATTTATATTTTTATTGCCCTTTTGATACATGGTCAGGAAAGCTCTTTGGTCAATGACATCTTGTCAAGGGTCTTTACAAAAATGCTGATTGCAACTCAATTCATTAGTTCTTTAGTTAACAGGTCTTTGTACCATCTGGTCGCCAGGAGATTTTTCTTCTCCTGTCACCAAAGGATGATAAACACAACCTGTAAATTGAATTATGAGTTCAGTGAAGTAACTATATGTCCGAATACACTTTTCATTTCGACAAAATTTCCATACCGGTATCAAACATGTGAGGATAAGGCAAGACTCATCCAAAGATACTAAAGCACATTACGGTACAAAATTCCAGTGATTAAACAACTCACAAATAATTACCAGCACATTTAACAGTGTCAGTTTCTGCTTGCCCTTGCTGCAAGCTTAAATAAGCACCAGAGAAACATCAATTTTTCAAACACTAACAATCCCACTCACAATCAAAATCATACAAAAACAATTAGAACTAGTACGGATCCACTAACTTAAACATATAATGGGCAACATAACCCCTCAAAACAGTTGAAAATTGTCCTCAAAACACCATTGCGTATATCAACTTCTATAGTTGGAATCTTTCCATTAATATTTCAAACATCATACTGTTTTGATCATATTATGCATCATTTACACAATTTCCTTTCATAAAAAAACAATATTCATTTACATGGAAAAATATATAAATCAACTTTCTTCACTCATTATTTAATTCCTAAGATTAAAGTTCATTAACGGCTGGGTCTGAGAGATGTTAAAATTTACTTTCAAATTATAAAGCAAGCAGCCAATTGGAATGCATGATCTTTTCATTGCTTTAAGAGAGAACTCTTACATGTGTGGAATGGAATCAGCCAGTGATGGATCTATGAATTTTCTGAGCTGGGGAAAAATCTTTGAGATTACCAAAAAAAAAGAAATTTGCTATCACACAAATTTACCATTTGCCACCCCTTTAAATATGATTTTTCAGCCCACCTGTAGTTGCTGCCTGCTGCAAGTGCCACGTTTTTATCCTCACCCTCCTCCCTCTCGATCCGGAACTGGAGTCAGCAATGACGTACTTAGTATATACTGTTTTTATTGTTACCATTTTTATTCAATTTCTTCTGTAACCATTTGCTTTTTTTTTTTTTTTTTTTTTTGTAGATGTATTCATTTAAATTATTAATTTTTGTGTATCTAATAATTATCTCTCATGTAATTATATTCATTTTTTGTACTTTTTTCCTGCTATTTCTTGTATTTACAGCAATTATTTGATCCTAAATAGTGACAATTATGTTCAGTTTGTGTCTACAATATAAAATAGATTTTTATAGTTACATAATAAATAAATAAAAATAAAATCGATAGCTACATTAAATTATTGTTAGCCATTGATGGAGACTTCTAACATACACCTTAAGTCCACTCAATATGTGTATTTAATAAAACACAAGCAAAATTCGGGACTTACCCTCTGTTAGTTCATGCTAGTGTCAAAATTTAAATAAAACAATTATTTTGGAAATTATATTGCTTATAGATTTATAAATGACCTATATTTCTTAATACTTCATTTTAATGATACTAGAAAAAAGGAAACAACTTTTCAGCAATATAAATAACAAAGGATAGGGAAAATAACTCATGACTCATGTGGTAAACTTTGGCATGTGCACACCTCCCAAACCCCATCACCCATTTTCTAAGACATGATTCAGGTGGACAACCGAAATGTGTTATATGTTTTCGTTCATTATGTATGTTTCTCACTCATCATAGCCTTCAACTTTATTGAGTGATGAGTCATTTTCCCTATCCTTTGTTATTTGTATTACTATTTCATTAGTGGGATACAATATTGTACCTTACCTTGATTTTATTATTTAGAGTGAGTCTCGAGTCTTGTCAGTTATTAAAGGATTGTAAAAGAGCAATAGTAGTACTCCCACACCTTTGTGCCTGAAATCGAGTGCCAGCTTGTGGTCATGGTCATCTTTTCCCTTCCGTGCACTACTTTTCATATCTACTCCAATATCTTTCCATGCCTCATTGCCAGTATACTCCCTGTACACTCCCATGACCCTCCTCATCCTCCTCCTGTCTTGCAATGAATCCCATTTCAGCTCCTTTATCATATCCGTCACTGATTGCATTCTGTGATAACTTTCAGAAACAAATCTAGCAGCCCTTTTTTGCACCCTCTCCAACTCCAGTATTTCATACGTAAAATAAGGGCCCCATACTACACTACCATATTTGTACATCCCCTCATCACTCTCTCCAACAAGTGTAGAATTTTGAAACCTTTTCCTACCACCTGTCCAATGTGTCCTGCCCAGTTAAGCTTGTTATCAAATATAATACCAAGATATTTATATTTCAAGTCTTCAGCAAGCACATTATATTCATAATTAACCTTTGGTTTTTTATTTGTGTATCTAATAAGCTGACTCTTCTTTGCATTTATCTTCATCCCATATTTACCAACCCAACTAGATATCCTGTCCAGATCACCCTGCAACGAACGAGAGAAGTTAGGGAATTGGGTTACAAGACTTTGGTCAGACCATTGCTTGAATATGATGTAATTTGGATCATAAATTTTGGATATAAAATACAGGAGTCGATAGGCATGTGAAGGAGAACAGATAGATTTAAAAAAAAAAAAAAAAAATCATGGGCTCCTATGGTTCCTGATCACAAGCTGGCACTTGATTTCATGCATAAGGATGTTGGAAAATTTTCTTTTGTAGGCAAGGGTGTCAGGATTGAAACAAAATATCAAGGCAAGTGATGAATAATCTACCTTAAATGCTGAGGATATTTAAAATTGAAATTTGTAAGTGGTAAAAGTAGACAAGTGGGAGAATTTACACTCAAAGTATATAAGATAACAATAATAATAAGGAATAAATAGATTACTAGGGAAATTGCTGCCAGAGAATGTCAACGATAATTATAATTTCATATTCAAGATAATTATAACTTAGAAATCTGAACAGCCAAGAAGACAATAATAGAGGCTGTATATTTATTTGCATGTCATCTAGAAAAGAGAAAATTCTGAACATGAACAAGAATAAGAATTCATTTATATGATGTACTTGCTGGGTACCCACTTAAGACTTGCAGGTAGCCCATTTACTCTCTTGCAAGATTAACAACTCACAATTTTTTCCTTATTGGCTGTGGAATTTGTGGAGCTCATTAATACAACATCTTGTCGTTGCTATTAGAAAAAGTGATCAGGTTGCATTATAAAAGATTAAGTGTTACTGTCAGCCTGTGCAGTGTTTTAGTTATTTTAAATGAAACAGTTAATATTTCGTTTGTAAAATGTGTAGCAAATAAGACGGAGAATCTGATCCATCCAATGTTTACCTAGATTAATTAAGAAAATCACATATGAATTTAAGCTTGTATGTGTGATTTGACTGTCGCACATTTGTATGACCAAACTGATAGGCTTCCTAAAATAATTTTTAACTGTAGTTAATCATTGCACTAGTTCATATAAATTAAAATAATGTTTGTACATTTATCTTTGAAATGAAATGCATACACCTGTTAAAGAACCAAATTAATAACAGGTGTTAGTGGAAGGGATACATATTGGATACTTTTTCAATACCTCCAGTGACCACCCAGATTTCATTTATCCTTGGTTTTCTTCAGGTGAATGCCAGAATGGTTTACTATATTCCCTCCTATTTCTTGTACTCCATCCTCTACCATCTCTAATAACCTAAATATCAATTAGATATTAGGCCATCATGATAAAAAAAGTTGCAAAGAGTGAAGCTACAAAAGTTTTCATAAAGAATATTAAGGCCAGTTATAAGAATTTGCAGAGTTTTGAAATAGGCAAAAATATTAAACAAAACTGATTCAAAGAGACCATTAAGGACTGACATGAAGTGTTAACAGGGGAAACACAAGAGCAGGAGCAGTGGCGTAGCTAGGTCAACAAGGGCCCCGGTGCAAAAAATTTATTTTGGGCCCTCAGGCCAGATGGGCGACCTTTTTTTACTTTGTGTTGCTGGTAGGGGCCCCTGAGTTGTGTTTGAGGGCCCCCTAAGCAGTGAGGGGCTCCCTATGTCTCAGGGGGCCCCCTTAGACGACGGTAGAGCTAAAAAAAAAAAGGTCGCCAATTTGCCGTGAATGCTCGTGGGCCCTCTGAACTGCACTGCACTGCACCGCCTAGCGCCATAGTAGCTACGCCCCTGAGCAGGAGCATTTCTGCTTAATTGGGAATTGGCAGAGTGATAAATTACGAGGGGTTGTCGGAAACTAAGGTTCCATAGCCTGTAGTGAAACTTATATATTTTATTTGATACAACCAAGACAGCAAAGGATAGTACATACATTAGGTTATTTTGCAACATAGTCTCCATATTGGTTTAGGCACTTGTCACATCATGATACGAGTTTGAATATTCCCTCCTGGTAAAAATTCTGTCCCTGCGTGTTCAGACACATTGTCACAAATTGTCTCACCTCGTTGTCTGAAGCAAATTGTTGGCCTCATAAGTGCTGCTTCAACTGAGGAAAAAGGTGAAAGCCATTTGAAGCAAGTTCCTGGATGTAAGAGGGTGGTCGATGATGTCGTAGTGAAACCACTTTAACTGCGATCCTTGTCGGTGACATTTTCTCTACCAGCCACAAAATTTTGACACCATTCTGCTACAAGCCGATGAGACATTACATTATCTCCCTAAGCTGCTACCAGTTGCCAGTGAATTTCAACCACAGTTGCATGTTTTCCTGACAGAAATCAAATAATTGATTGATTGTTTTGAAAGACCATTTTTCCAAATGAGTCACCATTTTTGTTTATCTCCAACTAGTGCTGTAGGTGGTGGGTGGCTGAAATTCTGCACTGTTGCCAACCACATGTCTTAGAATTACCATACACTACTGATTTCTCTATAATGGATGACACTCCAGAAATATTGGCCTTATAACCTTAGTTTCTGATCCCCCCTCATAAAAGTATAGGCAGAAAGACTTGATTAACACATAAACAACATAAACACAAATATATTTTAATATATTTTGGTATAAAGAAATTGTAAGGAAAAGGGAAAATCTCTGGAATGACCAATCAATGTAAAATAAAATTTATAAAATAAAGATATAATTTCTGGATCAGAAAAATAGCAATAAACATATAAAAAATAATTGTACATTTATAATAAAAAGAAGTAATAACTACATTGGTGAAGTCTTGATGAGACTTAACTCCAGGGGGAAGCCTGCTGTTAGGATTTGAAGGCTATTTCCTATTTATTGACTTCTGAAAAAAAAATTCTCACAATAAAACAGTTGTTGCAATGAGCTGCACACAAATAGGCTAAGTTTCCAGTATAAATTATTTGACTTTGACCATTGTTCCTGACGGACAGTCATTTAGCAGTAAGGCAGAAATAAGAAGCCACAAAATGAAGGCATGTCTAAAAACAGTAAAAGATTTTCCAGTGTCCAGTGACCAGTGGCGGCCCTAGGGCGGTGCGAGCGGTGCGACCGCACCGGGCGCCGTCATACGGGGGGCGCCAAAAATGTAGCGAGATCGTCCGCGCAAAAAATAAATACTATAATAACCCAGCTTGCTGTTCACAAATGATTTTAGCACACTAATTATCCAGAAGAGTTTATACATGTAAGAGCTACAGCTTAGTGTGTAGTCGTATGTCCTCGTAGAATCGAGTCAGCTCGACTTACTCGAATCAAAAAAATCACAACTCGTCTCACACCTGTTTCCTGCCTCTTCGGCTGTCGTCTTGAAGTTCATTCGCATGCGGGGGCATGTGCATGGGGCCAGATTCAACCTACTTATATATTTTTACCATGTTAGATCTTCGGTGATTGCAACTACCGTTGATATTGTAAATATGTGCCTTTTACAGACAAAGCATGTGCTACTTGAAAAAAAGGCGAATCTGAGAAGGCTTCAAAATTGCTTGCAAATTTTTTTTAAGTCATCTGAATCGTCATCATAAGAACTAGATCCACCCGCAACAGAAGAAAACTTATTTAATATAAATCCTTCAGATGAGGCTCATGATGATAAAGAGCAGCATGAAGGAGAAGATTTAGCTGCAGCTGGAATGTCGTCCGCAGTTTAAAATATTACAAAATGAGGTACACCAGATATAGCACCACTTCCGCCTTTCAAAATACAAATTATGACGATACTTCAGAATGGACATTCATTGATTCTGCAGCCACAGATGAAATAATGATTCGAGCAATGAAAAAATTCAAGAAAAAAATCATGGACGTCATTTTTCAAAAATGTATCGTTAAAGAGTAATGCCAAATCGAGATACTTTTAAAAGATGAAGTATGTTGTTTTTGTATATTGTATGTTTGTATATTGTTGTTTATACAACAGCAAAAACTTACTTGGGAATAAAGATTTTAATACTGGAACTACTGATCAGAGCGTCTCAAAATTCACGAAATTTTTCTCAAATCACAAGTACACCATCCTCATTTGACAGAAGCGTTGATTCTTTTAAAGAACGTCGGTGTAATTGACAAGCATTTGTAAATACAGATTGAAGACAAAAATCATTGGGGGTTGCTATCCTCGAATGAATGATGTTCAAAATATTATTTTTAACATGCAATAATTTCTTGTTTAGAGGAAGCTTTGGATCTGAAACACAAAATACTTCTAATAATAGTAACTTCCTGGGTTTATAGGAAATAATAGGAAATATGACCCTGTAGTGATGGAGCATCCCCGCCTTATTGCCAATAAGGAGACTAATATCTGTTATTTTGGCAAATATATTCAAAACGAATGAAGTTCCTAACAAAATTTTGACTGTGGATATCTAACTACTTTTCCATCATACCGAATATCATGATGTCACTCACGTCGAACAATTATCTTTATCGTTGCTTTTGTTGGCACTAATGAAGTCCAAGTGCATGAGTTCGATTTGAATATGAAAGAATGTCGAGGCCAAAGATATGACAATGGATCAAATACATCAGGAGGAAACAAAGGTGTCCAAAACAGAATTATGAACGAAAATATTACAGCATTTTTTTCTCCATGTAGCTGTCACTAAATGTGGTGATAGCAGGTGCCGCCAAAACATCAATTAAATCAGTTTCCTTGTCCGAATTTGTTTAAAGAATACTTGTTCTATTATCTCAATCACCAAAAATGAGATAGCAATAGATCCAGAAGAATTGTTTACAATCAACGTGTTTTAGCATATCGCCGATACAATTGAGAATGAGATGGTCACTCAGTTTACACAACTATCCAAATTTAATGATACATATTATCAAAAAAATTCTGAAAAGTCCGAATTGGAATCATCCTGAGCAGATTTGGAAATAAGTTTAACTGATGGAGAAAAATGTGAAATATATGGTTGTGAATTGGTTAGAAACTTTCTAACAGAAACTGTTGTTGATGGGGCTTGAATAGCAGAAACAATGAAAGTTCAACTAATGAAACAAAATGGTTGGCAGGATATATTTCCGAATGTGTGGATAGCACTTCGAATTTTGCTAACCATACTTGTAACTGTTGCTAAAGGAGAAAAAAGTTTCCGTAAATTAAAACTTATTTACGGTAAACGCGGACTCTAGGTATACTGTCAGAAATTACAATTTTATGTGTACAAAATAATATTGCTAAAGGGCAAAAGCGTTGAAGATGGTAATCTAGGTCTTTTAGTTATGATTTTATTTCCTCATTTGTTTGCTGGAAAAAATTATGTGAATTTGATGTATACGTGAAATGAGCATTGTGTACGCCAAAGTAGCTTAAATAAACCTTTTCATACATAGTGTGTCCATATTTGCTGTTATTTCTCATTAAAATTGCTGGTATCCTATATTAATCTTTCCGAGGTTTGAATTATTATTAATACATAAATACTATTTTCTGCCCGCGACTTTGCTCGCGTGAAATTCATAAACCATTCATACATGTATTCGTATTTGAATCTCATGGGAACTACTTTTTCGATTGGGATAAAAGTAGATAGCCAATAACATTATTCCAAATTTTATCTTAAGCCTTTCAGCCGTTTCGACGTGAAACAGTAAAAACATCCAAGCAAACAATCTTTTACATTTATAATATCAGTAGGATGTGAAAAAAATGTATGTTGTCTTCAATCTGTCTATAGGAACGCCTTATTCATGGATAAGCGATTGCACATTTGGGGCGCCATAATGAGATCTCGCACCACCTGAAAAATTTGCTAGGGCCGCCACTGCCAGTGACAGCCTTATTTTCCCTTTCCTTCCTAATTTTCACTGCCTAACAACCAGGGCCGGCGCTAGGAATTTCGGGCCCGGGGTAAAATGGGCGACCTTTTTTTTAAGCTCTACAAAATGGCCAAGCAACAATGGGCGTAATCTTGGCTTCATGGCCTGAGGGCCCCTATAGTCAGTGATCGGGCCCCCATCAGCCCGCGGGGCCCGGGTACTTTTCACCCGCTTACCCCCCCTTAACGCCGGCCCTGCTAACAACATTTTCATTTAAACTATCAACAAATTAAAAATATATATTCTCAAGACACTATATAGCAGATCTCAGAAGATTAAAAAAAGTGAAAGCTATTAGGGCAGATAATGTTACAACAGAGGCATTAAAGGTAGAGGAGTTTCATATATGAAAATATTATTTGGGTTGTGTCTGTAGTTTTGATGTATTCCTGATAACTGAAAAAAAAAACATAATTATTATTGGTTCATAAAGCAGAGAAGTCAGAAGGTGTAATGTTCTAAATACTGAGATCAACTAGAAAAAGTTATGAGTAATTACAATCTTAATGTCATTTGCTGGTTTATTTCACTAAAACAGGTTGTGGAGGTCTGATTGGTGGGCATTGCTGGATCTCTCAGTCTCTTGACAGAATGAGGGATATAAATAAACAAGGTGAGAATGATTGGACTAAATGATGATTTTACCTGCCAAGAGGTGCAAAGAAAAGAATCTAAGTAAAAAATGTGATAATATAGGACAGCCCGCGAGATTCATCACACTTTTACAAAATATTGTTATTTTATAATGGCCAAACTAGTGAAAACCAATGTATTAAAGAAACATAATTTGTGCATTCAAATTTACAAAAATTATTTCATTTATATTTAAGTATCTTTTATATGTTATTTTTAGTGATATATATTTCTTTTAAATGAGCGTTTAGTATTATTATATTATCTATGTTTACATGTAAGAATAATAGTAAACACAATAATAATAACTCATGTTTAAATTTATTCCAAAAAAATGTCTATAGTGAGTCTAAATCTTATATGGGGCTATATAATTTTATATGCGGCCCGCGGAGTTATGATGCATTTCCAAACTGGCCCGCTAGATCATTTGGGTTGGCCACCCCTGTTATAGGATATGGAATAGGAAAATGAGTGCATCAATGTAGTGTAATGGCACCACTTTTTCATCATTCAAATGAAAGACACTGTTTTTCAGTTATGTTAATAAGTGAAGATATTTGCAGATGACATGATTCAATTTAATTTAACTGTAGATGCCACAATGAAATTGTAGCAATTTTCTTGCACATCTGCTTTTCCATTTCATCTATATATTTTTTTTTATTATTCTTAAACCATTTGAGTAAAATTTTACCACCCTCCTACTTTTGATCTCAACAATTTTTAATTTTGTCAATGTTACTGGAAAATTTTCCCACTCCTATATACCAGAAATCAAATTCCAGCTTGTAGTCATGGTCATCTCTTCTCTTCAATGTACTACTCCTAATTCATCTATCAATTTCTATCAAAGCTTATTACTTTTATATGTTGTATTTGTTACTGTATTTTTTATATTGCCGTGTTTATTATATGTTGTATTTATTTACTTTTATATGCTGTATTTGAGTAAGTGGATTACTTCTAAAAAGAATTGTCAGTACCTACAGATGGACATTGGTGGCAGGACTGAAGGATCATATAGGTATGATGCATAGCAATACTTTCCTGGAATCTAAAAACAACTGAGCATGTGAATTGAGAGAGAAAGAGAGAGAACAGACTAGCTGAACATAGACTTACCTATATAGACTGCATTTTATTTTGAGTAGGATAACCAAGTAAAATTTTCAGGATGACCCCTCCCCACTTTTCCTTCTCCTTCCTCTGATTACGAACCCAGGATATTAACATGATCTGCCGGCCTTGATGTCTGCTTGATGGGATTTATACTAGGTTATTTCATCATGGACTGAAGATAAATTTTTAAAAGAATTGTTCCAGCAGATAAACAGATAGTAAAATGGAGGATTTATTTCGTCATATGTTGGTTGTAGCATTGTTGATGGATTGGATAATATATATATATCTGGTCACATCATTTAATAATCACTCCTTACAGCAGAACACATTGCCTAAGGGACAGGGAAAATTTTCAAGCCCTGGAGGTATGAGAGACTGTTGTGAGTGAATGTACCAGGGAAGAAACTGACCTAGTATGCAAACATAAGCCAGGTCTTTGTTTGAATGTACTTATTGGAATAGTAAGGGACTCACATTATTGCTGTTAAACACAGGAGATGTCAAAGTTACGAAGGAAACCAATTGGGTTTATCCTTGTCTGTGGAATTTATTGCAAAAACACTCAGTGACTGACATCATAATAAAGCTTGGAGACAGTAAATCAGTAAGCCAGTAGAGAGTATGGTGGGTATCTCTATGGCATGCATTGGAAATAAAGAATGGGTAAATATTAAGTGATAAATTAGGAGTAATACATCAGAAGAAAGAAAGATACTTAAGCATAAACTTGATTTTGTGCATAGGGGAAAACTATAATTGTGCTTAATGGAGTCAGGAATTGGCATAAATTATCAAGTGAGCTACCAAAAAATGTATGTCACATAGTGAAGTTTTTAAAATAAAATTGTATAAAATACATGAGACATAACTGGGAAAAATCAGCATCAAAGTTAATAATAATTATAATAAGATGATAACAATTTAAACATATAACTTATTCTATGACAATTAATTTTAATTTTCAGTCATCAATTAATAATATTCTTGTTATTTTTAACAACTGATAAAGAATTTATGACAGATGTTCTAATATGAAATATATTTTAGTCAAGCTGCTTTGTGGATGTACAGTAACTGTTACTGAGTAGATATCTCTAATTTCATCTAAATTTGCTCAATGTAAAGGGTGGACCACGATTTCCACAACAGTTTTGGATTTTGAAATGTGATTTATGCTCAATGATAGTATGTAAGGGGATGAGAAATTTGGAATATAATGACTATTCATAGCATATATAAGAACAGAGGAATTGAATCAAATATGATTTGTTCAATTAGTAAATTTGCATGGTATTGTGACCTGGTGTATTCTTCCTCTGTTATGTGTGGACCTAAAGTTTTAATATGGAATTAATTACCATAAATATCCTGATATAGCACATACGATTTAGCAGAACTCTTAAAAATTCCTGGCCCTAGCGAAATATGAAACCGGAACCCTAATTTCTTAGGGCAAGCATCTTAACCATTCTCTTAAACAGTTCATTTGCTGGTAGATGGGCTTGTAGAAGGTCTCAGGAACCCTTTAAAGCCAACATAACCCACATCAACTACTTAAGATAGGTGGTAAGTATTCCTAAGACACTGCGCTAGCTGGCTAAAGATGGGTTTATGAAGAGTATTGTCAGTGCAGGGGGACCATTGACTGATGCATCTAAAAATTTCTATGGCTATATCAGGAAACTGAGGGGAAGGGAGGATGTAGAGACACTTACAGATAAAGATGGAGAAGAAGTTACTGAGGATTTTAAAAAGGCAGAGATTTTAAGTAACTGGTTCAGTGAAAGCATTAGGGACAATGAATCAGAAACAGGAGGGTCTGATTCGGAGAACGAGCTTAACAACACAATTAGAAATTACGATAGTAAAAAATTTGATATCCATCCTGAGGAAATCATGAAGGAAATAAGAAAGCTGAAAAAACATAAAGGGGCTGGTGAAGATAATATTACTACAGATATCTTAAAGATAGCCGGATGTGACATTGTACCTTATCTTGAAATATTATTTAAATTGAGTCTAGACACTTGCTGCTTACCACAGTACTGGAAAAGTGCAATAGTAGTACCGGTACATAAGGGAGGGGTGAGAAATAGAGTTGAGAATTACAGGCCAATCAGTTTGACATCAGTGGTAGGTAAATTAATGGAAAGATTGATATGCAACCACATCAGAAATATATGTGAGGAACGTAATTGGTTTTCAAGCAGGCAACATGGTTTCAGGCAAGGATATTCATGCGAATCTCAGTTGGTGGGATATATGCAAGATATTTCAGATGAAATGGACAAGGGAGGCCAAATTGATAGTGTAGCACTAGATCTGTCTAAGGCGTTTGACAGAGTAAGCCATAAAATGGTAGTAAATAAGGTAAAAACCATTGGAGTGGATAAGAAAGTCATTTGCTGGGTAGAAGAATTTTTAAAAGGTAGAAAACAGAAAGTTAAGGTAGGAAATGTAGTATCAAAAGAAGTGGAAGTAAAAATGGGAGTGCCACAGGGTAGCGTATTGGGACCATTGCTATTCATTATTCTAATGAATAATTGTGTTGATTGTTTACTATCTGAAATTAGATTGTTTGCAGATGACATAATGCTGTATAAAAGAATCAAAACAATAGAGGATTGTAAACAGTTGCAGGGTGATCTGGACAGGATATCTAATTGGGTTGGTAAACATAGAATGAAGATAAATGCAAAGAAGAGTCAGCTTATTAGATACACAAATAAAAAACAAAAGGTTAATTATGAATATAAGGTGGGGAAAGAATTGCTTGCTGTAGACTTGAAATGCAAATATCTTGGAATTACTTTTGACAACAAACTTAACTGGGCAGGACACATAGGACAGGTGGTAGGAAAAGGTTTAAAAGTTCTGCACTTGTTGGAGAGAGTGATGAGGGGATGTACGAGAGAAGTCAAGGAATTGGGTTACAAAACTTTGGTCAGACCATTGCTCGAATATGGTAGTGTAGTATGGGACCCTCATTTTACGTATCAAATACAGGAGTTGGAGAGGGTGCAAAGAAGGGCTGCTAGATTTGTTTCTGGAAATTATCGCAGAATGCAATCAGTGACGGATATGATGAAGGAGCTGGAATGGGATTCATTGCAAGACAGGAGGAGGATGAGGAGGGTCATGGGAGTGTACAGGGCATATACTGGTGATGAGGCATGGAAAGATATTGCAATAGGTATGAAAAGTAGTGCATGGAAGGGAAAAGATGACCATGACCACAAGCTGGCACTCAATTTCAGGCACAAGGGTGTGGGAAGATTCTCTTTTTTAGGTAAGGGTGTCAGGGATTGGAATGAGTTACCAAGAGAAATGATGAATAATTTACCGAAAACTTTGAAGGAATTTAAAGATAAAATTTGTAGAGGGTAAATGTAGGTGGGTGCAGGATAGGGGGAAGATGGGTGTGTAGGGATATTGCAACCGGAGCCTGTGCTCCATTGCAATTAAATTAAATTTAAAAAAAAAAAATCCTAGGGAATTATATGTATAAGACCCATAGGACTCGAATATTTATTTAGCACATCTGTATATGAATATATTAGTACAGAGAAATTCAATTGTGAGATCTTACATCTCAAACAAAATATATTTGAATTATCAACCTTAAACGTAAGCATAGCATTCTGTTTTTGAGAATTTAAATTTAAAAAAATAATTAATTTTGCTACTGGGAAATAGAACATACATTCTGCTTTAGACAACAAGGATCTAAGTATTGTTACAGCATTGGTATCAATAATAAATATTCAGTGGATGACAAACTCGTTTCAATTCGTATAATATTTCAATCTCTTTTTAATTTATCGACTGACACTCTAATGTACCTATTCATTGCCAAATGTTTAGCTTCTTTAATGACTTTGGTTGAAATTACACAGTAAATTTTTAGTGCATTCTGTGGAGCTCATTTTCAGTTTCCCTAGCTTCTACACAAAATATCGTTTTATACCTGCAAGTAGTTTTAATGTTAACTGTTAGCCTATTAATCTTTATTTATTTATTGACTGATTGGAAATGGTCTTTTAGGGATGCGTCAATCACAAATTGCTAAAAGCCATTAGTGGTAATAATTTAACTTGTTATTGATAACTGTCATTTTAACAAAGTTATTCAATCGACAATTTGAAGTTCATTATTCTTGATATTTACTTTTATTTGATGGCATAGCCACAAAAAACCTTTTCTTGGAGTAATTTTCTTTTCCCAGTGCATACGAAGTAATTATTTGAGCAGTAAATGTGAAAACATTTTTCATTAATAATATTCTCTTGGTGGTAATGGCAATTACTTAACTTGATAAACACCCTGTATGATGCTAGCTCACAAAACTATTAAAGATTATTTGATCTAATTGAATATACTATCGTGTTCCACATAAGACATATCTCAGGGGATTACATAGAAATGAGTGCACATGAAATGAAATTTGAATTTATTCGCAAAAAGCAAAATGCTTGTAAGTGAAAGTTCACAGATATGTACAATTATTTAATTGACACAACACTGATATACACACAGCTAATTTCGGGGAATAGTCCAGCTGGAAGGAATCAAAATTCCTCGTCAACGCATCGCTCTTTGCATTCAGAAATCGTCTCTACTCTCGATTTTCAGCATCCTGCAAGAAATCTCCCCGTTCGAAGAGCCATCTGCAAAACCTGACTTTTCAAAACTGAGTCTGCTTCTCAGCCCTAAGGGCAATTAAACATTGAAACGCAGTCGACGCAGGCGAGGCAGCTTAGATTCTGGATCCGCCCCTGGCATACAGGACAACTTCCCAACTTTGTAAGAGTTTGTTTCTAGCTTGTCATCCAGGACTAGGAGTTCACGTTAATGTATTCAACTAATCTGTTTTTGGCTATGTTTTTTGCACGCTTTTTTTCACAACACATCACTTTTGTCATTGCCACACGAAACTGCTATCCAATAAGTGTTTGAGAGTTGCATCCTTCGGAGTAAATAATAGGTATGATTCTGCTATTCCTTCGAAATCCACTCTTGATTCAATCAGAAATAGTTATAAATCTTTCACTGAATATTTTTTTGTTATTTAAAATTCCCCGCGAGTATGTTAAACGTGAGAAAATTAATGTGATCTCTCGCGATAAGATGGCTCAGCGAGGTATAACGATGGTACAGAAGGTTTCTTGGAGGCACAAGTCAATTGTAAACTCGTACAGAAGATAGGTAAACAGTATGAACTTCAGACAGCTGTGTGACAGTGCCTGGTACATTACGTTATCATCACCTCCGATTCTGGGAAAAACATCCATCTGAACAAACGTCTGATAAGGAACTGACACTGACCAAACACAATCGCTGCTGCGAACGTCTCCGCCGCCCCTTTCTGAAAACAGGTCTAGTTTGCTCTAGGTTTATTCCGTCCATGGTCACGTCAGAAGATATGTTGATAGAGGAGGACTGTAACCTCACCCAGCACGCAGCCCACCAGCTAATTACTGCCTCGTGCGCTGTGGCAGTTAGCGTCTAGCACGCCAGCCAACCACGACTCCGCGCGTGAACTGCTCCATCACAACAGTGAGTAGATCAACATGCGAACTTACTCGTGTACGCTATTCCGTTTAAGAAGTTATTTTTAATTTCGTGTTCTAGGATACTGTAGAGATAATAACTCAGTTTTTGACTGTTGCAGGGACTTAAATATCACGAACTCCATATGCTATATAATTGTCTTCGTAAACATGACTGTCTCTTGTTATGCCTGCCTTTAACAGACATTTGTAAACAAGACAGCAGTAGCAACATGTGTCAAAATTAGTTCACCCAGTGTTTGTTCGTGACATAATTGTTTTTATGCAATAGTCTACTTTTTTAGGTAATTAAAGCGAGTTTGTTAAAGATGTGTGATAATTCATTTAAATGTGAAAGATTAGGAAAACATATGGTATTTTGCAAATGTAAGTTGTAGTTACAAGTTTTATGACATACGACCAGATTAATATTAACGACCAGTAAGAAACAAATTTCTTTTTTAAATTAATGATTTAAGGTAAAGTTTCAGTTCATCTCATTCATCACTTAAGCTAACCTCATAAAGCTACCAGGTTCAGAGCAACTACAGCATAATGTTGAATCCGATCCATGTGATGAGTTTTAGCATACCTCACATAAATGTTTCATTAGAGGCGGTCAGATAAACGTCCATTAAAATTTCGAGAAAAATTTTGTTTAAAATCAAAGAAAGTCTCAATGCACGCCAGATTACTTACCACTGACTCAGTAGATTGGTGTTGATGGTAAGTTTCAGAGGGAGAAAAAAGGGATTTTGATTTCATTTTTTTTTTTTTTTTTAATTTCAATTCCTATAACTATTTACCAGGTTTATTCTCTACTGTTTAAGAAATTCGTTCAATACCAGAATAATTAATGTATTGTTATTTTGTATGTTTTATATGAAATATCTGTCATAAATTAGCAAACGGCAGTAATAATAATATATTAGCGTTGGCGCCTTAAGGTGCCGCCACATTGGATTGCAGAGGTAAAAGCGGATCAGGATGGAACCCGCGTAGCGGCAGTTCTCATTGCGGTTTTTCGTAGTCACCTAGGTGAATACTGGGATCATCTCGGACCGAGCGTGGTGGTGTAACGGTTAGCGTTCTGGACTCGTATTCGGGAGGACGGTGGTTCGAATCCCCATCCGGGCATCCAGATTTGGGTTTTCCATGGTTTCCCAAATCACTTCAGGCAAATGCCAGGATGCTTCCTTTAAAAGGCCATGGCCGAAATCCTTCCCATTCCTTGCCCCCCCCCCCAATCCTTTCCCGTATCTAAAGACCTCGCTGTTAAGAAACGTTAAGCAAGGTTTTTTTTTTTTTTTTTTTTTTTTTTTTTTTTTTTTTTTTTTTTTTTTTTTTTAAAAAAAAAACGAATCTCGGCTTCCTCCTAAGCTACACATTTCACAAACAAAAATGCTCATATCACAGTAAAACAAAAAGTTATTCGAATTGGAGACAGACGATCCCCGGTGCTAACCACCCAATGGTAACATTGGATAAATTCTTAATTACAAACCATAAAAAGAATTAGGACTTTCCGTGATCCGGTGGTATCCATTCGCAAACAATATTAATAATAATAAATTAGAACTTTTATCCAATATTTCTGTTGATCAATATCACTGTACAAATAATTTTCATTACAAGATGAATATATTAGAAATACAAAAACCATAACGAGAAATTGTTGTTAACTAAATGGTGATATATCGGAGTTCATATAGACAGACGCATGTTGCTTCTTATCGTTATCATGAGTTCCAAAAATTTTAAACCTCTTATTTATACGATATTGGATGGATCCTGAACTACACTTCATTTGTAGTACTTTTCTCCACTTCATTAATTGAAACACAAAAACAAATAAACATGTTGGGGGAGGATGAAACAACATTTGGTAATGGACTTTCGCATGGGTGAGTTCTGAAAACAACGGAAAACCGAAATCTGGATGACCTGAATGGATATCGAATCGGCGTTTTGACCAATGCTAAGCCGTACATTAGCCGTTTACCTACTATGGCTGTTTACCATAGTACCTTGATACGAATAATGTATATGATATCTATACTACAAGTTGTTTAAATCAAAATAATTTTTTCTGGACTCATCTTCAAAGTATTTTACTGTTGCAGTACATTTAATTAGTTAGTTTGTAGATAAAATGATTTCCAGACGAATTATAAATACATAAATTTATATAATTTTATTAATCCCGAATACCTGGAGTCAAATGTACGTAAATACTCTCACTAGATCTCTACATATACAGTATAAATCTGTAGCGGCCTGTGTCTTCCGTTCCTTTATTCCAACAACATGCAATAACTACAGAATCGACCTAGATCGAATTTTTACAGTTTGAAAGCTTATAGTGTCGCTTACATACTGTGGCATCTTACGACTTAACATGGCTGTGTGCCGGAACAATAAAAGAATATCTGCTTGTAACCTCAACATTTTTGGTGCCATTTCTATACTTGGAATAGAACTGTAACCAAGAATAAGTTTGTAAATTTGAGATATTAAAAAAAAATTAGTTGGGTGGTGCTGTAATTAAGCTACAGAAAAAAAAAATTTGCCTGTCCATTAACGGAATTTACTCCAAACCTACTGGCCTTATTTTGATGGAGTTTCCGTTTGTGAATAGCCCATGGTATTGCGGGTAAAAATTGCTATGTCATTTTTTTTTTTTTAAATGGTCAGTTTTCCGATGAAGGCGATTTACTGAAAAAAGGTCTGATTTTGGTAGGGTTTTGATTAATGCATACCTCTTGGCCTCACGGGCGAAATAGGTTATTTTTCAATTTTATGACTTCATAAAGTGATAAATTTAAGATAATTCTTCGTTGAATTCGAAAAGTATCGGTCGGAATTGTATCGAGTTCCGATTAATTCACAGCATGTGGTTACGTGGATAACGTACGGTATGTTTCATACTGAAGACTTCGTCCCGCGTGTAGAGTGGAGTATGAATCATTCCTATGTGACGGTTTAAAGATGAGAAACTTAGGATTAATTTACGTTGACGCGATTCACGCAAAAATAACTTGTTGCATTTTGATGAGATTTAGATTAATTCACAGCCTGTGATTACGCGATGGAAAACTGAGAAGTTTACCAAATTATTATTAGTTTGGTTGAATTGGATTCACAAATAAAAAAAACTCGTCTGACTTTGATGGGGTTTAAGTTAATGTACAGCCCGTCGTAGCGCAGGTAAAACAGGATATGTTTTATTTTGATGTGACGTGGAAAAAAATGAGAAATTAAGGATAATATGTCATTTAAAGCAATTTGCGCAATGCTACTGGTTGTAGATTGACGGGGTTTCAGTTAAGAATATTCCTTGATCCCACGGGTATAGTAAGGTATGTCGCAATTTCGTGTGACATTGAAAACGCTATTCAGGCTACCATTTTTTTTTTAAATTGTGCTTGTCCGTCTGCAAGTTGGATTAACAGAAGTAACGCTGCAACAGCTGGTCATATTTTGATGTACTTTCGATAAATGAGCTTCCCGTGGTCCCAATGTGACCAGGAAAGCTTATAAACGTAAGATAATTTTTCCTTGGACGCATATAGGCTACTGGTCGTCTTTTGATAGGATATTCCATGACTCCGTGGATAAAACAGGGATATTTCATTTTTCTGGATTGTAGCTCCTGTGACATACCTCTGATATGTTCGTAATACCTAAATCGGTGGTCTCAATTTCCTCAAGTACTGTTCAGATTATATTCAGTTGTGATTTTAATCTCCCATATGGTAGGTGTTCCAATCCCGATACCATACCTCATCTTCTAAAGGAGAGTAGATGTTAATTTACACAGTAATTTTCCTCAGTTCTAAGGCGCTACCATACTGCGCTTAGGGGAGGTTAGATCTACCCGTGGCGTGACGGACATCGAAGAAAGATTCCAACAATTATCGATGTTTACGGATTTTTGCCTAAAAATTGCTTGTTTTACAAAGATGGTAACACGCCACATACATCAGTATGCAAAACTTAAAGACGAAATGATTAAAGTAGCGTAACATATTAACTATCCAGTGTAAATAAATAAAAGTCCCTGACCATGTTGCCAGGTACCTTCCATACGAAGAGACAAGACAATGTGTGTCAGTCAGCGAGCTGTTACGGTGGGTGCTCTTCATTACAACATGTCTCAGAGACAACATTCGGGTGACTATACCCGGGTCAGAATCATCGGGAAACTGGAAGAATGATGAATGTATCGCAGGAATTTTGTATTGCTCACAGCATTATTTCACAAGATGGGGAACACTGCTGCCCGAAGCTTTGGAAATAATCGACCACTGTCAACTACGACAGCTGATAATTGTTACATTGTGCAATAGGCAAGAAGGGACTCGTGTTGAACGGCTGGTGCAATTGTAGCCACATTTAACAGGACTACAAGGCAAGCAATCTCACGTTCCACAGTGGCACGGCGAGTGCATGGGATTGGTCTCTTTAAGCGACGACTACTACGTTGTGTTCCGTTTCCACTCGCACATCGGTGGACTGGACGGACGAGGAGTGTGGTTGCCTGCTCTTCTCAGATGAGAGTAGATTCAGTCTGCCGAGCATGTGGCTCTGTCGTGGCTAACTAACCTTACCCCGTCACCAGGCCACTCACAAGTGCAGTGATGGTGATAATGCCTCTACGTAAAAGATGAAACGAATATGTAATCGAGTAAAGTTGCAAACCGCAGAAGATATCCTCAAAACACATTAGGTAACTTTTGAAAATTAACGAATTTTTAGATTCTTAAAGACCGTTTACCTAATTTCGTAGAGTATTATTGCTGTTGATTACACAGGAAATTACGTATTAGTTGATTTTTTCTGAAAATATTTCAGTATGTAATTGTTCACTATTACGTCTATTAATAGTTATAAGAACTGCTGTTTTGTGCAATCCGCAGCACAGCAAGATTCTGAAGGGATAAGCATCCATCTTCAAATTTTATGAGTGGAACTGATTAATACTCAATTGCGCTAGTTTGATATGGTTTCTCAAGGTGTGGTAGACTTTATTTTAAAATAACAACACTCTATTTGTTCGTCAAAAACAGAGTTCTCTGACAACCATTAACGATAATCGTGAACCCATTCCTGTTAATTCTATTCTTTTAATGAATGTATTTAATTTATGGAGAAATGCTGCTTTATTTATCCTCAACACATCGAGAGCAGCATGTCTGTTAGGAAATGATTGATCTCTAGGTTTCTGCTTAAAAATGAAGTCATCCAGTGTACGAGTATATCCTATAATGAATGTACTTGCAAGAGCTGTTCCTAAATCACACATATCAGGGGAACTGAAAATGGGTTTATTTACTTTGAAAAACATGAGGCAGCTCAAGCAATTGAAAATTAGAAGGGGAATCATCATCTTCGCATTTCCACATGGTCTCTTGAAATACTTATTCCACAGTGTTGAGCACCGACATTCGTCAATTACAATCCTACTCTTGTGACACTTTGAAATGAAACATTCTGGAATTTCTGTATCTAAATAAAACTTCTCGTTTTGAAATCTCTTGGAGCAGTTTATGCCTGTCTGCACTATTATATGTTTATTTGTGACCCTGAGGTACAGGATTATAATTATTTCCGAAGATTCATTGCAGTATATTAAATGTTATTTCTTACATTTCTTACCACCATTTCATGACTTATTTGGTTCAGCTCATCAGGTCTGGTTGAACACCATCCCAGGCTTCCCAAAAGTTTAGTTATTAATTTATGTTTGAATGATTCACGAATATTTAAGATTGTAATGCAGGACATTCTACGTTCGATGTTTCGCGATGTTCACAATAAATTGTTCAATGGTGTCATCTGAGTGCCAGTAATATCTCATGCAACTAATTTCCAGCAATGGTGGACACTGTAGTGGCCGACAACAAGAACTTAAAAAATAAGTTTTTGCCTAACAATTGTCCCTGTAACAGACAAGTGGCACTGACTAAAACGAATGCAGAATACACCAATATCCAGATAGTCTGTCCTGCGATATTTAGTTTTCACCGATACTGGAGGTAATGATTCTCTATAAAATACTCTATCTTGGTTGTAGGGCCTCCAGTAGTGCGCAGCCTGTCACTTTTTATCTATTGCACTAAGAGTGTAAAATATATCTCACCCTTATTACTGATGTCACAAACGGATAGCTGAACAAGTTAAAATCAAGATTTACGGTTGGACGGTTGCTAAGCTAAGAAGGGAGATCGTGTACTTAAGAGGCTTCGGTAAGTCCTTAATTACTTCCTGGGACGCGTAAATAAAGTGTTGAAAAATTAATCGCTACACCACTTATTTCCTGTCCAGTACGAGAGTAGCATAAAAGCAAAAATGTTATCACAAAAATCATCTCCTAATGACCACAGTAATGCCATTAAAACACTAGGCTTCGACACGAAAATGGTTATAACCTTCTTCTAAGATGTGTTTGGTTCTTTTACTGTAATAATTGCGGTGATTAGAAGATGATTTATTGTGTTATTACCTTGATTTTAACCCTACCGGTACTTATGAAGGATATGGTTTCGCTTAGACCCAGTGCGATATTCAAGCCTAATTTCAAATGGGTAGAAGGTGATGGTTGAATACTAGTATGATATGTATTCCAGTGGTACATACTGGGTTCGTTTCTCTACTCAGCATATTATAGTCCGATGTTTCATTCCTTACTGACCGTTTGAATGTCCTGTTCGCCCACAACGATGGAATGTTAGCGGCAAAAAAATATATAGTTCTATTTATACTGAGCTATTTACAATTGATTATTTCAGATCGTTAAAGTAATAGCCTAACAGCAAGATCTGTACAATTTTCACATAGGTAATAAGTCAAACATTTGTGGGAAACAGAGAATTGATGTATATTTTCCCGGTATCTCAGAAACAACGGAGGTGTGTATCTCTGAGGACAAGGTTTAGTACTTGTACAAATATCTTTAGTAATCAATAAATTATTTAAATGGCGGTTATTTTTGTAGCTTTCACCACACTTTCCCTACATTTTTGGGATTGACTGCCTTTTAATGAATTTTCTTATCGTTGGCATGGTCAAATTTGGAGCTGTGGTTTAGTGGCCGCATGCCCTTGCTGATAACAAGTATTTTATATCTATCGCCATGTAATACTACGTGCTCATGAGGAAAATGAACTGTTACAACCTGTCTGCGAAATGTGTAGCTGTGTTCTGTGTGTGATAAACATATTTTTTGGTTGTGAGGAGTGTATTTTATGAGGTTGAGATTGGGGTCCGTCCCGGCATTCGCCTTGATGGGGACGGGCAGTGCGTGGAGGTCAGGGTTCTTGCCCTGTCTCGTTGAACGCCCAGCTCCTAAGCTCACTGAATCACGCTGCCAGCTACTGAAACGACGGTTGCTGGATATCAGTCTGTTACAAAGGAATTCGTCGAAAGCTGTATGTCCATCACCTTACTAATTACTTATGCCGCGAAGTTGCAGAAATTTAGAACTTTAATATGCTTATTATAGTTTTAAGCTTTTAGGTTATTTTGGTCTATACGTTGCATTCAATATTTATATTGATAACTTACTTTAGTATAAAGCTTTTACTCAAATTTATTAATTTAGGGCATTATATCTTAAAAAATAGTTTAAACTTCTACTGTCTCTTAGAAAGATATAGCAATTTACACCTTAGATATAGGCTATCATGAGAATCTGTTTATTTCTCTTTAGTTTACTATAATTTTTGTTTTGATGATAACAAAATTACTAAATTAACAATTTCGGCGCAGGTTTTGTCGGTTAACGATGCAAAGCATAATTTAAAAATTATTTTTGCTATGCGACTCAGAAGAATGTAACTGTGAAGTCAGTGGAACAACGGAAACTATGTTTAACCTAAAACATGCGTTTTAATGATCATGTTAGAACTTAGGCATTGCTGCTTAGAGTAATTCATTATCAACATTTCAAGAAGAAAGTATGTCATTATCGCTGCAACCTAGAATCGTAGGATTGAAGTATTTATTTCATTTACGATGGTTGACTAATTACTTTTAGACTTGACATTCGTAAATCCTAATTACGAATTAGAGGAATTTAAAGCATTTGACAAGCCGTAACATCTCTAAAAAGGGCTATTGTCATGCTTTTTTTTACTTCTCAGGTGACAAAGTGTCTTTTTACCTGAATATTCCTTTCAGTGCCTATCTTTCCATAACATATTTGCTGTCTATTACTTCTGGAAAGTGAAATTTCTCATTTTTGTTATGTTTAATCAATGATGTTCTGCTACTGTGTGAAATGCACTTGAATCAGAATAATAATGGCAGTGTAAATGGCTATATTAATATGACTTTTTTTCCAGATGCCAGCGATGGAGCACTGTTCGATGCCAAAGATAACAATCACTGTTTTGGTTTTGGGTCAACTACTGTCGACGCTGGTGGCTGCAACCGAGTCACACTCAGATGTTACTGGGAGACGATTTCGGCTCGTAATGGTGGATGAGGCAAATCAGACTGCTGATAGACACAGTGTTCACAAACGCTCAACTGAGCTCGATTTCGAACTGGATCCAACCTTATTCAACGGCTTCTTACCAGAGGAGGGAGTCGAGAACAACGGAACCGTCAAGCCGGGCGCTCTTCTCAATCCAATTGCCGACTTCATTGTCCGCCTTACAAGAAAGGAGATAGTGAAACGTGGGAAGGAGCAGATCAATATACCGGATATTAACAAGACTGCATATAAAGGAGTAGGTCCGCTGAAAGTGAAAATAGATTTTAATGCTACGAATGGATGGTTTAGAAATCTAGCTTCTTTGCAACGTACGAAAGACGTTGTCGCCGTGCGCTCTGGGAGTGCTATCGTACTGGAAATTGGCATGGGTTTGAGAACGATGGTCTTCGGCTACGATCAGTACAAGGCCAAGGTTGGTCCGTTGCATGCGGAAGGAGCCCTGAATGGGACGGTCAGCAACAACTCGATGACGATCAAATTCTCAGTCGATGTAGGGGAACAGCATTGTAACGTTACTCTTCTCGACCTTACTATCGACCTTCTCGGAAAGATCAAGGTAAAATTAACTGTAACAGAGACACTCAAATGGATGTACTCCAAAATCACGAATTGGGTTGTCAATAAATACAGGAATAAAATAGTCCCAAAGGCAGAAGAAATTCTTCAAAACAATGTACAGAAGTTATTCCGACAGATAAAGTGCGGAAATGATTCTCCCGATATTTATGAATAAGTAACTATTACTAAGTAAAGACTTTACTCCTTGACTTTTGAAAGTTCTTATTCATACTTTCGACGAGGTGAAGGCGTTATATTTGAGACAAAAATATTTATAGGGGACTATGGTAAATGGTCAAAGACATTAATGATTACAATTCTTCCTGATGCGGCATCTGAGAAAGACTGCAGATAATGACGCAATCATATGCGTTGTGATAATTCCCCAAAATACGTGGCCAGAAGCTCTAGAACGTCTCACCTGGATAGATAGTAAATTGTGCTATACATGCGTGTGAAGTATATAGATTGAACACCGCATTTAAAACTAGCCGTTTTAGCGACTGAATTGAGGTCTGAAAGTCGCTTATGCTCAGACTGCCACTCACTTCCGTTGCAGTGAAACATGAAAATATGGGTTCTTTAAACTCTTGGGTATTGTACGGGAGCCCTAAAATAGAGTAACGTTGAACGTAATTACGCTGCTTTTCGTTGAAAACCAGCTTCTAGAAAACTGGGATTCTCGGGCCCCGAGTAAGCGTTTTTAGCAGTGACGTAACGGTTTGGGGCCCGTGGTCCTCCCTCAGACGGGCGACCTTTTTTTTCAAGAAATTTGATGTTTCCTGCTTATCTAAAGTTAATATGCAGCAAAAGAGAAACAAAATCTAATGCAAGCCTTAAATGTGTCCTTGCCAGCTCCTGTTGAAGTAGTTTGTATTTTATTTTAAAAAGGATCTAAAGAGAATTCAATTTATTTACGAAATATTGAATTTTTTTTTATAAACTTGTTTGTTTAAATCCTGTGTACAAAAACATATTAGTGTTTTTATCAACCTTATACATCTAATAACTTTCTGAAAAGTTGTGTGCTTGGTTTTTAGCACAGTTACTCTTTATAGAATATTTGTACACAAAACCCCTTAGTAATACTTAAGATAGTATTGTATAATCTTAGTGGTAGGCATTCTGTTTGTAATCACTTTGAAAGTGCATACGGACTGTATTAAATAAACTGAATGTGATGAAAATACCTAAATGTCTTCTCTTTGTTATATGAAAAGAGTATAATAATCTCCAGGTATTGATTTAGATGGTGTACTTACAAACTTATCTTTTGTGTGCTAATAGTTTGATCAGTATACAAATATGAAAAGCAATATAGTATAATAGTTATTAGCTTAGTTTTATAAATTTGATTACTATATAAGTATAGTCTATACTTAAGATTTTAATGTTGATAGTGTAGCTTACAATGCAGTAGGTAGGCTTGTGTCACAGTGGTACTGAGAACATACTCATGGTTTAACTGAAATTGGAATACTATGAAATGATTTGTTTAACCATAGATATCATTCACAGAGATATTTGATTAATTAGAGTAAAGAGTGATATACGAGGGTAGACTTTAAAGTAAGGTCTCCAACGGTGTAGCGTCGCCGCATCAGGAGCTAGACGAAATCTGGCAACGCCGCCGTGTTCCCTGACTCGCGGGCTAAATTCCTGGTGGGGGAAGACACGGCTCGGCTGCTCAGTCTTGGCTCAGCAGCCGTCCGCGATGGATCTGCCTCTCGCTTCTCCGTCCAGGTGTGAAATTCGTTCGGTCATCTGCTTTTTGACTGCACAAAAAGTGCCACCCATCGAAATCCATCGTCAGCTAGTGAAAGTTTACGGGGAAAAATGTATGGACATCAAGAACGTGCGTAAGTGGGCACGTGAGTTCATTTCCGGCCGCATAACCGTTCACGACGAGGAGAGAAGTGGCCGGCCGTCGCTCTCAGACGAGATCGTCCAAGCTGTGGAGGCAGAAATGCTCAAAAACCGTCGTGCTACTGTTAAGGAATTGGAAGAGAAGCTTGGAGGAGTGTGCAGCAAGGACGCAATTCGAGTTATCCTTAAGGAGAAGTTGCTGTATCACAAAGTTTCGGCAAGATGGGTGCCAAAACAGCTGACCGAAGACCACAAGCGGCAGCGCGTGGAATGTGCGGAGGAAGTTTTGCGGCGTTTTGAAGAGGAAGGAGAGGAATTTTTAGATGGTTTCGTAACGGGGGATGAAACATGGGCTCATCACTATACACCTGAGACAAAGCAGCAGTCCAAACAATGGCGCCACAGCTCGTCTCCAAAACAGAAAAAGTTCAAGGCAACACTGTCAGCCGGCAAGGTGATGGCAACTGTGTTTTGGGACCGTCGCGGCTTGTTGTTAGTGGATTTCATGCCTAAAGGAACCACTATCAATTCTGAGAGATATTGTGAAACCCTCCAAAAGCTTCGCCGAGCCATTAAGAACAAACGCCCAGGAATGCTGACCAAAGGAGTCAATTTTCATCACGACAATGCGCGCCCTCATACAGCGAATCGGACGACCGAGCTGATCAAGAAGTTTGGATGGAAAATCGTGGAACACCCTCCCTACAGTCCGGACGTCGCCCCCAGCGACTATCATCTGTTCCCCGTCCTGAAAAAACACCTCGGAGGGAAGAAATTCGAGTCGGACGCGGAGGTTCAAGAAGAGGTCACCAACTGGCTGCGCGACGCGGACGCTGGGTGGTACGAGGACGGAGTACAGAAGTTCATCGTGCGGATGCGGAAGGTCGTCGAGAAAAATGGCGATTACATTGAAAAATAGCTTAGGCCATGGCCTTTCCAACGGTGTATAAATCAATGTAAATAAATGTCATTTTCTATGAGAAAAAAAATAGGAGACCTTACTTTAAAGTCTACCCTCGTATCAATTGTTCATTGAATAGGGAACAATAGTTTGCGGAGCCACCATTTTCTTCTGAAAATGGGTCTCAGTCACAGTGATACATCTAAAAAGGATACCAACTGAAGCTAAGTTTAATATGCCATAAAATACTGGAGTGAGTTAAACAGTGTTGGATTGCTGTTATCAAAATATTTCACTTTGAGACCAGTCATGGAATGTATAGATTTTTATTTTAGATTATAGTAGGTATGTTCACTTTGATTCCATATGAAAACAGTCTCAGGGATGTAGAATAGTAATATATATATATATATATATAAACTAATCATATTATCAACTACTGATTAACAATTAGCCATTAATATAACATTAGTATATACAACTTCTCTTATATTCTTCCAGTGTTTGTGGTTAATTATTCAGCACTTGCCTCTGTAATTTATTCCAATCCCTAACTGCCTTACATATAAAATAAAATTTTCCAACATCCTTACGCCAAAATCAAGTACCAGCTTGTGGTTATGGTCAACTTTACCCTTACATGCATTACTTGTAATTCTTTTACCCATGTTCTTCTTCCAGTAAAGACTTTGTATACTCCCAGTACTCTTTTCTCCCTTCTACTATCTTCCAATGACTTCCAATTCAACTCCTTAAACATTATAGTTATTGATCATGTTTTGTGGTAATTTCCACAAACAAATCCAGCTGCCGGCTTTCACACCTCTTCTAACTCTTGACGCTGGTACAGATAAATATATATATATATATATATATATATTGTAATGTGAGTGATTGAGGAGGAGGGGGGGGGGGAATTTATAAATTTTAATTATTTAAAGAATTTAATTATGGGTTGGCAAGAATCTTAACATTGCCAGATCGCAAGGAAACTGATATTGATATTTATTTTTTTCATTTGGCTATTACACTGCTAGGCATATTTAAATTTAATATTAACATAAAATCACTGGAATATCAAACAAGCCTAGACATTACAATTGGCCGATTTATTCAAGCAAACAATTGAATGAATTTACTTTAATCGGAAATTATCTAATGAAGTTAGATTATAAAAAGATGACAAATACGCACAATATAAATGATAGTAAATGTCCGCAATTAAGACATATATACATGTATATGAATATTCTCGGGCGCCGTTAATTAAAGAAAATATGGAACTTATGATTTGCAAGGCCTCCACAACACATAATGTTCGATGAAAATGCCAGCTAGCTCAGAATTAGGTCTGCTTGGTGAGCATAAGTCTGTCTCAAATCGCGGGTCATTCGCAGTCTCAAAGAACATAATGATTCCAGACCTGGCGAGTGAACATCACCAGCTCGAAGACAGCGTCTCTGGTGGAGGTCGCACAGCTTGTTTCAGTGTGATCTCGATGCAGCGATCAGACGGGGATCACCAGCCTGTGACCATAGGACGGTTACTGTCCAATGCACCCAGAGTCGAACCGTCTCGGACCGTTGCCAAGCCAGCAGTCTCCTCGCTCTTGGGAAAAATGGCCTCCTTCCTCTCGGAGAAGAAACATGTCGGGGCAGAAAGAATAAGCCCTGATTTAACTTATTAAAATCCTGAGGATACTTTTCATTGGCGCGTTAGGCTTTCTAGAAATCACGTGATGATGCGGCAAACTCAGATTCGCAGCAATTTTGCAAGCGTTCTCCCGCCCGTCAGTGTGGAAGGGGGTTGTGAACTTCACAGCGTCGCATCCCATGAACGGGGTGATGCACTCAACCTTGAGAGAGTCTTAATGGGACAGGGTAGCCTTTGTGCCTTGTGCTGTCCGGCGCCGTCCTGGCAGGGAGGGGACCGGAGGTATGCTTCCAGTGTTCGCCAAATGGCATCCAAACTCTTGCATATTAATTTAAACATATACAATTTGGGCTGCCCGAGATCAGTTTAATAAATCTAACCTAGGCTCTGAATAAAATTAATATTAATATAATTTGAAATATATAAATTGTAGTGTGGCGTGCGTAAACTCTGTAATCATTGGAGAGAATCTTATCATCTGGCACTCCTACCTTTGATTAAGATTCTATCCTTACTAGTGGCTTGTGTATCTCTGCTAAGTTAGCAGACTCTATTACTTAAATTTTTATTCTCCTCAATTTTGCTACAGACCATAGTGAAACACAATCTACCAGTGGTGTCCACAGGCACAACTTCCAATTCAGAACTAAAGCTTTTCTCAAGCAGCACCTCCATCTGTAAGTGAGACTCAAATGTTCAAGATATTTCACAACAAAAGATAATTAAGAATATATGTTTAGGGCTAGCATTTGTAATAATACATCTTACTTGTGAAAACAATAACTCTCTAACAATGTTAATAATTATGCATAGTTAGCTTTAGAGTTAATATAATAACTTAGAATTCAGTCAGCTAGGAAATGCTAAAATAAATATGATAAGATTTAGTCATTTGGCAATTAAAATAGCAGGGAGAGAAAAAGTTTTTAGTATTTTCTATACAATACAAAGGAAGAGGTTAACAAAAACCATTGGAGTAAGCCATGTGATGCCCCATTCAATCCCTGGACCACCAGAATGGTGTCTCGACAAATTCAGTATAAAGCCATCCTCTGCAGAATAAACAAGGAGCAGTAAAATGGTGAACATTACTTATAAGTTTAGAAATCGTAAACAGTAATCTATAGAGCACAGAAGTGGGGATTCTTGTCGGATTTGTACAGTGTCAGAACTAAGGAAGAAAGTCATGATTAGTTCAGCACCTATGTCTATATTTCTCACCAGTCAAAATGAAATTGAAAAAAATTATTAAATCCCTCAAAAATAAAAAGTCATTTGGTTATGATGAGGTTTCAACCCATGTAGTAAAACAATGTAACACCAGCATTAGTAGAGTTATTAGTCATATTTGTAATAGTTCTTTTGAAGAAGGTATCTTTCCAGACTCACTCAAGAAGTCAATAATCAAACCGCTTTATAAAAAGGGTGAAACCTCAAAGATTGAAAATTACAGACCGATATCACTTATACCAGCATTTTCAAAAATCTTTGAAAAAGCAATGTACAGAAGGGTGTATGCACATCTACAAAAGAATGACCTACTCAGTAAAGTACAGTTTGGTTTTAGACAAGGCTTTTCAACAGATTCAGCAATTTTTGCTTTTGTAAACAACATACTGGAATCAATGCATACAAAATTAAATTCCCTAGGTATATTCTGTGATCTTGCTAAGGCTTTTGACTGCGTTGATCATGAGATACTACTAGGTAAATTAGACCACTATGGAGTTAGTGGTAAGCCAGGACATTGGTTTAAATCGTACCTGGAAAATAGAAAGCAATGTGTATCACTGAAAGATGCTAATACAGGAGATGTTATAAACTCAGAATGGGGTATAGTTAAATGTGGTGTGCCTCAGGGTTCAATTCTTGGCCCTCTGCTGTTCTTAATCTATATAAATGATCTCCCACATATACCTGTACTAGGTGATAATGAACACATGGTGCTCTTTGCAGATGATACTAGCATATCCTTGAAAGACCCATCAGCACAAAACCTCGAAAACACAGCAAATGATGTTATAAAGAAAATTAACAGTTAGTTTAATGCCAACAAACTAATACTTAATGTAGAAAAGACGAAGTTACTTCAGTTTGTTACCAAAAATAAAACTAAGGTCAGCTATAATGTGATATCAGAAGGAAAAGCAATCAATGAAAGCAGTTTCACAAAATTCCTGGGTGTATATATAGATAACAAATTGAACTGGAAACAGCATGTTCAACAACTTCTTAAAAAACTGAATTCTGCAACATTTTCCCTGAGGGTAATATCTAGAATAGCTAATATAGAAACCAGAAAGTTAGTATATTTTGCATATTTTCATTCCCTGCTCACTTATGGCATCTCATTCTGGGGAAACTCATCACAAGCACAGAGGGTATTTAAATTGCAAAAGCGTGCTATAAGAACTATTTGTGGAGCAAGCCCACAGACGTCATGCAGAAATCTGTTTAAAAACCTGGGTGTACTAACAATGCCAGCACAGTATGTATACTCTGTACTATCATTTGTAGTGGAAAATCCTGAACACTTCAATCTTAATGCTGACATACATAGCCATAATACTGGGAATAAATATAATATTCACAAGGATTAAAAATCACTGTCAATTGTACAGAAAGGGTTAACATTTACTGGAGCTTCCTTATTCAATGTATTACTAACAGAAATTAAATGTTATCTACAAAAACCCAACTACTTTAAGTCCAAACTGAAAAAGTTTCTGCTTCAGAACCCATTTTACTCTGTGAAAGAATTTTCTTCTTGGAATTTGGTAACTAAGAATGACTGCGGCAAAAAGATCTGACGGTTTTAAAGTAAACACAACATGAAAAATAAAAGTGATACAAAATATTTTATTGCTTATTACAGAAGGGTGTTCATGTAAATTAATGAAAATAATATCAGAACAACCAGTTTCATCCGTTTAAGATGTGAAGATAACGTCCTTTAAATGACGTCCGTCTTTGACCGAGCATTCTTCCAGCCTTGCACTGAAGCTGTTGAACACCTGCTCTAATATCGCACGAGGCAGGTTGGCGATTTCTTGGCCTATGGCTTCTTTCAGTTCGTCCAGTGTGGGGGGTTTGTTTGTGTAAACTCTTGCTTTAAGGAAGCCCACAAGAAAAAATCACAAACGCTAAGGTCTGGAGAGCGAGCTGGCCATTCAATGTCCCCAAAACGCGAGAGATCGCTCGACCACGAAACTTGCTTCTCAATACGTCCATAACCTCATTGGCTGTATGGGCAGTTGCCCCATCCTGCTGGAACAATATCCTCCTGCGCACTAAACGATTTCTCTTAAGTTCAGGGATCAGGAAGTTTTTCAACATCAACAAATAACGTTGCGAATTAACAGTAACAGTTCGACCACCCTCTTCAAAGAAGTATGGCCCAATGACACACCTTTTCGTTACACCACACCACACGGTAACCTTAAGACGTTCAAGGAGTTGTTTCGGATTTGTAGCCGACCAATAGGCCTAACGAAAGTTCTTTTTGTTAACATAACCATCCAGATGGAAATGTGCCTCGTTGTTCATCATTAAAATTGTTTCATCAGTCAACATCGCAATCATTTCTTCTGCAAATGCTTTACGCTTTGCATAGTCATTAGGCTTTAATTGCGGGACAATAGCCACTTTTTACGGATGGAAGTGCAGATCGAGACGCAATATTCGTCTTACTGAGCGGTCAGACATGTGCAAAGCAGCAGCTTGTTTACGGGCCGACCGCCGAGGACTGGCTTCCACATCTTCTCTTACTTGATTGATATTCTCTGGCATCCAGGCTTATCTTGGATGGCCTGTCGACTTTTTTCATGCTGAACCGGTAGCTCTGAAGGTACTCACCCACAGCATAATTCTGTTACGAGTTGAGATTATTTCCCTTGGACCCACATTGAAACGTCTATGGAACTGCCACTGAGCAGCAACGCAGGAATCGCAACTTTCAAAAAACGCCTCGACAACAAAATCACGGTACTCACTCGACCACTGCTCCATGGTTACTACAAATGTCCACGTGTGGGCTATGGAATGCGCCTATTCCCACCACCCTCTACCATCTACTCGCTCTACAATACGGCGGCGAAAACCATCAGATCATTTTGCCGCACCCTGTAGTATGTACGGAAGGGGAAGGTGACAAAATTATCCACAATTACTAAAATGATATATGAAGTAATTACACTGTTTACAAAATTTCACTAATATATAGTAACTAACATGGGATAGCATGCATTCAAAAACTGCTGTGAAAAATTATCATACTAACAGGTTTTTCAGTAATTGACTGCTTATGAGTTGTTGGTAATATAATTGATATTGCTAAAAGGTGTGTGTACTGTTCCACATAAATAGCAACTAACATAATATAATATGTAGTCACAAATTACAGTGAAACGTATCATGGTAACTGGTTGGTAAGAAAATAACTGGTTATTAGATGCTGGTAACAAGTGTATACACTGTTCCACATAATAAGTATTAATTAACTCGGGATTGTATTTGTAGATTACAGGAGATATTGGTTATACTAATGGGTTGTTGCTAACTTGTTGTCAATATATAATAATATTATCAATTATATAGTAATATTAACATTACTAATAAGTGTATGTACTGTTCTACATCCCCGAGATTATTCTCACATGGGATCAAAGTGAACATATCTATCTATCTATCTATAACCCTTCTTCACATTTGCTAGGGGCCTCGCGCTGCCTTAATCCGGCCCTGGGCAGTTTATTCAGTAGTCAAGTTTGTGTTCTGTCGTTGTAAAATCGGTGGCTGCTACGCGGAGACAGCGGAGATGGTCCAGTTTCATTGCGGCAAGATATTACTCCATAAAAAAATTAAGTATGTCTCAGTCTCTCTCCCGCATCGCAATTTGGGACTAAGCTATCTCTCATATGGTAATGTGGGGTTGCGATAAATCTCCTTTACAATAAAATGACGCTAATTATTGCGTGCAAGATGTACAATATCAGAATGCGTATAAAGTCAGGTGTATTTATGAACAATTTGTTGAGCATTTACCGAGTGCATTATGTGAAAATGGGTGCATTGATTAGTAAATTACAAAGCTGCACTTTATTTAATAAGTAAATGGAGATAAAACCTTGAATAATTGATTAATTCATAATTGTTCATCGCACAGTAATTTTATAGATGCAATCATATGAACGGAATGTTACGTGTTAGTTTGTGAACATGTTGGATTTGGGAGTATTCTGTATAATGTTCATCGCGAAGTCTGTTGCTATGAAAGTCTTCCCTTCCACCAAATCAGCTATTAAAAAATTAACTAAAGGCTTGAAGTGTGGCTAAATATTTGAAATCCTCATTTTGTGAGCGATCCATTGCAATAAAAATAAATAAATAAAAATATTCTCTTCTCTTTTCGTCGTCACTGTTGCAGAACCATTTGGTTTGCAGTTTACTTATTTACCTAATTTCCAATTTGATTATACAGCGTTACACGTATTCTTTGCAGCTTGCCTTATGTTCAAGCTTGACCTTGAGTGTATACGGAAATTCTTTACTGTATTTACGTGTGGGGATACTGTCGGCAAACTAGGAGCCATGGAATATTATTAAAAGCGTGGTTTTGTCACTCTACACAAACAAATACGTTACAAAACTCTGCACATTTGAATATATCACAGTGTTCTGCGACACATTCAGGAATTTATTTTTACCTGCTGAGTCAATGTCTATACCGAAATATTTACCTTCTTGAATAAGGCCTATTTTAATTGTGTAAAATTACTTATGACATGCACGTTCACTTCATGCATCTGCTACAGTACTATTTTTTAAAAAATAATTAATGAAATTTTATTCTTGCATCGAAGTGTTAATTTCAGATATTCAGTATACTGTTCCTGTCATTGTTAGCTCTGCACTTCGTGATCTTCATTTGCTTTTGTAAATATTTATTTCATATTCCTTTTCTTATATTTTGTTCAGTCTTTCAGAAATTATTCTATATTTTCACCCGGTCTATAGTCCTACTTACGTGTAAATTATTTAATAATAGGATAAAACTGTATATAAAAACTGTAACACAGATTCGTCGCTGATGATGCCTCGATGAGAGGTGAAACGCGTACGACGCAAAATAAATAAATGAAACAGTTGCATTGGCGTGTTATTTCAACTAGTAATTAATTAAGCAACTGTGGAAACATGGCCGGCAACAACATCGTATTTTTCTTTGAATTTAATCCACATTTCCTACCAATTTCCGAACATATACTTTGATACCTACACAGCTTATAAACAATTTTACTTTCCCATTGTCCTTCTTATGATTTTAAACAAAAATAGAATTAAAAAAATAAAGTTTACGAAACAAATAAAAATGGGTCTCAACAGGCACTAATGCGTCGAATTCTGTAAGTTAGAAACTTCGAAAATTTTAATCATTCTTACTTGTCAGCCACTGAGGTCCCGTAACGTTGTAAATTGTGATACCTGGTATTTTACATCCGTATTAAGTGTTAGAACAATAGCCATTGTTTGAGAGCACACCCTGTGTAAACGAAATATCGCAAACCGGTCTGGTGGGCGAGGCTCTGTGCAAAATACTGCTGTCCTCCCAGGAGGTTCAAGGCCCGACCACACGAGTGTTTGCAGAATGGCAGCAACTTTACTTTACTGTGCTTCCAGACGTAAAGGAAATAAATAAATAAAAAACAGCTAGCCAGTTCGAGCTAAGGGCCTACACACGACAGTAAAAGTCTTCCTTAACCCAACCGAAGACATTTCTTCTTAGCATATATTAATATAACTCTTAATTAAGCGATGTTTATGTTTTTCGTATGCCATACAAAGAAATAAATTTGGATTATCCGGTGTTCGTTGTTTAATATTACAGTGAAACTGAACACAAAACACAAAAAAACTGTAATGTAACATCTAATTTGGATTGTGTGTTTCACACTGGTGGAATATTTCTTCTTCTCCAACTTTTCCCAACATTTGGGATCGGCTGCCTTTGGTGAGTTTACTTATCATTGGCACCGTTAATTTTTGAGCTATGGTTTTACAGCCATGGGATCTTGCTGACGCTAAGCATTTTATACCTACTGCCAGGTTGTACAGGGCACCCCCCCCCCCCCCCCCTGGTGATACTTGGTGAGATCTGGCCGGACCCCTCCCCCCTAAAATGTCGTGACTTTTTATTTTTATATATATATATATATATTTAACTCTCACGCTTCCTAGGGCGGTTATACCCCTTGTAAAGTCGGTTTCTTGACCTAATACCCACTCTAAAGTCGGCATCTGCGCTGTTTGTAGACCCTTTTTTTAATTAGCTCTACTCTCCTTCCAGAATTTAATTTCAAAACCTCATGTGAGATTTCCGTCAACCCTCCCCCTCCCCCTTTTCCTCCTTGGTGAGAGATTTGGTGAGATTTCACCTCACGTAATTAATGGACGCCCCAGAAGCGAAGTGTTGCCATCTGTTTACGAAATGTGTAATTATGTTCTGTTTGTGATAAGTATATGTTTTGTTTGTGAAATGTGTAGTATGTTTCAGGAATTCACCTTGATTGCTGCCAAAAAACCGCCCAATAATCCCATTCAGGATGCTGAAGGCTTGGGCTCGTGTCCAGCTCCTTTGTACCTTCCGACTCAGTGTACGGCATCTCAACGAATCACACTGGTTGATCAGTGGAATATTTCTGTATATTATAATTAATGAGATAACATGTTCCCATTCTATGGAACTAAACTCTTGTCACGCCAGATTCAATGGAAACTCTTCAGACACTGCTGTTGTCTTTATACGGTTATCTTCCTTATGATTTTCGCTTAAAGTCTGAGCTTTCTGTTTCAATGAACTGTTACGAACATTTCGTAGTCGATAAGTTATTATTATCAACATAAAGAAACATCAGAATCTTAAGGATATTACATATATGTGTCACTGGTTGTATTATATACGAAATTTTAGTCGTGGGCGACAGAAAATTGATTGGTGCACTTATAAATTTAAAATAATTTATATAGGGTCACATGGATTTTTTAATAAAAGTTGTTTGTACACAGTATATTTTGCAATATACGTCGGTAGTATTTCTTCCTTTAAATGCCATAGTATAGTAGAAGAAGAATACTGCTTGTGTTATATTTACATTGTAGCCCTCTGAGATGTGATCGACAGAGGTAGAGCTCGGTATTACCTTTCTGAGATCGATTGGCTTAAATAAACTGGAGGCATCAAAACGCCACACTCCACCATTTACCCCCTCCCCTCTCTCCGCGAGGAGTAGCTATTGTAGGATGAGCAGGCCCAATGATCTATTTCTGACATTCAGTTTTGAGTGAGTTCCTTGGCTACATCGGTATTTGAACTCTGGATAGCCAGTTCGCTTCAAATAAAACAAATGACTAACTTAATCAAAGATAAATAGAAATTAGTCAGGAGTTGATTTGTAGGATCCGTTACGACACGGCTAATATACCGTTGCTGCGTCTCTGGGTTTCGACATTTCCGTGACCAGATTCCTGCGGCTTCTCGGTCGATTTGAAGCTTTCAAAGATGGATGTACGAGCTACATCTGCAGGCAATTCCCAACAGCTGTGTTAACATCCAATGTTGCGTCATTGCTGTTTGCTGCGCTGTATACATGTTAGAGTTTATTTCTGCTCCAACAGCACACTGCTTGCGTAAGCAAAGTCCTCGCCTGTTATTCTTCAGTGGCTTTAGTCATATTTTCTCAAGGTAGTCAGGAAGGAATACATGGCCTTTATTAGGACTATTTTTATTTCCCTTATATGTAATAATACAGAAAAATATATATTTTAAATTGGAAAACTTATACTTGATGACTTGAACTTCTGTATTCAGGCACAGATTTGTAATAAATTTCATGCGAAAATGGAACCTGATTAAGTATTTGAGGTACTACTTGAAATTAATTTCTATGTATTTACACTTTTTTAACGTATTTCTAGTATCTGCAATAAATCTAGCGAAAACTTTTCAGTTGTATTAGCCTAAAACATTTTATGCCATCAACAGCAATTATAAGAAATACCATATAAAAAACCGTAGAAAAGTTATATTTGTACATGAAATTTATTTCAAAATAGGTTGTTTCAATGTACACTAATAATGACAGAGAAAATCAAAATTTTGAATTATTATCTGTCTGCCTGTCACTACATCACTCAAAACTAGTATACGGATTTTGACTAAACCACAACATACGTGCATCTTGTATCAACGGTTAACATATAGGATACTTTTTATACAGATAGCAACATAGTTTTCGATGAAACGATGACCAAGCCGTACATTTTGCCATTTTTGCTCACAATGTCTTTAATTGTAACGCTTTTGAAACAATTAGCCTAATATCCAGCTTGGTTACTTGTTGTTAATACGTTCTCCGTAATTTAATATTGCAATTTGTAGTCATGTAATAAAAAAAAGAGATTGAACTTTAATAGAAACAGCATTACAACGAAAAATTTGAAAATCAGATATGAGTACTATAAACACCCATAGCTACGTACTATACATACGTAAAATTAGTCTTTTTTACGCATATGAAAGTCTAATATTAACGTGTTCTAGTGTTACAGTTGTTTAACTGAACACAGCGTTTTAATCGGCGTCATCATAATAAAAAGAATATTACCTTGAATTGATACAATGGTAGTAAAGAAAAGTTAATTGGAACTGTGAACATTATGTTTATTGCATTTCCCTGTGTGTAAGACTGGTAATCCCATGCAGTGCAGAACCACGACTCATCGCTGAACTCAGTGCGGCGGCATTCATTGTATTCAGAGATTTTACAATACCTACCTCGGATTACCAGCATCAGCAGTATTGCGGCGACCTTGGGAGAGGTCCTAGTCTTCCCGTGTTTTTGAGAGGCACAGCGGTGTTACACCTGACGTCATCGTCTAGGGAGCCATCGGGCGTGACTTCAGGTCACAGATGGTAGTGACTGAGAGAACTTTGACGGCACAATGGTATATCCTGCGACCCCATGTGCTACCTCTCATGCGACAATATCGTAGTACCACACACGGGACGTGTCCCTATGAATTGTTTGTGTGATGTGAGGTTCTCACATGGATAGCAAGATCACCAGATCTGTCCCCGATAGAACACTTTTTTTTTAACTGCTTAACATCTCTTAAGGTCTTTATAGACGGGAAAGGATGGGGGGCAAGGAATGGGAAGGAATTCGACCATGGCCTTTTGATGGAAGCATCCCGGCATTTGTCTGGAGTGATTTGGGAAACCATGGAAAACCCAAATCTGGATGCCCGGACGGGGATTGGAACCGCCGTCCTCCCGAATGCGAGGCCAGAACGCCGGTAGATCACGTGTGTTACCAGCGCAGATGTCAGCTTTGTCCCACACCTAGTATCCAGGATATCAAGGACAAGTTGCAACAATTGTCGGATTTATGATACCCTTTCGAACTGAATGAATGCTTGCATCCAGGATAGGCATGTAACGGATATTCGCATCTGCAAGTGCGGAACTTATTCATGAAATCCTACATCCTCTTTCTCATCCGCAATGTATGGCGAATGTTTTTTTTTACATTGCAATATGTTTTATTCTTTTTATACAAGATTCTGCCCCTCGTCGCTTAGCTAACAACAAAGTGGTTGTTGTTTTTTGAAGATCTTGTAATAGAAGTAACGAAGGACTGAACGGTATTATTACCTAAGCGACGAATTTACAAATTTGAAGTTGCATGTAAAGTAAAGCGGCGTATTCACGCTCCAACTTATACGACATCCATGTAGAACTACCGTAGAATGCGCTCGCCCATTCATGCTAATAGATGGGGTCCAAAAAAATGTTCCTAGCAATCCTTTCCACTTGTACTTTCTCGCGGCACACCATGTGTCCTTATCGCATACTAGTAGGCTGTTTCTTCCAATAGCTTCCTTCAATATGTATGTCTTGTAGGCAGCAAAGACCCGTTTTGGTTGTCTGGGTGTCCAGCAACATCCAACACCTCCTACATGTAGTCCTGTAACCCCTTTCACGGTCCGTCAAGAGTTCTTTATCGACAAACGGATCACCGTAGGTCCTACGCCACCAGCGCGGTGAGAAGACTGGTGGCGAGCACGAAACCGAGCGTGGTGGGTGAGTGGTAACTCTCTGGTCTCTCATTCGAGAGGACACAGGTTCGAATCTTCATCCGTGCATCTAGATTTGGGTTTTCCATAGTTTCCCCAAATCACTCCTGGCGAATGCTTCCCTTACTAGGTATGGTAGAAATCCTTCCCGTTCCTAGACCCCATCCTTTCCCGCCTCTAATGACCTCGACGTCGACAAAGCGTATAGCTATTAGCAAAAAAGAAAAAATCAATCACGGAGATGCGCAGTGGCGTGCCCTTGTCCTTCATGTTTGAATTAGTTGCGCCACTAACTCCGCAAAACTCGTATGACAAAAACTGGTTTTTATACGCGTGCATAGTTATGTAAATAATTTAATTCACTTGTGAAATCATCCCACGCTTTTCGTTGTTGAAAAATGAGGCAAAAAATTAATTAATATGGAATTATTATAAGGAAATACACTTTATTTATGAAAAAAGATAAAATTTGGCATAAAATATATACTTATTTTGATTTTAAATTTATTTTTGATAAAATTTTAAAATCCAAATAACTATAAATTTATGTTTCCACCTTCGCATCCACAAAACATCCGCATCCACGGATGTCAAGTAGGGTTGTAACGGATGTCATCTTTGCGGATGTAGATGCGGATGTTCAGTGCTTGACATCCATGGATGCGGATGTTTTGCGGAAGCGGATATGGATGTGGAATATAAAATTATAATTATTTATAGTTTAATATTTTATCAAAATAAATTTAGAATTATTTCATAAGTAAATTATATTTCTGTGTAATACTGCCATACTGATTTATTTTTGCCTCTTCTTTCAACAACAAAAAACTTAGGATGTTTTCACAAGAGAATTAAGTTAATAACATAATTACGCACGTTTCTAAAAACCATTCTTTGTTATATGAAGTTAGAGGAGTTCGTTGCTCGACTAATTGAAGTGTCATGCACAAGGCCTCACCACCGCGCATCTTTGCGCTCGGTTTTTTATGACCCGTCGACGTCGAGGTCATTAGAGGCGTGAAAGCATCGAGGCCAGGAACGGGAAAGAAATCTGCCATACTCTTTTAAAGGAAGCATTTACCTGGAGTGAAACTATGGAAACTGGGAAAACTATGGAAAACCCAAATCTGGATGCCCGGACGGGGTTCGTACCGACGTCCTCCCGAAAGCGACCCAGGCCGTTACCGCCTATCCACCACGCTCAGCTCCGTGCTCGCCACTCACCTTCCCACCGCTTTAGTGGCGCATTCACAGTCCAACTTGTAGGACCTACGAGATCCGATTTTCAATAAAAGAACTCTTGATGTGCAGTGAAAGGGCTTACTGGAATACATGCAGGACGTGTTGGATGTGATTGGACTCCCAGGCAATGAAAAAGGGTCCTTGCAATCGAATAAGAAATAGATACTGGAGGAAGATATTGAAGGAAACATCCTACAATTATGCGATAAGGACACGTGGTGTGCCGCGAGAAAGTACGAGTGGAACGGATTGCTCGGAAAATTTTGTTGGACCACTTCTATTAGCGTGAATGGGTGGCCAATCCTATGGTAGTTCTCATCGCCAACAGAGTTGACATTAAAGCACTGAAACGAGTGTGCACATGACTGCATCGACCGTTCGACGCCGTCTGCTGGTGACTGGACTGGTGGCACGCAACCCATAGCTTCGACTTCAGCTGATCAGAAACCAGCAAAGCCCTCAGATTGCATTCGGCATGTGAACGCCGTCATTGGCGTGCTGAATGGAAAACTTTAGTGTTTTTGGACGACTCCCTCTTCAACTTGTTCTACAGTGATCGCCCGTACATTTTAGATGTCGTGACGTATTCGGACAGACGGCATAGTTTAATAGCATAACGAATAAATGCCAATTGCCATGGTTTGGGGTGCCAACGAGTATAACATTCGATGTCTCCTCCTACGTATTGAGGGCAATCTGAACAGCAACCGCTTCCAGGGAGGTTTTAAAGTCCCTCCGGCAGGCAGGTCCACATAGTCATATTTCAGCAGGACAATGCCCGAACACATGTGGCGAGGAATCTGCTAGCCTTCTCAGAAGAACGAAGGGTACCCCTGATGCCCTGGTCACCCGTTGAACATTTCTGTGATATGGTCGATCGGCAACTCGATCCTTCTGGCCTTCCTGCAACATGTGTCGGTGCTTTCTGGAAGCGCCTACAATCTGCATGCTAGTGAATTCCCTATCAGTATATTCAGGATCTTCCTCATTTCATGACGTCTGGATACTCTGATTACAACACGTGGCGGCTTCGCACCGTATTCTCACTGTCAAAGTGCATGTACAATTCTGTTTGCATTTTGACAAGTCCCTAATCTATGAAATAAACTTCATTATAATCAAAAGTCTCCTTCTCGGTGTTGGAATTATAGTGTAGTAAAGCGAACAGCTATAGGAAAAATCTGAGTGTAGCAAACTTGCGTGATTTTGGGATAAGTATTAGTAAATATATAGCATGCCTCGGTGAATCATTCTACCCATATATAAACAGATTACAGAATTTAAGAGAAGGCGGATCATTGACTTCGAGAGGAAGGCATTTGGTTCCGTCAAATTTCCAATCCCCTGGACCATTTTGACGACGGTGTTGGAAGCAAGGTATCACAAAGACTACTAGACTGAAATATCGTTTCGCCCCCAACATTTGCAAACTCAACCAACGGCATATGTTTTCAGAAACATGCAGCCGCACTACTAGAGATCCCTGTGTCCACACTCACTAACGCAAGGTGACATGGAAAATGAGACTTGTATTCTCGACTTCCATTAAACCACTTTTCATTGAAATCTAAACATCGACGAGTTTGTCTGCAGTTTTTTCGTGAGTAAATTGCATGCATTTTCTTTAGTTGGGAAACCAGATATTGTCTCGACTCAGATGATCTCCGTACTCTTGTATGTAGGGCATCGAACATAGCATAAATTCGGAGTTCAATAATTGCCTTCGTCCTGTTGACATGTTGCCATGAGCTGCCAAGTTCCAGAATTGTCGCCTTTGTAAGATGCAAGGGATTAACTAATATTTCGGCTTCATTCGTCAATGGATCTACAAGTTCTGTAGCAGCAGTTTTACCAATTACGGCATACTTAACACATGATTACATTAGACGTATCGACTACTATATGTCATAAAACATCGCTGCATGTGTTCAAACTTAAGGTGGTGGAACAGATTATTAAAGTTACTTGTAAACCACTCTAATAAACTATATCTTTGATTGACATTATAATCAGTTATTTGTTCCGCTGTTCCTATTATCTGTCCAAGTCTCCTTTCATGTAAGTCAATTTTTATGGATGAGATTGTACGCCGTTATTCAATCATGTCCATTAATTAAATTACATTAATTAAATAAAAGTAAATTTGGATTTCACCTAGTAGAAAATAATAATAACAATCATTTTACGTTCGGTGAACGTTTACTTACTAGGAAAAATCATTCACATTACAACATGAATTTTAGCCAGTCTATTTGAGCTTCTTAAGACGTTACGAATAGCTGTTTGCCTCGATAAATGTTGGCTGCAGCTACACAGGAGGAGAGGAGGTATTGGTTTGATACAAAGTTGTGTCTTACCGGTATAATGTTATACCTCAGAAACTGTTTTGAAACACTTCCTCTGGGAAATGGCTTAGTGAGTTTCTAAAGTCAATTTTTTTACAACTTTTTTAGTAAGACCTCAAAAAGTGTCGTTGTTTACGAAAAGAAATATTTTCTAAGTTTTTCTTATAAGGCATAATTAATTAAGCATTTCTAAAAGTGTTTTTTGACAGTAGTACTATGGTATAGACTCGTCCCGAGGCACCTCTTCACCAGAATTGTAGCATTGTATTTACATGTATGACATTCAATTTATTTTATTTAAATTTGCATTGCTGATTCTTCACAGCCTAGATATCCTTTACAACACTACTTATACTCGAACAGCGGACGTATCTACCGTGAACTTCAGCTCACAACCGCCTCAGCTCAGCGGGGAACAGCAACCGGGTCGCCTAACCTTGACTTGTGTGGGATAACATTTACAAAAAATAAAAGTGAGAAACGGACTGTAACAGAAAAATACTCAACTAACAAATCATCAAAGTTTATTGAGCATTATATGGCAGTAAAAGTACATAAATAGTGAAAAAAGAGAGAAACATATTTTAATGGAGATGAGTATGGTTATACAAGAGGTCGCTGTGGATGCATGGCGATGTTGACGATGTGGCGACTAGCGCTGCGGCCTCCCTCAGGGTGTGTTGGTGAGCTGCGCCACCTGCTGCTGACACTGCATGAAGCGGCTCTGGTAGTTGTAGTCGAGGGCGCCGTTGCAGCCGTACCCACCCAGTCGGTGGATGGCGGCGAAGTCGAAACAGTCCACACGACGGTCACCGTTACAGTCCTAGAAACACCGTCAATCGTACTTTAGTCGGGAAGGTGGTGTGAAAGTGAATCTACGTTCTAGGAAAGATTAGAAAGGTTCTGGTAAAAACGCCTAATAGATAGAACTGTGACATCAGCTACGGTCGGAGACATGTTACTAGGCTTTGATTGAGAATGTTAGTAGAGTTGGAAGACTAGGTACTGTAAACATAATCATGTCAGAATATAAAATACTAGATTTGGAGATTTTCCCTGTTGTAATTGTGGCAGGAAGGATCTGTCAACCAACTGTCCTGCATTAACTGTAGAAATTGTTGTACAATGGATGTGAGGAAACTGGTACACAAAACTTTGATGTGATCGTTCCTTGAGTATGATGGGGTAGGTTGGTGCTCACATTACGGGTGCGAAAAACTAGAGTAGGAGGAGGTGTAGATACATTCGTATGTAAAAATATCCTCAAAGAACAAAAAGTGACTAAAACTTAAAGGAGATGCGTTAGTAGTCACTGGAAGAGTGCACAAGGAGAAAGAGGCTTGCTGGTGTGTGTAAACCATTCACTGATGTTGAGACGTGGAAGAAGAACTGGGAGCAGTGCGAGCAAGGGTAAAGACGACTATTAACCAGCATTTGATTCCAGGCAAAAGGGATAGTTAAAAATTTTAGTTGTAGTTAGAGAAATAGGGAGTAGAATAAATTACGGAGTAATATGTTGAACTTCCAAATTCGTTTTGATTGGAGTACTGTCTATTTGGGCTCCTAGGAAGCACCTGCATGATGTGGGCAAAGACGTCATGTAGAAATATTGGTAATGTGATTTCCAAATAATCGCAACGTACGAACTGTCTACCTATCTGAATCCTTAAGAACCCGCAAGGTCGATTAGATCCCATAACTTATTGTAAAGCGTTGATTAATTTAAATCTTGTATTTGCTAGCCGAACTTAAAAGAATAATTTGTGTGTGTCTGTGTGTGTATACAACAGTTAATTATTTTTGTGCATTCTGATACTTTAATGTAACTTCATGTTTTTTATCTACGTCAGCTGTCGATAAAATGATAATATATCTTGTTAATTTTGGCATGAGTAACTAATCCTCACTGGAGACGGAAAACCATTAAGTATTGCTTTCATAGTAATTAAGATGAAAGTGATGGATGGATACCATTGATTTTAAGAGATGTTGATTATATCATATCTTATGACAACGAGGGAAGAAAAAAAATGTAATATTCACGTGTAAAAGATTTTTAATTTGAGAATAACATTTTGTCATTGATAGAATTAATATTTAAGGGAACTGATTTTTATGAGTATTAGTAAAAATTTAATAATAACAAGGGTATCAGAATAAAATCGAATACAATTGCGGAATAACTGAACTATGTACAGTTTCTGTATAAAAAATGGAAAACTATTATACAGTCTGTGAGAAAACTTGATCAATTATGAAGTGAGTTGACAGGATATAAATTAAACCTAGTACATGAGGAAAGGGCAGGGGAGAATAATTGCAAAATTGGTTACGAATAACCAGAGATTGACTGAATTGAATTTAAACTGAGGAAGCTGTGTGGAAAAGAAACGTTCAGCACGGTAGACTATCTAGTCGAATTGATTTATTAAAGCATATAGATTGATGCTAAAAGTACTGTACTTATTACTGAGATGCATCTCAAATAGTAGAAATACCTGATAGTATTTTCTTCGGCAGTGAGAATAGTGGCCAGTTACACATGTTTCTTAAAAAAAAAAATGCAATCTACATTTGGGGATAATACAGGAATTATATATACATAACTATTTGTATACTATCTTTTCTGATTCTGTTTGTTAGAGGAGACGCTACCCACCTGTCCGAACCTGGCCATGTAGCCTTGCACCGTCCTGGCAGCGCAGTACGCCTCCGTCACACACCTCACGTACGCTGCAACACACCAAACAGTCTGTCACACACTTCTCAACGCACGGTGCAATTAATAACCACAGCTAAGACTTTTCATTACACGTCATATACATGTTACCTTTAAAAGTGGCCGTAATAGATTCTAATGAGCATAATAATACGGTCATTCAACAGCTGAACATTTTGTGACATTTGCAAGTATGAATAGAAGGGGAGAATCTCGTATAATTTCTATCTCTCTACTTGTCTTTACAACAACCAACAAGCGAGTACCATGAGAAAGCTTTAAAATATTGGTATTGTACAGTACACTTTATCATTATTCTTGGCCGCCGCTGAAACAAACGACATTTACTCATATCTTTGAAACAAACTACATTTACTATTTACCAATTGCGGTGAATGTATGAACATCACCAGTTTACTCTCTCAGTATATTACTGCACTGATATAAACCTTATCTTCTTGGCAAAGTCTTAAAAAATGCAGTTAGTTAAGTTATTTTTACGACGGAAAGAGGGTTATAGACGGTCAGAGGCACTAAGTATGAATTTAATGTGGTCATTCTCAAGGCAGGCTTATATCCCAGACGAGCATGAATCATTATCTAGATGAGACTGGTACCTCCGTCGTTGTTGGGGTTGTCCTGCGCGATGACTGGCTTGCCAGCGTCCGCCCAGTAGGCCCAGGTGATCCTGAAGAGTCCGCAGACGTCGCCGTCGCAGCCGAGCGTCTGGTTGCAGCCGGACACGGCCTCGCAGATACAGCCCAGACACAGCTCAGACACGGGAGCCAGGGCGTTGGGGGACGCCTGCAGCTGGCCTGGACACCACAACAACAGTTCTCGTCATCTCTGCACCACTTAACAGCAACAGCCACACTGATTCACGCACACTCTGAACGGCAATGCAATTATACGACTTCCCACTCAATTAGCAGTAATGCAAGGGAAAAAGGGCTTTGGCTCCCTATGCTGTGAACACTACATAAAACTTTACATTATTATTTTTAATATATATATATAATTCTGTTATCGTGACATTCTTGTGCATACTGGCGAAATAGTTTTATGTTTTGCATGAATTAACCTCCCACCGGATACAAACTCTTTTTCGCTTAATAAGTACATATTGATCACTGATTCGAGTGGCTGTTTTATTAATACTGGGGTATGGGTAAGTGTTCAGCCCTCTTCTCCGTATTAGAAAAGATTGGTTCAGATTACTGCATATTACACTAATACTGAGTACTGCGATTGTTGAAGGATTTTTTAAATTAAATAATAATGTATGTATGAACCTAGGGAAAAATATGATGATCAGTAAGAATTGAATCGATTCTACAGACTCGACATGAAGGGAATTAATCAAGTTACGTTGGCTGGTGCTAAGAGTTTATATCATGGTTAATGTTATTCGGGTAAGATTCTGAAACAAGCGACTTCCAAAACATATGGCGCTTGTGTATTTCAGGCTCGTATACAGCGAACAGGGGGGCGCGATGACCGAGTAACCGCAAGCCGAGCCCGCTGCTAAGGGTCAACGGTCGACAGGCGTACGGTCGATCACCGGTCGATCGTGAGCTGCCGTCCGACATCCGGGAACACGTCACGAGCAGTCACTGCCGGACCTAACACAGGCAAGGCTATCGCCTTCGGGAACTGGTGCATCAGTACCATCTATGCCTAAATGTTACTACATCAAAAAATTGGACAAAACATCGAAGCAATCAGTCCGCATCTACGTATTTCTGTAGTATCATTACGTACTTCTTGGCCTCTGTCTCTTTTTCCAAATACTATTCAATATGTCAGTACAAGTATGTTTAGTATCTACGTGGAGTTGCTCTCATAGATGTGATTAAGGACAATAAGTCATATTCTGTAAGTGTTGATATTAAATTTAGAGAACGCAATTTCCTTTTGCTTATTTCTGTCCGTGACCTCAGAAATAGCGCTGCTGAGGTAGTAATTGGTTCTGCAATAATTGCACTTTCACAGTCGGTATTGTTTTAACGCTTTAGTGCGCTCTGGATGTAGTAGGATTTACCGTCAGAAGACGTTGCCAGGGTACGCCCGATTACTTTATCTTGTACAGATTGCAATCTTCGTGGAGGATCCCTCTATGTAAAGTAAGTACGGTCGGTATTTGTAGCGGCATTTCTTGCATTAAAGAGAGATTACCGTTTGAGTAACACATTGTACAACAAAATTCTCATTAATTTCAGAACTATCTCTATCAGTTGCACATGTTGTTTATTCATGTTAGCAGTGATCATTACCTCTCTTGCACTTCTTGAAATAAACTGTCTATTTGATAGTGGCATTTATTTACCGAATTTACTTCAGATCAGTCACGAGGTCCCGGATAAGCCACGTAGCAAGGATTAAATGTTACAGGCCCCGCCCATTAGGGGCCCCGCGCCTTTGCATAAAAAGATCTAAGTCTCAAATTATTTACTTAGAAATATTGATTTGGATGGTAAGGTAAAGGTTGTTACAGCTCCTGCCGCTTCCCTTAGGATTCACAGAGGTAGAGCTTCGCACTCCCATTACAAACATTGGCACTAGAATGGATGTGACGGGATCAATGTTGTCTCTGAATGTTCCCACGTTAAATCACGAAAATGTGCTGTTTTATTTTATATTCTAAACTTTAATACCTAAAGCAAACCAAAGGACTCTTGTTTCCATTTGCTACAGGCCACGCGCTGTCTTAATCCGGTTCTGGGACTACACTACTCCTGTTCATTTGTTTACTCAGATTCGTTCAATTAAAAGCTTTAAAAGACATGCCTGCAGCATTTTAATCAAATATTCTTCCGACAAAATGTTTTTGACTCGGTTGTATTAACAAACGAAAGAATGCGTATTACATTCTTTCCAAACAAGTAAGAACAACGGAGAAACATTTTCTAACCGCACTCCAATAAATAAATGTTGCGTTGTGCAGGAATACCTGTTAATCAAAAAATTTCTTTGTAAAATGCGGTATATAAGAAACCATAATAGTAAAACCATAAATACTAAGTAACTTTTAATAATGGAAAATTAATCAAAATTGGGTGGCTGACAACATCGTTTCTAAAATAAATTGAAATGTATGTATGCTCCATATTATTAATTTGGAAACAACTTCCACAATAGATATACATATTTACCCTACTTCATTTTTGGAACAATGTTCTGGTGTGAGTAGCTGCAAGGTCAAAGCAACGCAGGATGACTGACGAAGCAGCTGACTCACGGTTCTATACTGTAATGCTAAGCAGAAAGATTGTGCAAGGTCCCTGCATTTACTGACCGTTAGTTACAAAGAGAAGTAGTAGTGTTGGAAACGGGATTGCTAAAATTAACTACTTTTTCCGAAAAGAATTCCACCGAATTGCAAAAATGTAAGTTTCACTGAGCGAAAATACAATTTCTATGTTGGGATACCTCATATGCCGTTCTGAAAGTAACAGGTAACAAGCAGCAAGCGGAAACCTCGTCTGCATGTAGTGTGCGACGGTGAAAATATTTTAATCTTTGTCAAAAAAAGGTAACATCAATATTCCAACGTTAAAATAAACAACGCTGGCAGGATCAGATTACAAATTATGTAACATATATAAATATAATTCCCTTCACATTACGTTCCAAGCATCTACACCTTAAATTATATTTTCAATGTTTTCCTCCAATTCACTGACGACATTTCTCAGGGTATAAGAAATGATGGTTCTAATCAGACACATACATTGTTAAATATACAACAAACATTTCATTCAGTATTTAGTAATACTAAAAGTTCCGAATTTTCACAGAAAGATTTTCCAACAAACAAAGGCTCAACAGTATTATTGATTAGGGGTAGAAGCGTACAATGCAAAGTTATGTAACCCGTTTGGAAGCGGATGAGAAGCTATCAGATATCTTTTAAATCACATCGGTTTCTCTTGGTGGTCAGGAGGATTTGCAGCCTTCGAAGTTGTTACATGTAGTGAAATGCTGGATATACGATTAATCTTTAATAAAAGTTAAAAATGTTGAGAAGTCACATCAAAATCCTGTACCTTCAGACCGAAAGTGGTCGAAATTGATTTTGGCCAACTTTATAAATTGTGGCAGAAATCTGATGAAGTGTATGTAGTGCTTTCATATTCGGTGCACAAAGTGTGCTGTGTAGTAATCAATCGACTCGTCAAGCAGGATCCAATAAATATTTTTGCATCTCCGATGCCAAGATCCTCGCTTGGTTTTACCACACTTCAGTTACTCTCACGCTTATGGCCTCTCGCACGTTTTTGATCTTCCTCTTCTCCTCTTCCAGGATGTTGATAATGTAGCACAGCTTTGACCATCAGTGCTCACTCATTCCCGTCATAAATGCAAACCGCATAAGCTATCTTTCTTCGACTTACTATATTAAACCTGCATCATTCTCCTTATTGGTTCATTTCAAATGGTCGCAACTGGTAGCCCTACAAGATTTCCTCCAAGTTTTCCATTTCTTCCTCTCTTCGCTTTTAACTGTTCTTTTCAGTATGTTACGAAAATTTCAATAGTCTTAACGACGAAATTGTAAAGAATTAATTGGATTTTCCATCCAATCTTTGTGCACCAAAGTGGAGAGTTCAGCCCCTGAACATTTATACTGCCACGGCATATTCGATGTTGTTTCTCTCAATCAAATCTTCCTTCCTGCCTCAAAATACAGCCGAAATATTAAATTACTTGTAGTTCCTGGTGTAGTGGCCTTCAATTTCAAGTTTATTTCAATTTTTTTCCCAAAGCATAAATATTCAAATATGTTAAAGTTGATTTTAACTGACATAAAACAAATTTCTTCGTAATTTTTTGCCTTTACAGTTCAGTACCTAACTTTTGTTTACAGAAGTAATTCAGTTTATCTCGCATTTTGGAAAAGAAGATCTTATTGAGGCATGTTGAATATGTTGAGATGCAAGAGTTATTGACACAGTAAATTTATTTGATTGGTGCTACGTTTATCATTTTTCAAGAAACGATGGTAGAGAGAATACAAAATTACAAATCCATGATTACACATAACAATTTTTTGATAGTATTCTTTTTCTACTATTTTGGACGTCATGTTCATGTTCTGTGATTTATAATGCTGGTAACTTTGTGAAGCTAATGAAAAAAGATACATCAACTACAGCATCTAGCAGTGAAGGATTGATCTATCGGGTCCACTTCCTTTCTCATCAACAATTCTATATTTATTCTACTGTACTATTTATACTATATTTGTCTAAGTATATAATTTATACATTTCATTTGATGTGTTGAAGAATATTCCAAAACGGTGACTTTGAGGTATGATTGAAGAATAATGTTCAAGATTCTTACAAACGCGTTAAATGTATCTGGTAGCTAGAAATGCTCAACCATAATATATGGCACAACTGTCTCTAATTTATATTAACTTACATTTTTTTTCAGTTCTGACCAAGTTTCAAAAACATGTCTAAAATGTCAATCGAAAAATAAAAGTGTATAATTTCATAATGATTGAGATAGATAGCTGTCTATTACTTTCTAGACTTTTTATTTCTAATTGTTTCCTCCTACTCACAAAGCTCTGTGTTCGTAAAAGATAAGACAACAGCAAATTTCAATTTTTACTAACTTCTCGAAAGGTCTTTCCCAGCGAAGTGCAAGCACCCACAGACCTGTTCTACACGCCCAATGACAATTTATACTAATTTACTAAAGCTACATTGCTTCACAGTCCAGGACTACGTGACTTCAAGCAGATCTGTGACCTTGTCGCCAAATGTCAAAGTCGTGGGCTGACCTCTGTCTAGTGCTCCATTTTGGAAGACGTTGCAGCGGCTCCCGGATCTGCGGTGACGTCACAAGTGGGTCGTAAACTGGACTTCCTGTCAGAATATCCCGCACGCTGCTATGCGATATTATCTTTTTAGATGTTTATGAACAGGTTTCGTCATTTTCAGGATGCCGGATACGGTAAGGCAATCTTATTATTAGATACGCTAGACAATTTTCTTAATTATAATAAACATGCAATGCTTTTCTGGAAACTGCTGAAGATATACTTTAAATTTAAAACTGTATTAATTTATTTACCATCTCTGATTCACTTAGATATCGTATTACAGGTTACTACACATTCTGTTTCGAGCTATCATCATCCTGATGTTTAGGTAACTTTTCCTTTGTGTGTAGCTTTTTTTAGCTCTTATGTTTTGGGGTCTACTGAAGGCTTTGTGCCCTATGTTACGTCCCTCTATTTCTTTCGTCTTAGTATTTTAGAATCTGTCAGTTTGTAACTAACAGATTAACGTAATAGTCTGCATTTAGTTCTTTTTTCTGTATGGGACCTAATAAAATCTTTTACTACAGAATTTTGCTCGAATAAATTTACAGAGTTTTGCCACCTTTAAACTTTACATCAGCGAACGTATATTTAAAAACAACACGGGAAGTTTTATAACGGTTTACCAACAGAATTTATAATTGGGATAGTGTTAAATACCAATTTTTAACCATCTCGATAATTAATATAATAAAAATCCTGTTATAAAAGTTCGTATTTCCAATTTTTAAATTTTAAAGTCCATTGGAATTTTGGTTTCTATGAGCCCACTCAAAGTTCTGTGTTACTTTTGGAACTTCTGTTGCTTAGTTTTTGAATTTGCTTAATGCATTCGCTTTGTGTAAGATAATTTTGTTCTATACGTATGAATGTATGGTAGAATTTGGATGTGTCGTTCCGAACAGAATATTGTATTTAAACTGAAAGGTATATTCATTAGGTGGGAAAGAACAACACGTTAATTATTGAATGAAATACTAGGAAAAATTGTATTATGAAGTTATTACTGTTATAATTGCATTAAGGCTTTTTTTCTTTTTTAAAGTGTTTAGGTCTTCGTCTTACTGTTATTTAAAATTGAACTTATTAGCAATTCCTGTGTGTGGTTCATATGTGATTTATAGCTGCATGAGCATCTCTCTTCGTGGAGTGAACGCTTAGACTGTTTTGAAACCTCCATCGATTCCACACTATACATCAATTTTGCTGCCCATTCCATCTACAGACTCAGACAAATTTTATTTCAACTTCACATCATCAGAACACTAACACCAGATTCCTCAAATGAGATGCACCAAACATCTCACATAACCCTGACCAATTCATTTTTCATTCCTGCTACGAGATTGTTGAATAGCCTGCCCCGGAAAATAATAACAAGTAAAGGAATCAGAATATTTAAAAATGCTTTACTAAAATAAATTTATATATTTTGTACTATTACATATTGAAGAAAATATTGGGTGTCCTAACACTAACCGTTCTGCATCTGCCCTGCCATGTTTCACTTATTTCTTTAGCTTCCATTAGTAGTTGAATGGACTGGTGGCTGATTGGTTAAAGCGTCTGACTGGCAATCGAAAGTTCGCTGATTGGAATTGGTTATGGGATTTTCAACGGTCCTTAACTGGACCGTCAACTCTGGCACAACTTGATGTATTATGTGAAGTGTGGCAGAACGTTCCCGTGGTTCGAATTGCACGTTTAACTGTAGGCACCAACAGCCGGCAGGAATACCGGATTAAGTTAGCTAGCCACGACGGAGGCACATGACCGCCAACTCTGTCAACCAGTGTCCAAACCTATCGGAAATATCGCGGCCAATAATGCCCTACAAAATTATTATTAGTATCAGTTTGTGGAACTTGCTTATTGATGCAAATAATATATTATTGATGTAAATAATATAATAGGAACAATTTTGTTTTTTAAGAAGAGCATATGTTTATTTCAAGCTGTTACTTTAAGGGAGGATGTGCAATCGAATTTTCAACCGGTCATCCAGATTTCGGTTTTCGATTGCTTCCGAAATCACACCAGGTGAATGCTGCGATGGTTCCTTCAAATCGCCATGGCAGAATTCCTACCCGTTCCTTGTCCCATTTCCATTCCGCCTATAATGACCTCGACTTCGACGAGGTGTAAAGCCATAAGAAATTAAAATACTTCAAGTAAGCAGTAAAATATGTATCGTAAGAACGTGATACGATGTTAAGAGTTGGTTTGACAGTCCTGATCTAGTCCTTCCAGATTAGGTAAATTTTTAAATAAATCAAAACAGCAAGTAAATTGTTAAAAAAAAACCTAGTTTCTAGCAAACCGTTTCAGTATTGCATTTCCAAATAGTAAATTTAAATTTTTATTGAAACTTTTATAAAATCAGTCCGAGAGTTATGTGTAAAATTATAAAGTCATTTAGCGAAAACTGGACAGTTCTCTGATACAACTATGATTTATTTGTTCACAATACGGACTTAACAGTACCTTCAGCATTGTTTTGATAATGTTTTAAGAGGCCAGTATATGCAATGATCTGGACCTTTATACCTTGAAGTATTGAAACCATTGGACGTAAAAATGACTGTTACGCCTCGAAGAAAACCACATCATACTCACACCCACTACTTAATAAATAGTCTCATCCTTCTATAAATTAGTTTAAGATATTTTTCATCGTCTGACTTAATAAAAAATACACTAAAAATACGTCTAATACTTGAAATACATTTTGGAAACAACAGCCGCTGGGCAATAATAAATATATCCTGGAGTTTTTCTACCAGTCATACCATACATACCATACAGTGGTATATGAAAGATGTAAGATTCAGTCTCTGATCATTTTTAACAGCACTTGTCTCAGTCTAAGAGCACGCAGTCACGCAGCTAAAACAGACGTACTTTCCAGATGACTCTACTTCCTCATGCCAGCTTTAGGTGGTCGTTCGTGAGATGGGAGATCATTATGGAATACCGTAAACACGATTAAGTTCTGATTATCTGTCCTGTTTGCTGCTGGCTGCAACAATTCTTTGGGCATTTCTGACAGCAAGATGTTAGTTACAAGTCTTGACGCATTTGTGCTTTTGAAGTACAAATCTATGAATCTGGTGATAGGAAAATCAAAAGCATTCCATAGAATCTATCATTTATACATTCACCATTTCAGTTTATTCATTGTAAACACCAACAAAGATAACACAGGAACTAGTGAAATTAATCCTTTCAGGAAGACAGGAAAAAACGCAGTTAATCTACGTTTAATCGATAAAATAACAGTAGCTGATGTTTTGGTGGAATTTGATACCTTCCGCTCTACAAAGCATTAGATGTCACAACTAACATTTTTTCCATAAAATAGTAGTTTGTTAAGTTAGTAAAGCTTAAATTTAGACAGCTTTATCGGAAGCCTTGAAATTCTGTCAGAAATGATAAAGAGCATTGTATACTTGCGTCCAAGAGGTATTAAAAAAAAAAATCTTTATTCGCTAAAGGAAGTGTATTCACTATCAAAAATAAAAATTCTTAAACTTCTTCTTGCGGTACGTAAAATTTTTTGATCTACAAGAACAAATGAATGGAACATTTGAGCTAGTCTTGGTTTATTGTTTGTTTGTTGATAATAATCACTTTCACAAATTGAATAAGTGAGCAAGATAATAATCAGAAGCAGCAATACTGGCAGTTTCTTGACCAATGAAACTTTGAAGCAATTATCGTAAGAATAAATTCATAATCAGAAACGTTGTTGTTGTTGTTTTGGCACTAAGGCTTGTCGATCCTGTGGTCATTAGCGACCTTCAGGGAAACATTGCGAGAATTAGTCATAAAAGTCGATTAAAGGTCAACGATGTTTGTTCAGTCACAGTTCCACCAAAAGAGTTGGGAATTGATTATCGTCGAAAAATGGATGACATGATACATCACCCTGGAAGGCAAGCAAACAATCTAAAACTATGATGTAATCGTTTCTTAGGATCCTACTACTTGCCCATGAATGATTCAGCCTCCAGCGATAATTCCCAGCACAGTGCAGAAAGTAAGCTCAAGCAACACAAATAACATGTGCACTTTTTTTTTTTTTTTTTTTTTTTTTTTTTTTTTTTTTTTTTTTTTTTTAAGAAAAACCTTGCCACAAACTGTCAACGCAACAGCGCATATGTCTTATGTTCCTTCTGACAGCAAGTAAGGCCTGTCATCATGATCATTGTATTCAACTACTGTATCTCTCTCTAATAATAAATTATAATCGTGGTTACATATGCGATAAGGAGACATTCAAAGCGGAAAGGCTGGTATGGGGACGTTGATCTGTTGCTTAGCAATTGGGAAGCAGAGACCAAGCGTGGTGGGTGAGCGGTTAGCGTTCTGGCCTCGCATTCGGGAGGACGTCGGTTCGAATCCCCGTCCGGGCATCCAGATTTGGTTTTTCCATGGCTTCCCCAAATTACTCCAGGCGAATTCCAGGATGCTTCCTTCAAAAGGCCATGACCAAATTCCTTCCCATTCCCCAACCCGCCTCTAATGACCTCGACGTCGACGAGGCGTAAAGCCATAAGTAAAAAAAAAAAGGGAAATAGAGGGGAGCGGGATTATGTAGTTAAAATGGTGATCATGTTATTTCGTGGTTTCTGATCAGAAGCATATGAAGGGGTCTACGTGGGAACGGCAAAAAGGTTTTATCTATTCGTAAAAGAACAGCCAAATGTTTTCCTACAAATAGTAGAAGCCAGTTGATACACAAGAAGGATAAGCTCTTCACGATATGAAGCTCTGGGCCGATGCGACAAATTTGAGACTGGCAATGATCATGAACATAAAATGTAGTGGAAATTATATATTAATATTATAATACAAAAGGAGTGTCTCCGTTTAAATATTCCTTCTCGGATTTTATTGCCCGGTAATATAGATTGAATTAATATGCGAATATAGTACAGTGTACATATTTTTCTTAAAAATCTCCATCCATAATGATGGTTCTGTACCTTCTGTACTGTATAACGTTTTTCCAATGGGCTTCCTAAAGAGCAGAGAAACAAGACTGTTGTGCCCTTTTCTAACACTCAAAAAATATATAGCAAAAAGAAGAATTTAGAACTTTTCTTTTCTAATAGAACGTTTAAGTGTTGATGCTTTCTTAATTTTTTTGTGGTAAATATCTTAATTCTATTTCAACTATCCCCACAAGTAAATAATATTTCTTGGTTACTATTGTCACGTGTTTCCTTGGAGTACTTGGACTATATTCCATCTTTGCGTTAATCTTTTAACCTCTCTCAGACTCCTGGGATTTTTAAGTGATTCTGAATATTCAATAAAATTAAAAAAACTGCAACTGTCACATGAAGTTGGCTTGTCATTAGCAAATACGTCATTAGTGCTGGTTGACACAAAGAATCTCAAGCACTGCTGTGAAAACAGGCTAAAAAGAGCGTATAAAATTGCAATATGAACCAGTTTTGGAGATCAATGGTAAATGACGAAGCAGATAAAATGCCAACATTTTAATAAAATTTTCTTAATTCTCGGAGGAGCCATCAGCCGTGTGATGCCCTTTCGCTTATAATCAGTAGGCTACCACCTTAAGTGTGAAAGCTCTTCACCTGTTCGATGGAAATGTCGTTGAAACAGAAGAGAAGGCAGCGTTAGCTTGAGATATAACGATTATGAGTTAAATTGTCTAATTGCTCAGAATATGATCTACAGCGATTTCTCAGGTCTTGTTAATATTCCAAAAACAACATTGAATGTTTTTTTTTTTCATTAACATCTGAAAACAATTATTTAGTTCCAATTTTGAGTAGCATGGTACGCAGACAGTGTCGCAGTTGAGTTTAGTAGCGTTGTGGTGCTGAGTGATTCGTAAATTGATGGATAACCATATCCATTACCACACCAGAGCGACAACAGTTAACTCAACTATTAGGTTGTACGAAAACTTCTGAGTGGTTTAAGAGTTGTGTGTGTGAGGATTTGTTAACAGTGAAAGTGTTTCAGAACATCTGAAATACTGATGACATTTGCAATTATCTGAGTGCTTCTGCTGTAAACGCTTGTCACATGAGTGAGAACTGAATGTCATTTTTTGAACACCGCTATCATTTCAATTGTGAGGTAGTATTTTATAACATCTCTATATAAAGATTATTTACTACTTGTAGAAACATTGGAATATAGATTAGCATAAGTTTGAATTTTATAGATTTATTAAAATGGATCAGGCAAGACTGTAGGATACAAATGTTGATGGAGTGATTGGAGATGGCCGTGTAGGTGGGATCTGCTAAAATAAAGTTGAGAATTTCAGCTTACATGCAACCAACAGATCACTATGGAAGATAATGGTTGACGGTTTTTTAGTGGCGTGCTTCAAAACCAGTCAAAATTTCAAGAACTGACTGTCGGCAGATATCCTTGAAAGTAGCAAAAGAACTATTGAAGTGACCTTATATTTTCCCCACATAAGTCGCTCAAAAGTCTGCAATAAGAAACATTAACTAACAGGAAGGTCGATTGATAGGAGGATTAGAGTAACATACCTGATACGAGTGCACAGAAAGATGCGGTGCAGATGACTGCAAAAAATGCGAACGCACTCGTGGATGTAGCCATGGCGCTGAGAACTGAACTGGCGTCTAGCGGACAGCTCGGCGGGTATATATAGCGTGTGCGCGCGGACCTTGGCAGGGATCCCCTCCCACACACGCGTTCAAGTCTCCGGCCAGCCTCACCCACGGTATTCCCGACGCAGCCTGCGTGGCCCACTTTGTGGACACTGCTCGTCGAAAAAAAAAATCCTCATATCGTGCTCAACTGGAACACATAATTGGTATTTTAACATATTTACTTTCGTTAAACATATTGCACAGAATATCTACTTTATAACAACAACTTTAAAACAAATCGGTTTTGAGTACACAGTGAACCATTAACTTCTAAAATAATTTTGATTCTGTCAAGCAGCTGATAATAATGGCAAGAAAGCGATGTGAATTGGAGTTAAATGTCTCATATGAAATATGTTGGAAGAAATGATTTACTGTTGGACAAACCAGTTTTAATATTCGTCTTCACAGACACGTGAGGGAGAAAAACGGAGGTACTCCTCAGCATCTCAGTTCTCAAAATCGGACATAAACAGAGCAGGTGCAGTTAGCATTATTTTTCAGCGGCTCCTGTAAATTATAATTAAACGATTAAACCAAACCATTTCCGCAATATGAACATTGCTTGATAACAAACAATGGTAATTCAGTAACTGTTTATATTTGTGAAATGTTTTCGGCAACCCACATTAGCCACTTTAAAATTTTTATTTTTTTGGATAAACGTTTATTTATTGAATATATTAGTTGTTACAAAATTTACCTAAGTCAGTTATAACCACATTGAAATATGTGTTGAAAGTGGTAACTTAGAATTGAGATTGATTTCCCAATCTAAAGTAGTGTACACACCAACATTTCCAACGATCACTAAAATTACTCTGCTACATTGCCTCACTCACCATTCAAATCAATGCATTGTTATAAAATGAAACAAGAAGTGAATGCTTTTATTTCTTGAGCAGCTCTCTTGCTTGTCCACTCCGCCCATGAATCAGCAAAGAAGAATCCCGCGTTGGCGGTAGAGTGAGGCTAAAAACCATCGAGGCGGTGTTCAGCAGAATATCCTATCACAATGCGTACAAAGTAGGCTGCAGTTTACTTTAAGTTCTCTTATTCTCTTTTCATGTTGTTTTTCTTCTTCTTGTTCTCCTTCTAGTTCTACTTCTCATTCGTTTTTTTTTTAATAAAAATAAAATGGCATTTCACAATTCCAACCATTTAGCAAGATACAAATGTTTATCTTCCATAACACGTATATCATATGACTTGATGACTAGTTTTATTATATGTTCATATTAAGAAAATACGGGACTAACACAATATTAAAAACATCTATGCTGTTGGCCACTCTTATAACGAAACTTTCCACTCTACTAATGCCGACATTTTAATCACTGTTAACGCTTTCCAAGTTTTCTAACTCTTATTTTTTAATTTAATTATTTTTGTTTCATAAAAGTGAAGAATTCATCAGAATATGCGGAAATCCAGAGGTATCTACACGATAATTGTAAAAGATAATTTAAAAATGTGATGAATTAAACAGCAAATATTTTGAGGAAAATCGAATCATTAAACATAACATCGATTCACGACTACATCTAAAAGATACTGAATTGAAATAATTGCCTATATTGTAGGTCGACTATCACATATATCGTATTTATGAAAAATGAACCTAAAGAATAATTGACGAGGCGTGAGTTATTTTAGTCTAAAAACTAATCGAATAGTGCGATAATGTGCAAAACGAAGAACTGAAGCGAATAGTAAAAGAAAATACATAAAGTTTGAAAAAAGTCAAGACATGTTTGGAAAATTTCCTGCTTTCATCAATATGACTGAAACATAAAACATGGAGTATAGAAAGAAGTATAGAAGACATGTGAAGATGAGTAGGATCACAGAAACATTTCAGCAACTTCAGGCTTTTTCTGGTTACAATTTCAAACTATTTACCAATATACATAATTTCTCTTTCACGTAGATGATAGATTTGCCTAGGTAAGCCCTCTGTCACTTACCGGTTACTGCTATGTTTTACACATTCCCTTTTTATTTGCTTACACACCCGGCAATTTGAAATTCATTTATAATAAATTAGACGTTTATGTGAGAAAAATACTAGACTTATTTTGATATGTTAATCTCATAACAAGATTCTGGTTCTTGGTGATGTTTGCTAACTATAAATAACTATTGCATTTGTAAATCAACCGACGACCTTTTTAAAACAGCAAATAAATCCGTCTTTCCTCGGGTGTCAATCAGAAGCGCGTCCCACTTCCGCCTAGTGGGCTGCAGTGTTATCGTCGATATAGCAGAAGATATTTCTTGGAAGATAATTGTTCTGAACGGCCCTGGCGTATTCCGTATGCTGTCCATTGAACTCCGAGGAGTAAAATCTTCCAAGCAACTAAAGAATTGCCTGAACTCGGTCAACCCCGTCACCTAATTTCTACTGTAAAAATCACGAATGGAAATATGGAATTGTTCTTGTGAAAATCCCACAAAACACACAAAGTTGGCTTGAAATGACAACAATTGTGCCTTTGTGTTTTTAAAATTCTGAGAAGTTTTCTTTATACATCTACAACTACTCCTGCACACTGCAGTTCACAAAATCATGGATGGGAGAGGGTGTTCTGCACTAGAACTATTCTAATACCAAATACCACGAGGGAGGAAATAATTCATGTAAGCATCACTTTTCTTTCCTGCCATCACTCTCTCGACTGATTTGAGGTAATCGTCCATCCATTCTTATCTAGCGCGAACCTCTTCATCTTTACATACCTGTTACAACCCACGTCCTCAATTATCTCCTTTATTTATTCTTATCTCTGCCTACCTCCAACTGTTCCCTCTACTATAAAATTAATCATTCCAGCATTTTTGCGATAATGACGCACCATTCTGCCTCATTCTTCTGTTAGACTCTTACACAAACTTATTTCCTTGCCCACCATTTCCAAAACACGTTCATTTCGTGCTTTGTCTGTCCACTTAATTTTCGGCTTCCCTCTATAGCCCAGCATTTCATATGCTCCAATTTTCCTTCTTTCTGGTATTCCTAAAGTCCATACTTAGCTACCATAAAGTTCTGTTGGGGTGTAAAGGTTTGGAAGAGACTATATTAGCCTCTTCCAACCAAATGTCAACCACTCTTTTTAGAGGTGCACCCCGCTTGCACGGACGACGCTCTGGCGACTGAAAGATTTTAGGTATAAGGAGTCACCCACTGCTTGCCAATGGCACCGAAAGGAGGGCGGAAGAGTGGGGGAGTGGTTCAGGGCACCCTCTTGCCCTTGGGTTTGGAAACGGCTTCTAAAGGCGGATGAATCAGAAATGATCAACGGCATGGGGATCTGAAGGCAACGGGAAACCACTGCATTAAAGATCCTAAAGGTTTCCCGAGGCCATGCAATTCCCTCATATTACATGTAGTACGATGGTTTCTTCCTGGGTAAAATAGTCGAGTCTCCGGGTGGGGACTGCTCAGGGAGGAATCATCAAAATGGATCGACACATTCTACGAGCCGGAGCGTGGAATGTTAAAAGTCTGAATAGGACAGGTAGATTAGAAAACTTAAAAAACGGAGATGGAACAACTTAAGTTAGATGTCACTGGGATTTTAGACAGACAGATTTTAGGGGTAACCTAAAAAAAGTGATGTAGAGCAGAAATTTGGCACAGACGTTCCTTAGTACCTAAGAAACGAGTACTGAAAAAGTCCCCACCTCTGGGGTGTCCACGTCATAGTTTTTTTTCAGGTCAAAAGGGCTTAAAAAGGGATTGAATGCCAAAGCGGTATAAACTCGTTGTAACATTTAAAATGTCAGACTAAGTAACGTTTTATTGCACCTAGGTAATTAGGATAGGCTAACCAATGCATAAAATTTTAAGATCGGCACTATTATTATTTAAAAGTAAAGTATAGTCACGTTTTATTATAAAGGCAGTACGAAACACAACCTTTTTTCAATATCTCTGCATTGCGAAAAAACTGTCAAAGTTACCAGGTCAGGACTATGATCAAAGTTGTATTACAGACTTTGAGCATTAAAATGGTATATCGTTCATCCCTCTGTAACATATGGTTGTCGAGATACGCGTTGAAACAAGCACACGTGAGTCATCGCTGGGCCGAGAGCTCCGCGCGCCGCTCCCGGGGTATTATGGGTATGAACCTGAAAAAAATATAATGTAGACCTAAAAATTGGTATTGATGTTGCTTACTACCTAAGAAACATGTCTTGAAAAGTCCCCATCTCTGAAGTGTCCTCTTCATAGTTTTATCATGGCAAAAGTTTTTAAGTGGGGCTTAAATGCCATAATTAGTATAAACATTTTGTAGCTTTAGTATCATTTCATTGCACTGTAAGTAATTGTGAAGGTTAATTATTGAATAATGGCTTAGTTTTGGGCGCAATTATTGTACAGAAGTAAAAAAAAAAAAAAAAAATCACATTTGATAGTGAAACAGTTACAAAAAATGACTTATTTTGCAACAATGTCAGATTTGCTAGAAACTATCAAATTTACCAAGACCTATTATCAAAGTTGTAGAACGCAGTTTCAGCATTAAAATGGTATATTCATCATGTTTTTGCGACAAATGGTTGACGAGATATGCACCGAAACATTAAAAACAACGCGCAGAGCTCAGCATAAAGCGCCGTTCCACTTACCCTTCCTCTTCTGTCTGCATCATTCTAATCTCTTCGAACAGTGCGCTGAGATTTTGTGCTCTTGGCATTATATATAAACTGACAGGAAGAAATCTTTAAAATGACGAAACGTTTTGCAACATTATAAATTATACAATTTTTTATTAAAATCTATAAATGAAAATTAAAGTTCAGCTTCATCATCGTACTCGTCAACTGAACCATTATAGGTGACATTATCGCAAGCAGATCCTCGGCAGTATCCACACATTAGTGAACACGCACTCATTCACACATATTTCCGCAGATTTTCTTACAATTTCAGGACACCAAATTAAGGAGATGGTTCGGAGCAGGTAATTTAGAAATACAGGCAATTTAGAAATTAAATAAACAGGAACTGAAAAAAAGTCTGCAATAAAAGTGTGAAGAAGTAGAAAAGGAAATTGGCGTATGTAAAAGTAGACGTGGCATACAGGAAACTAACTGTATGATGGAGATGATTGAGTAAGATGTTGATGTCGACATTAATGACTTAGGTGATCCTGTTTTGAGGACAGAATTTGATAGAGTTTTGAATGATTTGAAATCAAATAAGGCAGTTGGAATTGATGAGATTCCTACAGAACTTCTGAAATCCTTAGGAGAAGAAGAAATACAAAGATTATTCAAACATATATCATAAAGTTATTAAATAGGAGAGATTCACATTAATTTTAATAAAAGTGTCATCTTCATACTTCCGAAGAAAGCAGAAACTGACGAATGTGAGAATTATCGCACTATAAGTCTAACATCACATGCTTCAAAATTACTGACCAGAATAATATACAGAAGAATGGAATGGTGACGGACTCCACTGACAACTTTTGTGTTAATTATTCTGTGTTCCTCAGACCAGAAATCCTGTGCATCCTTTCACTTAACCTCACTAACCCCAAAGACCTCTGACTTCAGTCGTTCCATCTCCCTTTTTATGTTTTCTAATCTACCTGTCCTATTCAAACTTCTAAAATTCCACGCTCCGTCTCGTAGGAAGTATCTATCCATTCTAATGACTCCTTCCTGAGCAATCCACATCCGAAGGTTCCAGTGGGGTAGTATTTTCCTGCGGAATATTTTACCCAGGATGAATCTATATGGAATTTGAAAGGATTACATGTCCTCTGAGTACCTTTTGGATCCTTAATGCGATGGTTTTCCGTTGACTTTTGCATCCACATGCCTTTGAACATTTCTGATTCATCCACCTTTAGAGGCCATTTCCAACCCTAGGGGCAAGAGGGTGCCATGGACTACTTACTACCTTCACTTCCGTCCTCATTTAGGAGACCTTTTTTGGCAAACAGTGGGTGACTCCTTATACCGGGAATTTTCTCTACGGCACCTTATTTCTCTAATCATTTCTGTCCTGTCATTCCGACCCAAACAGGTTGTTGGGCGAAATATTTCATCACACATATAAATTAAATTTAATGGAAAGTAAGAAATGCTAAATATTTATTTCCTTGCTTTGCTAACAGAATATATAGTAACCTCAAAATAATAAATTATCCTATCATAAACAAATAATATAGTTCTGCCGTCACACGACTACACCACTATTTTCGTTTATATCAATAACTTAACTTATCATTAGCTCTTATAGAACTACCGTCTTTTTATTGTAAATCGAAAGGTCAGAGAGTTTACTTTACGGTAGGGAGAATATTAAATAGGAATACCTTCTGTCGCTTGATAATTAAGCATTTGTCGAGATAGCAAAAGAGATACGTTATATGAGCTGATACAGTTTGACCTAGCAATGAAAGTAAAAAGCAGAAGTAATAAATTTTATTTAGGTACAGAATCAACTTTGATCGATCACTCCACATTGAAATGTTGAATAAAAAATTTGGTGAAAACGATACATATACGTGGACAGAAAATATTTAATGTAAACTGAATTATCTTGTTTTTGACAGATTTCTTCGTATTTTACCAAAAGTTTATTCCTTGTCACTTATTATTAGAACATTTGTATGACATAATATTTACAGCAAAAAATTGAGAACTAACATTGAGAAGCAGCACGCTCTGGTGAAAAAAGTAAAATTCAGAGTTCTGAGAGAAAGAGTAAATGGTAGATACACTCCACTGATGTGAAACAGTTTGTTGATGTTAATTTTAACAACAGTTTGCATCAGTAATAAACAAGCATTTTGTACTGAAAAACTGTGCATCAAATCAATTAGTGCATTAATTACTGCGCAATTATTTAACGTATGCAATACTTTTCAAAAATTATTGCTTGGTGACTGAAATTTCCAAACCGATTGTACTGATAAAGCAAAAGAGGTCATCTATTTTACTACGCGATTAGTACCATCCTGGTGGAAAAATATAAGGTAAAAATTTATTGTATAAATAAAGTGATCGTTACATTTTACTATGCCTATCGCAATGTCGAATTTACTTGTTTAATTTTTCGCAGAAGTAGTAAAACTCCAGTAGTGAGGAAGAATTAATGTTAGGGTTTCAAATATTTGACTGAATAAGCATTTGTTGTGAGTAAGTAAACGCTTGTTTATAAAATAGGTAGTCCCTGACAGTCATAAGTTGCATTTCGTAAATTTGAAGAAAAAATGGTCATTGAAATTACGGATGCGTAATAATTTTGGAGATTTTGCAGGCGTATTTCTCGAACATTTTAAAATTATTACTGTTCATTTACACCCCTTGACTTTTCGCAACATAAAACGAGGAATAAGTAGCATTGTTCTCCATTCGACACAGTAACGTCAAAACATATAACTGTTTCTGGAACTGGTGCAATTAAGGAAATCGCTGAGAATCATTTAAGATTTTCCAATAAGCAATTAATGAGAAAATTATTACTCATACAGTGCCTAAGCTGTTGATACTTAATGTACACCCCTCGCTTCGTCATGTGCGCGTCACGCATAGTATTACGCCTTGTGTGACGTAACGTTACAGCGAAGTGTTTTCGCTGAGTGAGTCACTGCTCGAGGGGGCAGGTACTTGCTCCCATCCGGGATTAATACCTTGACTAAGGCTTCTTTGTAGCCATGCCCATCTAATGAGGCGCGTCATGTTATTAAGTAACGCCGGCATTAGTTAAAGGTCAGCGTCAATCCTAGACGGCGGAGCCCTGTGTTCCTCGAACACAATGCCGCGTGGAGAAGAACAAAGAACCTTCCGTGCAGTAAATGACAATGTTAGGTGATGGAAAAGTCTCAGCGAGTATTTGCATCTGTGTGAAAAAGAACCTTGACGTTGGGATGTTATGAACAGTATTTTTTCGGTCGTATGTAAATTAGTTTATTCAGATCCAAACTGAGTAAAACTATTCAGCTTAGGAGCTGCTTGAAAGGCTTTAGAGAAATCGGTGGTAGTTATTCTTGAATTATTATTTATGTGCAGTAATGAAACCATAATTATGATAGTCACATAATCAACCGACGCTTCAGAAAGTTTGATCCACTTTGTTCCATATTGCAGTACACTATAATCCATCAATTAGAAATTGGCTTTTATCTGTCTGTATCGTTCCTCAAAGAAGGAGGTTCATCGTTACATATCAAAACCCACATAATTTCGTTTTGTGAATAGTATTATACTAAGCACTTCATACTGAAAAAGATCTAATGATTTTATTGGGTACTCGTGGCTAATATTGTGGAAAGTGTAAAGAGGGAATACAGAAACTCACTGAATTACTTACTGCTGAAATGAAGTACTATATTAAATCAAGTCATCTGTAAATAACTAATCTTATAATTGTGGTTGAAAAAAGGGCATCTTTCAATTGAATAATGAAACAGGTGTACCACTAGACTACACTCCGGCATTACTTTCAGTTTCATATGATATTATATTTCTAACGCTGATTCTTTGCTTTCTTCCTCAACTCCCAAATCATTCCAGTCATACTGAGCTTACTTCCGTCTTAATACATGCTTCTATGATTCATTCTATCAAAATCTTTGAGAGACCCTGTGCTGCACATCATCTGAAGTCCACATGATCGTGTGTATAAATCAGCTTACTTATTCTTGTGCACTTCACTTTGATTTTCCTAACATAAGAATACTACAAATATCTGCATGATGAACTGCTGGATTATAGTGTACTTAATAATATATTGTAGTAGCGCTGGGTCTGTAAGTCTTATTAATTTATAAAACACATTAATTTAATTTTAATTTTGGATCAATTTTATTGAAAATATTTCAAATTGAGAAAGGGTTCACATCAAATTGACAAAAAAGACAAAAGAAATCGAAAGCACGTCATTGATTGGATTGATTGCTCCGGCTAAACTCATTATTGTTCGGCAGACTGAAACTGTCATCTGCGGTTTCCTCGCCAAGGTCGTTATTCGGGTGGGAGAGCAGCTTTTGGGCTTTAGTGCACTTTAGTATCTGCAGTCATTTACCTTCTGAGGCACACTGGACACTCCATACGTACACCCTATCAGCCAACAAACTACCACTTTCGAACGCTGCCATCAGCTCAATCCTCTCCTCGGCACTGCAGCTGACTAGACTGTCCCCGTGTCCGGCGGCGCACCGTGGCTGGCGATGAAAAAAAGCCTTTGTCCTCTCCTCCCCCCGTCGCACGTTGCGGCGTCCGTACATTCCTTTCTTTTCTGCAGCGATCGTCTGGTCTCTGACCCAGCCAGTTCCGGACTCGTCCAGACATGAAAAGAATTTTAAATATGACGGTAAGAGATCTTGTCATTGGTGTGTTAGGGTCGTCCACACATACACACCCACACATGTCCCCTCCTCACTCAGACTCCTCCTTATTAGCCGCGAGTTTGAGTCTCGGCGAACCGCATTTTATTTGTCACTTCCTTGATTTTTTTGTCGTTCGGGCCACCCGTGTCACGGCCTATTTCCGGCACCACAGTCATTGTTATCTGCTGCCTATAACCCCACCAACAGATTATGTAATTGTGATGTGATCATTCTATTACAATATTCATAATGCGTATATTAGAGAGAAGATGAGTATTTTAATTGACACAGTAATAGAGTTTTAATCTTTCAGATATGTTTGAAAATGTATCAAATAGATAATAATATGACAACATTTTCTGAAAAATAATTTTGGAATGCCCTTAACCCTTTCAGGGATAATGGCAACAAATCTGTACGTTTGCTCCTAAGTAGAGTTTCTCTGCTAATAGTACCTTTACCACCCAGTGGCAGCTGTTGTGTACAGTACCCTCCCCCCTTAATATAAGTTGCAATAGACCTTATATATGTACAAGTTGATTCAATAACAGTCGATATAGTTTCTCGCATCTTATAGGTTATAATAATTTGTTCTTGAAGAGGTTAATAGCCTGTTGACGGATTTTTGCTCCTGAATCCTGGAATTCATCTTTTAAATACTGTATTTCACTAACGTTTTCAGTGTCGATCGTTATTTTAGCTCCAACGTTAATTAAGGATAAATTTACTGCTGTTATTATTATACTCGAACTGTAGACAAAAAAGTTGAAATGATCTCCCGGTGGCCTTTTTTCAGATATCACAATAGAGGCGATCTTCCATTCAGAAATTATCGTTTATGAGATACATCCACCCATATCTTCCTAGATCACGGGTAGCGAACCGTCCTTCATGATTACCATTTTAAGTGTTTTTTACGCTACATTTTGTAACGTAGTCAAATATTAACATGGTCTTAATCTTCCGTCACAAACAGAATAACATGAAAACTATTTTTCCAAAAGGTGACAAGGTTTGCAAATAAATCACAACCCGTACTGAGTTTTCTTGGGGAATGGCGACCATAATGGCCTCAAAGGCCGGCAAGACGTGAAAATTAGCAAATAAATAAGTAGCTACTGCTGTGTTGGAATTGTGCAGAGAGCGCTTTTATTCAAATGATGTACCACCATCATTGTGTAGTTTTAACTATCAGCTATTGAAGTAATTATCATGATTTGTCAGTGCAAGCACTACGTGTGACGAGCTATCAGTTGCCGTTGTGATGTTGTTCCGGCTGTGAGGAGGCCAGCTGGTATTCCCGCCTCGCACTGCAGTGAACACGTCATTCGGAAGCGTCCAGCCTTGAGGTTCAACAGTCGGTAACTGGAGGAGAAATCACGTTGCTAAACAAACCGGACGCTACAATTACAACGGCTATGATATTCTGCGATTGCGCACTGAAACTGATGTTGGAGCTTACAACGCAAAGCCGAGGTACAGGCATGTAACGTTACATCACTTAACTCCAGGCGCAATTAGCAGCGTTTGGGTATCCTGAAACACAAGTCAAGTTGAAACACCGATTCAACTCGAATATTTTTATGCCTGTTGTAGTAGCAGCAATTATCTCGCCTTTTAGGTAATTAGTGAATGAATGTGGGTGACTATTCAAATGATTTTTAGATATCAATTCTTACGAATTGAGATCTTACTTTTCGTGTATAGTTGTTGATTTATTTATTTATATATTTAATGTGCGACGCTCAATGTCAGTATAAAGTTGAAAGAAAGACATTCATAAAACATGTATGCTTATAAGTTGGTCTCAATTACTATTTTTTCTTTGCAGTACTTGAAAACGTCATTAAAAGAAACAAACCAATAATTAATACTAGGAACAGGAAATGACATTTTGAACTAGAGAATAAAATGGTACTAGATAGCTTCTGAATACAGTAGGGCTTATTTCCAAATATCCTTATGCTTTTCGTTTGGCCTTATTGAAACATGATCAAAGAAGTTTATGCAGGTTCCTCTAACTTCTTAGAAATATTCCTGAAGACCAGGGGTGGAAAACCCGCGGGCCGCATGCAGCCCACCATGAATCCATAATTTTTTTACAAAAAATATTTATTTTACAATGTGAAAACCAATGTATTAAAAAATGCATTATTTGTGCATCCATATATTAAAAATCAACTGTCGAAATCATAAGAAAAAAATTAAACTTGATTTTTAAATATTCTTGCGAATATATAATTTTATATGCGGCCCGTGGAGTTATGATGCATTTCCAAAGTGGCCCACAAGATCATTTGGGTTGGCCACCCCTGCTTTAGACAGCACATTTCAAATTAAAATTCACAGTTTTCTCTGCTACATAATTAGCTCACCTACCTGACAGACTTTCATTTTGTTTTTGGTCACCTAAAGTAAATCGGTAAAAGGGAAACTGCAATTATACACGGTTTCTAAACCATGGATTATTGATGCAGACTTCAGATGAATGAAACGAATGCTTTTAAGAAGTGGACATACGTTTATGGGCGCGTGAAACTCCTCACGAGAAAAGAATCTGCAACTGAAACCTCAGTTCCTAGTGAGGCAACTGCTACACAGTGGGACCAGATTAAGCATGTAGAACGCCGACATAATGGTCACAAGTTTACAATAAAAAAAAGGAAAAAATCTGTTATAGCTCCATGCTATACGCTGACGCCGGGACCATCTGTTCGTATCCTAGATTCAATAGAAGAAAAGGCCTCTGGCTAATGAATGTCGTTATGCTAACAAAACGTTCTGTAATTACCAGAGGCTGGCGGTAAGAGTTAATAACGGGCTTAGCATTTGGGATTCCCGGCACAGGTTCCTGGTTCTCCCATCCATATTTCGTTTTTATATGTTTTCCGAAACCAGGCGAATGGCGGGATGATATCTTTATAAACAGCAGTTATTTCCCTCTTTTTGTTTGCTAGCAACCCTGTACCAATTTTAATGACTTCTCTGTTGACTAACATTAAGGTCTGCGAATAATAATAATATTAGAATATGGAGCAAAACACCTCATTAAGAATTAGTTACGTCCTTAAGGTATTTGACGTTAATTCAAATATGTTTCTTGATTTTCTACCATGAAAAATATCAGGCTTATTTACACATATGAGTAACTCTACCACTCTGAATGAGTCGATTGTAGCAACTTTGGGGAAGCCTGTTCAGCTCTTCTTCGAGTTTATTTCCAGGTGCTGAGTTGGAAATTATGTGTTCTTTAGTATTACAGTATAGTTTAATAAAGCAGTAAATATCATTGAAATCCGGTACTTTTAGCTCGTAATTTAAGGGATATTTTTACAAAGATAACGCAAAACACATAAACATTAATAGAAATTGGTACATTCAATAGATCCTTTTTTTTTAAAATTCGCTTGCAAAACTTTCTCTGAAAAACTTGGAGGAAGAGGCAACTATAAACTGTATGAATGAAGAATTTGATACAGAAATCAAATAATTTTAGCTCATTAACTTCTTTATGAACATGGTATGGCGGCGGTGCCAATGTTTACAGATGCTTTCCTGTGTAAATATGACGGAATTAAGTGCGGTAAGAGCAAAAAACGTGTTAAGAATGGTATTCGGTGTACAGCTTGTCAACATTGGTATCATTTGGAATGTGTATCAGAAAAGAATTCGACGATATGCGAAGAAAATTGGACATACAGTAAGTATAGGTTATGTTTGTTTACAAGCTCGCACCAGGAAGCAGATATTGTGGATCATGAACTAATGAAACAGCTACAAATAGAACTTTTAAGTAAAACGGAATTGAAAATAGAACTAAAAACAGAAAATTTCAAATTGGCAGACAAGGTTAGGGATCTGGAAGAAAAACTCGAGCTGCAAAGTCGTTGAAATGAAGAAGCAATCATCTGCAGTGTAAATATGACGGAATTAAGTGCGGTAAGAGCAAAAAACGTGTTAAGTGAAAAAATGCGCCGACATACAGTGCATCAGTCCTCAATCATAACAAAAAATAGATTTAATGTACTGTCTGAAATCTCTAAAACATCGCAAAACAGCTTCATTCCAGCAACACTGTAGAAATAGCAGAATCTTTTAAAGATGAGGCTGGGAGTGCAAAGTATTCATTAATACCAGAAAAAGATGCAACAGAAAAAAAAGTCAACAACTGGGCAGACAAGTCAGGCGAGAAGTGAAAACTGTCCTAAGAAACTGAGAAAAATAGTGACAGCCAAGGTAGGAGCTGCAACGAGATACTTAGCTCAAAACTACAGTCAGGTAACGAAGCGCAAAGTATCATAAAACAGAATGCCCCTATAAGGGAAATATTGAAAGACATTAGAAATAACACAAAATACTTTGGTACTAATGATGTCCTAATTGTAATGTGTGGAACAAATAACCTAAATGAAATTGACATTATTGATGAAGTAGATCAGCTCGCAGCACAACCTTAACACACAAAATGAATGTTATTTTCAACTCAATCCTTTCAGATATGATACACTCAAATTTAATAGCCTTGTCAGAAGAGCAAAAAACCGCATCAGAGAAATGATTAATACATCCAATAGTGCAGTTAAGGCAAAAGTAGCTATAAACTTTGACTAGACACCAGGGGCGTAGCTACTATGGGGCTAGACGGTGCAATGCACCGGGGCCTCTACGCTCATGGGGCCCCCAAGCGCAGGCCTTCACGGCAAACTAGCGACCTTTTTTTTTTTTAGCTCTACCGTCGTCTGAGGGGGGACCCTGAGACACAACAGGGTGACTGACACTAACGGCCCCTCACTGCTCAGGGGGCCCTCAAGCACAACTCAGGGGCCACCAGCCTAAGCTCAGCAGGCCACTACCGGCAACACAAAGCAAAAAAAAAGGTCGCCCATCTGGCCTGAGGGCCCAAAATAAACTTTTTGCACTGGGGCCCTTGTGGACCTAGCTACGCCACTGCTAGACATTGGAAAACCAAATTTGTAGTAAGCTAATAGATCTAATCAAAAAATTTGAAAAACCAATGGAAATTAAAAATGAAAGTAGAAAGGGTTGAAACAAACACTATTAGACAAATTGTTATTATATGATAGATAACATATCAATAATTGTTTTTTAGAAGTTATCAACACCCTACGAATATAGACCTGGCTACAGGGCATCAGGCAGACAGTCAGTTAAAATATATCCTTACAGTGCCAAAAAATAAAATAGCAGATTAATTAAAACAATGAATCAACAAATTATACAAATAAATTAAGGCAACATCAGAATGCAAATGTTAATGGTTTAAAACAGTTAGAATCAGGATGTAATAAACACCAACTTAGAATTCTTCATTTAAATTTACAGTATTTATCCAATAAAATAGAATTGCTTGAAAATTTTATCAATAGTGTTACTGCAGATATTGCTATAATCACTGAGCATGGCCTAAAAAATGATGAAATCAAATTACTATCTAAAATCAAAAATTACAAACTTATAAACTTCTTTAACTGGACAAATCACTAAAGGTGGTGGTGTTGCAATATATGCAAAAATTGGGATAAGAGTAAACAAACTGAAATCTATTAGTAAATCTTGTTGCAAAATGTCTCTTGAGAATTCAGGAATATCTGTGTCAAACAGCTCCAGGAAACTAATTATAATAAGTGTATATAGATCTCTTAGTTCTAAAATAACTGAGTTTATTGACCAGATGGTCCTGCTACTAAGAAACTCTGACAAATGTAATACAGATATTGTTCTAGCTGGAGATTTCAATGTAAACTTAGACAAAAATTATGTAGATTACATAAAACTTACTGATATTTTAAACATGTATAATTTTTTTTTTTTTTTTTTTTTTTTGCTGTCGTCAGTCTTTAGACTGGTTTGATGCAATCCTCCATCCCTTCCTATCCTGTGCTAACCTCTTCATTTCTACATACCCCTTACAATCCACGTCCTCAATTATCTGCTTCATATATTCTAATCTCTGTCTACCTCTGCAGTTCTTACCTTCAACTGTTCCCTCCACTAACAAATTAACCAATCCAGCATGTCTCAAAATATGACCTACCAGCCTGTCTCTTCTTCCTGTAAGCTTCTTCCATAGACTTCTTTTCTCACCCATCATTTCTAAAACTCGTTCATTTCTTATTTTGTCTGTCCACCTAATTTTCAGCATTCTTCTGTAGCACCACATTTCAAATGCTTCAAGTTTCTTTCTTTCCGGTATTCCTAAAGTCCATGTTTCGCTACCGTAAAGTGCTGTGCTCCACACATAGAGTTTTAAGAAGTTCTTTCTAATTCCTAGATCAATATTTGAAACTAAAAGGTTTCTCTTTTTCATGAAGGCTCTTTTTGCTAGTGCTATACTGCTTTTAACATCATTCCTGCTTCGGCCATCGGTTGTAATTTTGCTTCCCAAGTAACCGAACTCACTCACTTCTCCTATTGCATCAGATCCTATTTTTATATTTAATCTGCTAGTATTGGTGTCATTTCTGCTACATTTCATCACTTTTGTTTTACTTTGATTTATATTCAGTCCAAAATCTTCCTTCAATATTTTGTTCATGCCATTCAATAACTTCTCAATATCCTCAGCCCTCTCTGCTAATAAGACAATGTCGTCAGCAAATCGTAGCATACTTATTTTTTCTCCCTGAAAACTTATGCCACATGGAAATTTTTCTTTGACTTTCTTCATTGCTTCTTCTACATACAAGTTGAATATTAACGGGGATAGACTACAACCTTGCCTCACACCCTTTTTAACTGATGCATGTCTCTCGTGATTCTCTACTTTTATCACAGCCACTTGATTCTTATATAGTTTATACAGGATTCTTCTATCTCGATACTTTAGACCTGACTTCTTTAGAATTTTGAACATCTTGTCCCACCTAACATTATCAAAAGCTTTTTCTAAATCAACAAATGCCATAAAAGTATCTTTATTTTTCTTGGTCTGCCCTTCAAGTATTAATCTTAAAGACAGAATTGCTTCCCTTGTACCGCGATTTTTCCTAAACCCAAACTGATCTTCACCTACTATCTCTTCTACTACCCTTTCCATCCTTCTGTATATTATTCTGGTCAGTAATTTTGAAGCATGTGATGTTAGACTAATTGTGCGATAATTCTCACATTTGTCAGCTTGTGCTTTCTTTGGAAGTGTGAAGATGATATTTTTATTAAAATCAGTTGGAATTTCTCCTGTTTCATAACTTTTTGATATCAGCTTGAATAATCTTTCAATTCCTTCCTCTCCTAGAGATTTAAGAAGTTCTGCAGGGATCTCATCAATTCCAACTGCCTTATTTGCTTTCAAGTCATTCAGAGCTTTATTAAATTCTGTCCTCAAAACAGGATCTCCTAAGTCATCCATGTCGACATCGCCTTCCTTTTCCAATACACTATTGCTCAAGTCGTCCCCAACATACAGTTTCTCAATGAATTCCTTCCATCTGTTAGCTCTATCTTCTGACCTTAAAAGAGGTTTCCCATCGGCAGCTTTAATGTTCATACCTCTTTTCTTCATTTCTCCAAAATTCTGTTTGATCTTTCTATATGCAACATCTACTTTTCCTGCAACCATTTCCTTTTCTACTTCTTCACACTTTTCTTGTAGCCATTTTTCTTTTGCTATTTTGCATTTCCTATTTATTTGATTTCTAAATTGCCTGTACTGCACTTTTCCTGCTTCATCCTGAGCATTTTTGTACCTTCTCCTCTGATCGATCAGCTGCAAAATTTCTTCTGTGATCCAAGGTTTTCGGGCAGCTTGTTCCCTAAAGCCTAAGGTTTCTTTGCCAGCTTTCATAATTTCGGTCATTAATGCATTCCATTCGTCCTCGGTTGAGCTCCTTTCACAGTTAATTCTTAGACCCAAGTCTACCATTTCTGCAAATTTTTCTCTTGTGCTAGATTGTTTCAGTTTATTCACTTCCAGTCTGTTCTGCTTATGCTGCTTCCTTATTCGCTTGAATTTCAGCCTGCACTTCATTACTACCAAATTATGGTCCGAGTCTACGTCTGCTCCTGGGTACGCTTTACAGTCTAGAACTTGATTCCTGAATCTCTGTTTGACCATGATATAATCTAGCTGATATCTGCCTGTATCCCCAGGACGTTTCCAGGTGTATATTCTTCTTGTATGGTTCTTAAACAGTGTGTTCGCCACTACTAGCTTATATCTTTCACAAAATTCTAGCAACCTGCTTCCTCGCTCATTTCTTTCTCCTAGACCAAAACTTCCTACAGTATTCCCCTCTTTTCCTTCTCCCACTATTGCATTCCAATCACCCATGATTATTAGATTTTCCTCCCCTTTCACATATTGGATTAATTCTTCAATTTCAGCGTATATTTTTTCTATTTCTTCGCCATCTTCCTGTGACGTTGGCATATACACTTGTACTAATGTGGTTGGGACGGGCTTAGTTTCTAACCTCATCAAAATAATCCTGTCACTAAATTGTTCAAAATAACTAACCCGTTTCCCTACTTTCTTGTTCATTACAAATCCTACACCAGTGACTCCATTGACAGCTTGCGTGATAATTATCCTGTGTTCCCCAGACCAGAAATCCTGTGCGTCCTTCCATTTAATCTCACTAATCCCAACATCATCTAACTTAAGTTCTTCCATCTCCCTTTTTAAGTTTTCTAACCTACCTGCCCTATTCAGACTTCTAACATTCCACGCTCCGACTCGTAGAATGTTTCTATCCATTCTGATGTATAATATTAGAGACACAATATTCTTCCCCAACAAGAATCACTGTAAATACTTATAAAACAATTGACCATATTGCTACTAATCTAAATGGGAAATATATTCTGACCAATGTAATAAATAGCTACTTGTCAGACCATCAGGCTCAGTATATAGATGTACTAAATTTTTCAGCCGAAAGTGAGATATGTGAAAAAAGGGAAATTAGAATAATAACTGATGATAACACCACTAAACTTAAGAATCATCTTGCAAATGAGTCTTGGATTGATATATACACTCCTGATAGTATAAACTGTAAATGGGATGCATTTTTCAAAAATTTTAATAAATCATACAATCATTTTTTTTAACTATCATAAAGAAACTAAAGATAAACCAGGTAACCAAATTAAGCAACCACCAAATGTCAAAGCAAAACATGAAAAATGAAACATATGTACCACAATTACAAGTCCTCAGGTCTTACTTATTACAAAGATAACATTATAATAAAATATTTCAAGTAGACCTGCAGAACCTGAAGGCTGAAGTGTAAAAAAAGAAAATAAATAATTCCAATAACATTGGAAAGACTAGCTGGGGTATAATAATTAACCTCAGAAAGGATTATAATGAGATGGAAAACATAGAACTAAACTCAAATGGGAATGTAGAAGTAGATCCCAGTAATATCATCAATTTGTTTAATGAGTACTTTCTCAATGTAGGTGATTCCTTGAAGAAGAATAGTGTATAATCAGATAGGAGGCCCAATTACTCAATTAATAAATCAATGTATCTATAAGAAACTTGTGAGATCCCACTCACAAAATCATTGTAATAAAAAATAATTGTAAATAAAATAGGGTAAACAGACTTCACAGCATGAGTAGTTTGTTTAGGCATTTGGGGTAATTTTAAGTTTTTTTTTATAATTTAGTTTGTTGTAGTTGGTACTACTGTTATTGTGTATAGAGAGAGTGAAGATGGCAAGATGGCGAGGGAGTACTTGGAGAGAGCTTGTATAGAGAAGTGTGTGTTGGCAGTATTTTGTAGCAGCGAACGTTTGAAGTATAGAATAAAGTTTCTCAAATGAATGAGTGGAGTAATTGAATTATTTGACTATAATATCCGCTGCGCTGCAATGTATAGCTCGTAAGGTGGTTTGTTGAATAATAATAATAAATTGCTAAGTGATATCGCAACCGCAAAAAAAAACCAACAGTAGGGCCATAGGTTACAATGAGCGGGATATCTACTTACTGCTGGTTAATGTAAAAATTAGCAGTGGGGCTTAGCAAATTGGCGACGACTGCCATGATAAGGAAAGAATGAAGAAAAGATCGGAAGAGAGAAGAAACAGGCACGACCGAAGATATAAACCTGTCGAATTTAATTTGGGAGATTTGGTACTGGTAAAGACTCAAGAAAGGTCATGCGAATTAAATGCAGAGATTAAGAAATTCTTTGACGTGTACCACGGACCATTTAAGGTAGAAGGGAAGCCACATAGGAACGCATACTGGCTAGTGTATCCTAAGTCTGGTAAGAAATTTGGGTTAAGAAACGTAACAGACTTGAAAATGTACAAGGTCAGAAGAGATAAGTGACATATTTTGTTCTGGTGAAATTTGGTGGTTTTGTATAACGTTGACTGATAAAGATGCAGACTGATAGAGACAGTGAGTGATAATTGTTATAAATAAGGACAGAATTGTGGAAATGTACATAAAGACAATGATTTGTGAAAAAGGTTGGACTTTATAACAAGCCAACCAATTTTGTTAAAATATGCTTGTTTGTTATAAAGTGGGGGCATATGTGAGATCCCACTCACAAAATCATTGTAATAAAAAATAATTGTAAATAAAATAGGGTAAACAGACTTCACAGCATGAGTAGTTTGTTTAGGCATTTGGGGTAATTTTAAGTTTTTTTTTATAATTTAGTTTGTTGTAGTTGGTACTACTGTTATTGTGTATAGAGAGAGTGAAGATGGCAAGATGGCGAGGGAGTACTTGGAGAGAGCTTGTATAGAGAAGTGTGTGTTGGCAGTATTTTGTAGCAGCGAACGTTTGAAGTATAGAATAAAGTTTCTCAAATGAATGAGTGGAGTAATTGAATTATTTGACTATAATATCCGCTGCGCTGCAATGTATAGCTCGTAAGGTGGTTTGTTGAATAATAATAATAAATTGCTAAATGATATCGCAACCGCAAAAAAAACCAACAGTAGGGCCATAGGTTACAATGAGCGGGATATCTACTTACTGCTGGTTAATGTAAAAATTAGCAGTGGGGCTTAGCAAACTACAGAGGAAGAAATACTTAATACTATTAATAATCTAAAAAATAAAAATACTTGTGGATGGGATGGTATAACAGTATTTGTATTGAAACAATGTAAGGAAGTGCTGGTGAAACCACTGGCGTATCTTATAAATGAATCCATTGTGAATGGAATATTTCCAGAGTGCTTGAAAATTATATTAATTAGTCCCATTTTTAAAAAAGGTAACAAGAGAGAAATTAGTAACTACAGGCCTATTACTCTAACCTCTGTTCTGAGTAAAGTATTTGAAAAAATTATCTTAGTAAGAATAAATAGATTCCTGAGCGAAAATAGCATTATTAACCCTTGCCAATATGGTTTTCAGAGAGGACTATCCACTACAACTGCAGTCACTCATTTTATACATGAAATTCTAAGAAACCTAGATGAAAAACAAAAAGTTGCTGGTTTATTTCTTGACCTTTCAAAAGCTTTTGACTGTGTTGATAACCACCACTTCCTTAGCAAATTAGCAAATTATGGAATTAGGGGATTGGCAAATAAATTACTGTCTTCCTACCTCAAAAACAGACAACAGGTACTGAAATTCATTTTAAAAATGGCGAATCTTTAATAAAGATAAAATCTAAAATTGATATAGTTACATGTGGATTTCCTCAGGGATCTGTGTGCACACCGCCCGAGGTGCATGACTCATTTTCTATGTCATGAATAAGGTTAACTACCGAAATATTGAGTTTATTTATTTGTGTGTTCGTTATATATGTTCGTCTCTCGTCGCTGCCTTCATCTTTGGTGAGTACTTAGTTATTCCTTGACAGATTTAAAAATAATATTGTAGGTATAAGCAATATTTGTATACATCTATTCTGACTGTTTTCTTATGAAAAAGTGTTTAGGTGATAAGCTTTGCGATTTGCCTTCCTACAGAAATAATGATGTAGGATATATATATTTTTGAAGGCCTTTGATGGCTTACCATTGTTTGCACTCATCATATAATGCTCCTTGCACCACTGGAGAATTTTACCCAAGTATTTCTCCACTCACTGCGGTACATCATTTACAAGGGTTATGTGAACTAATGAGCGGTAGAAACCTGAGTTTCCTCTACTAATGGAAGCTAATGGACTATTGTTTAGATCATTACATTCTCGCTGTGATGCAGAAAGCATCAACATTCAAAACTACTAGAACATCACAGTTTGCTAATGTATTATGAGGATTTACTTTTTTCGCAGCAACTATGAAAACGCAAGGACATATTTAGGAAGTTTTTTTATGAGACAAAAATGTAATAGTCGCTTCTTAAAATTTCATTAAAAAAAAAAAAAAAACTGAAATTATCTCCATTAATATTGCCTACTGTAGTTTAGTAGAAACGGAACAGTTTTAACTCATACGGTGAAACCATGAGTTAAATATTTTGCATTTGACCTTCATTCTCTATTAAATTGGTTCACAGCATGTTGACTTACATTGTTCAGTCCAACAAGAAATTGCAGGTTTCCACTACAAATGGAATGAAGGAACCCAGTCCACGTTAAGCAACTCTAGCTACTTCATTACCTACTGCAGTATGCATCATGTTACTAACTTGGGTATCGCTTTCACCATGATGACCAATACTAAACGTGTCGATCCACCAATTTAATCTACAGCTTCTTCTTTAAGGTTCCATCGCTACTTGGCAGCATCTTATGCAACCACTAAGATTTATCTCTGCTTCAGTGAATAAATACAATTATCACCAATTTTTGCTTGCACGGCCACTCTGTACCTACTGTTTACAATTAATAATACTATATATATTTATCACTTAGTTTACTTGCCAAAGACTAAACTTTAGTTCTGGTAACACTGTCGTAGAACGGGACGGAGGAATGTGTGAGCTAAAACGCCGATTTCCAAAGTAGTTCTCCAGAAGCGATCTCAACCATTAAGGTGGTTTGTAAGGTCAAATATCTTCTATACTTTTATACTTCTGTGGTATTTAACTTATACTTACGGCTCAAATATTACAGAGCAACCATGCGACGAAAAAACCACGCGAATTTGGAAATGACATTCTGTAGTTTACATGTATCACTGAAATTTTACTAAATAATTTTTTTTACTTTAACTGAATATTACAAAAGAAATGCCTTACAACAGTAAAAAAGAGGATTCTAATTACAACAGACTATAAAAACAAGTGAAATAACAGAAATAAGGCTAAAATTATGATTCAATATATATATTGAAACGGTTGAAAGATTTTATTTAATAGTGGTTTTGAAACAGGAATGTTTCTCCATTACCTACCCCGTTTATTTTTGTATTGTTTCTCAGAAAATCAATACTATCTTCAATTCTACTTGACACCGGTGTTGCATTCGGGAGGACGGCGGTTCGATCCCCGTCCGGGCATCCAGATTTGGGTTTTCCATGGTTTCCCAAATCACTCCAGGCAAATGCCGGGATGCTTCCTTCAAAAGGCCATGGCCGAATTCCTTCCCATTCCTTGCCCCCATCCTTGCCCCACATCCTTTCCCGTCTCTAAAGACCTCGCTGTTGAGAGACGTAAATACAATAATAAAATAATAATAATAGACACCGGTGTTGTCACAACTCCTCAAATAGCCTGTATTATTATTAGCTCCAGATTACATCCAGGTAACAGAAATTCCGCCAAATATGTCATTTAAATACTTTAAACATAGCAAAAAGCAAGTTTTTCCATCAATTAGAGCAGCAAATGTAAATGAAAATGCAGTAGTTCATTGCGTACAAATATCACAATTTTTCCAGAGAATCAGAGGTCTCTCAGGTCGGCTACAGAAAATAATTACATTCTTCAGTAGCCGCGCCCTGGAAGCAGGATACACATTATTGTTCGGGAGATTTTTCTCAATTTAATAAATTATCACTGAATACCTGCGGCGGGAGCAGTGATAGTCTTGCTCGGTATCCTAGAGGTTATGGACATAAATATTCACTTATATATGCATATTTCATATGGATTTACACCTCGTCGGCGTCGAGGTCATTTTGAGATCATTAAAGGCGGAAAAGGATTTGGAGCTATGATCGGGGAGAAATTTGGGAAAACGATAGAAAACGCATTCGGATGGAGACTCGAATCCACGCCCTTCGGAATGCGAGGCCAGAGCATTACTACTCAGCCACCACGTTTGGTCAAGCCACCTAAAATCCAAAATATCCGACGTAAGGGCGTAAAATGACAGATTTGCCCGTAAATGTAAAGCCAATCGTGATTTACTCGCGGACACCGTATTACACATGGTATACTCACGGAATACAGTACGTACCGCAAATGATCGTCTCACACACTTTGCTGATATTGGTGCAATAGAATTTCTTAACATTCGGTTATTTTTATCTTCAGAGAGCACAGTACGGAGGTTTTCATGGTTACTGAGCATAGATAAATGGACATAGTAGATTCTCACTTTCTTAGATTCAACTTCATTCGCATAGACATACGTGGTGTGTCTAAAAAGTTCGGTGAATGGTGTTATGTCTGAACGGCAACTTGGCACATGTGTGCATGCATGCGCATGGGTCTTCAGATACTTGAGGAGAATCGATACACAGCATGCACTGCATGTGACTGGCAGTGTAAACAGACTGCGACCAGTTGAGCGTAATCAGTGTGAGAGGAAGTATCACAGCGCAATGGAGCAACGTGCAAACATCAAGTTCTGCTACAAATTGGGGAAGACTGCAACGGAAACACATGGAGTGTTGGTACAGGACTGGAAAATGGATGCTGCTCCATGACAATGTCCCTACACACTGCGCGATCCGTGTGCGCCTATTCCTCGTGCACAAGTTGGTAACTGTTCTTAAACACCCTTCGTACTCTCCTGGTCTGGCTCCTGCGGACTTCTTCCTGTTTCCCCGCTTGAAGACGGCCATCAAAGGTGAACGTTTTGCGGACGTGAATGCCATCAAAGATCGTGTGACAGCGATCGATTCCACAGGAGGCCTTTGCTGATAGTTTCCAGAAGCTGTACGAACGTTGTCAAAAATGTGTTATAGCGGGTGGCGGCTATTTTTTAAGGGAAATAAAGAAATTTTGTTCGCATCTTTTGTTTTGTGTATTGTCTGTCGAACTTTTTAGACACACAACGTACAATGTTAAAGTACAGATACTCCTCTAACTCAATGTACGCAAATTCTTTTTGTATGAAGAATCTCTGCAGCAAATTGTGACTTCATTTCTCCGAATAATATGGCGTCGCTTGTACACTGAAATCACGATAAACATTTCGACTGCAAGAAGTTATCTTTAAATGGATTCTTATTTGGGTCTCTTTCATCTTAAACCACTCAGCTTTTCGACGTCACACCAAAATTCATCATACCTATTAACTCGCGGGACCACGGGCTATACTACATTAATCTAAACCGCATTAATAAAACCAAACTGGTAGTTTTGCGTAAACAGACCGCGTTCAAGAAAAAATTAACTTAGATATATCGGATTCACGATATCACATCAGATTTCTTTTCGGGTAAAATGGCTTTGTTTGTCAAATGGAGGAAGAGAGAGATCGCCATATTCCAGGGCGTTACAAAAATATCATTAACACTGCTATTTAATTGCTTTTATGTGGAGCCAATCAGGGCACGAAAAGTCGTGTAAGATTGTACAATTTGGTGTCCTATACCAAAGTTATGGGCTGAATATTTGCTGATCGACTGTGAAGTACGAGTGCGACCTCAAATGGCACAGCTAACTGCATAGTCTACAGATGCTCTCAGCTTACCAGACGCGTGGCGTGCTAGAAGTCATGTGGAAACAGACGTTCATGAACGCTGGGTAGCGTTTTCTTCGCGGCTGCAGAGACTGAACTCCTATGGTAAACATGATTTCGAAATGAGAGACTTCTGCAAGCAGTTCAACGAACCCATAAGATCTATTTTTGGGTGCGTTTATGTTAAAGCTGCGATAAGCGATGAGAGCGACGATAAACGCGTAGACAAAAGCGGCTTTCAATTTCTTTCTTCGTGTAGTATTTATATTGGAGCTGCCATAGTAGTACTGCAGGCAATTATCAGCCGGCCACACATGTAGAAATCTAGCTTATTCCTTTCGCATGGGAGTGTCATTGCAACAGTTTTAGAAATTGTAAGAGAAATAGTAATGAAAAATACTTCAACCATTTGACATGATATTCCAGAGGAACAGGATTTCGGGGGGGGGGGGGGGCGAGGGATAGCTGAAAATTATTGCAATATTTGTAATTTTCCGAAATGTGTAGTCGCTATCGATGGAAAACATGTCAGAGTTATTTGTATCGCGCACTAAGGCTCTATGTTCCATAATTACAAGGATTTTTTTATATTGATCTGCAAGGATTGGCCAATGCTAGTTATAAATTTATAAACATTGAATCTGGGGATTATGGTAAACAGAGTGACGGTGGAACAATTAGATGTGCTGCTCTGTATGTATCTTTAATAGATGGAAGACTGACTATTCCAAATCCCTCTACCAAATTCTGAAATCACTGGACCTAATGTTATTATAGGTGACGAAGTTTATCCATTTTAAAATAATTTATTAAAGCCTTATGGACAATATTTAGATGCAGGTAGATGATACTTCAATGCTAGGTTATCAAGAACATGAAGAACCGTCAAATGTGCCTTTTGCATAATTTATTGTAAATGGGAATTTTAGTCACAACAATAGAAACTTCGGTAGAGGCAGCTGACAATATTAATGAGACCATTTGTTTGTTACACAATGTTATTAGTGGCAGAGAAGGTACTGAACATAAACTTAAGGAAACTAGCACTTCAAATCATAAGAATTTGAAACCAAGAGATATTGGAAGGTCAAACAAAGCTGCAGAAAATACCCGCATCCTGTATTTTGTTACAATTCGAAATAAATTAATACGAATTTCTACATATTATACATTTAATTTGATATTTATAATTTCAATTACTTTTAAAAGAAAAAAAGAAAAACTTTTATAATTATGTGTTTTATTATATTAGGTGGCCATTTCATCCTACTAGAACGAATCTGTTGTGGTGTTTTTGTATTTACAAGCCCACAGAAAGGGACCCAATACAAATTTAACCAATCAGACGGTCGACAGCCATCCTCGATAAAAGTGAAGAAAATGCTCGCAGCGATTGGCGTCGCTCTCATCGCTGCTCTGCTACTATGCGTTGCTCGTTGCGCTGCTCCAGTAATAACACTTCCATTGTTAACCATGTTTCACATTTCTTCGCTTTGCTAGAATCGTCGCTCTCATCGTTTATTGCAGCTCCAACATAAAAGCACCCTAAACGCAAAAGTTCTGAGATACCCTGATCGCCACAGATAACTGAATAGAATTTTCTGTTTATAATAGCAGCTTGTAATTGAATAAGAAAATATAAAATTCGCTTTACAGTGTCGTGCGTAAAAATTACAATCATGTCTTCTGTTGTGTTTTATAACTTTTTGGAAACAGCAGTGTATGTGCAACCTATGTTTGTGCTTGGTAAAATTTTAAATTCGTCTCTTCGAAAGTGCGTCTGAAACAGTAAAGCACACAAAATGGAGAACAGTAGCTTCGTAACGTTCAATATTCTTTCGACACGGAAACAACAGTTCTATCGTAAGCAATACTATTTTAAGGTGTTTCTAAAAAAGAACCCTTTGAGTTTTGTGTGATATACATAAACTACCGTCGTGTAGTGTCAACTAAACCAATAGCAAAATGTTGCTCACTGAAAAATAAGATTTAAAAAGTTGGGATACAGTACTCCGCATATCAGCCTACGAAAGAGTAAAAAGCAAACGTAAATTATTTAAATCCTATATAAACTAAATATCATAAACTTCTATTCCATGGAAAACCGGGTACTCAAATAATTATTGTTATTGGGGGAGATTTTCCTCACTGCAGAGATTTTACTCCAGCATAACAACATAAAACTCGGACACACAGAACATGACTTTATCTTCGCAAAATATTTTTCCAGATATTTCGGTCTTGTGTATCTTCCTCTTCTGCCATTAAATCTTCTAATTGTTGACTGAACACTTTTGAACCAGATAAACATGTGCCGTCCTCTTTTCTTCCATCCTTCGACTTCTCGTTCCTGTACAAGTTTTGGTATTCTTAGTATCTTTCATCCTTCTTACATGGCCATACCCTTCCAATCTTTTCGTTCTATAACTTCATACATATCTTCTTTCACTTCCATTAGCCTTTTTATTTTAGTATTTCTTAATTTTACTTTCCTTGAAATTCTTACTGATGTTCTCCAGCTATCCATATCTAATTCATTTCAAGTTCTTAAATTGTTTTGGTAGATTGTCTAGGTTTCTGATCCATTTAAGACTATACATTCCAGTAATGAGTTAAATATAAATCTTTTAGTTCTATTAATAACATTGTTGCTCCATAGATTTGAATTGAGCATCCCGATTACTCTACGGCCACAAGTAATTCTTTTATTAATTTCCATGTTTGATTTTTCCTTCTCTTTCCAAAATTGAACCCAAATAACAAAAATTATTTATCTTTTTAATTTGTACTCCATCAATATATAATTCATCCAGATCGTTTGTAAGATATTCTGTTTCTTAATTCTTAGTATTCAAGACCCATTTTTTTTATATTCCAATTACATATTTACTTTTCATCCTCTGCATCTTGTGCTACAACGACTTGATCATCGGCGAATAGCAAACGATGTTGATAACTTTCCTCCTGTTATTTCTAAACCCATACTAATACTATTTCAGGAATACTCAAGTAATTTCATTACTAAATTTGTAAAGAGAAAATCGAAACTACGCAATTAAGTTTGAGCCACGTTAGAAATATTTTTTAATTAACGTTTCTAAGAAATATTTTTTCTACGTCGTATAAAAATTAGTATTTAATTAGTGTATTTACCATTTATTTTTACTTCTCAAAATTTTTATTTTTAATTATTTGTGAAAGTATAGATTGAATAATGTATTTCTTTTTTTTTTTAACTGCGTTACGTCTCTTTTTAACATAGAGGTCTTTAGAGACGGGAAAGGATGGGGGCAAGGAATGGGAAGGAATTCGGCCATGGCCTTTTGAAGGAAAGCATCCCGGCATTTGCCTGGAGTGATTTGGGAAACCATGGAAAACCCAAATCTGGATGCCCAGACGGGGATTCGAACCACCGTCCTCCCGAATGCGAGGCGAGAACGCTAACCGTTACACCGCCCCGATCGGTTAATGTAACGTGTTAAAATATTGGTACGATGTGCAACTGTATAGTTTTCGAATCATTGTATAAAAGTTAGAAATGCAGGAATACATTCTTTTTATTTATTTGAGACAGGTATGAATGGTTAATTATTATTATTATTATGTACAAATAGTCTCTGGCTAGTACATTTAACAAGTTTATAAATACAATATATTTTTAAGAGCACATTAATTTAAATCTTTTTACTAGAGAGAACAGCTTCAACGCCATAAGGGGGCGTCCATTAATTACGTGAGGTGAAATAGGGGGGGGGGGAATCTCACGAAATCTCTCCAAAGGGGAGGGGAGGGCAACGGAAATCTCACGTGAGGTTTTGAAATTCTTGTAGAATGGAAGAGATAAAAGAAAAGGTCTACAAATGACGCGAAAGCCGGTATAACCGCCCTTAAATTTATACCTGGAGTATGAGCGACGGCTGAGAGAAAGGATAGTTAGCGATATGTTCCAGTTTTTAGATTGGACTATTTTCGACCTGATTCTCTTGGCCTCGGACACTACGGTAAAATTAAGTTGACAGCATATTTATGTATACCACATTCTACCAATATTTTTCAACTACAGGCTGATGGTTTTATTTTAATTACAAATTTGTCACTAGCATTTGTGAAGAGTTTTATCTAGCAATTTTTTTCCATCTATAATCAGCTGAAGTTTTCTTGATAGGTTGAAGCTCTTACGTAACTGCAATATACGACAGTTACGTAATTGTGATTTCTCTCGGCAGTCGCAGATGTGTATTATTTCATCTAAACAGATGATACGTGATTGCGAGCTACTTATTAGCTTTAGAAGATAAGACATATGAATGTCTTTGTCTCTTTTACTTGATAAATTTTATTAAGGCTTTGAGTATTATGAGACGAAATACAAAAACATGTTTAAAATCGATAAAGATTCCTTAAAATGTCATATTTAATTCCATTTTGGGTGCAAAAGCGTTATTTATTAATTAATTACACCAATTAATTGGTATATCAAAACAAATTTGACGCAGACATAAGGATTCATTGCTGTCGCAACATTGACAGGAGATCGGAGAGATCCTAGGAATTATCGACCCATATCTCTAACAACTGTTTGCAGTAGAATTCTGGAGTATGTCATATTGCTCTAACGTTATGAAGTTTCTAGATGAAAAGAGTTACTTACAGCAAACCAACACCGGATTTCGGAAGAACAGATAGTGTGAAACACAACTGGCCCTATTTTCGCATGACGTAATGAAAGTTATCGACGCAAGTTCACAAGCTTGACGCAATTTTCTTGGATTTTCAGAAAGCTTTTGACTCTGTACCACACAACCGAGTATTGGCGAAGATTCCAGGATGCAGTATATTAGATCAGATGTGCGAATGGATACGCGACTTTGTAACTTGGTCGATCACAGTATATCGTTGTTGACGGGGAAGCCTCTTCTAAGGTGGTTGTTACTTCGGGCGTTCCTCAACGAAGTTGACCACTTCTTCTCCTAATTTTTATAAACGATCTCGGTTACAACTTTAATTGCAGATTGAAATTGTTTGCTGATGAGCACTTATCCGTAGTGAAATAAGATGCTCTGACGAGTGCTTAGAAATTCAGGTGATCTGGATGTTATCTCGGAATGGTGCCATAAATGGCAGCTTACTTAACGACAAAAAGTGCAAGGCAATGCAAATAAGTAACAAAAATACTTCGTTTGTTCACGAGTACAAAGTTAACAATTCAAGTTGTTACACTGTTAAGTCCCTGAAGTATCTTGGCGTAATACCGTAGCAAAAAGCAACATGAAATTGGACTTGCACATAACTTCCGCCGTGGGCAAAGCTAATTCTAAATTACGTATTTTGAGAAGTTGTAATGCTCATACAAAGGAAATAACATACAAAACATTAGCGCTTCCGCATTTAGATTACTGTTGTCGAGTTTGGGATCCGTATCGCAAGGGATTGATTGATACGTTAGAGAAAGTACAGAAAAGAGCCACTAGAGTCGTAACTGCAAGTTAAATCCTTGCGAAAGTGTCACAGAATTTATACATAGATTGGGCTTGGATTGTTTGCCAGACAGGACGACGTCGTTTTCGTTTGAATTTATTAGAGAATATGCGAATTTCTTTAATTTACGAGTACAATGAAACAGTTCTTCCGCCAACCTATTTATGTCGCAATAACAGGAGTGGTAAGATTAGAGAAAAAAGATGCCGTACTGATGCTTTTATGTATTCTTTCTTTCCTTGTTCTGTTGGAGATTGGAATGAACAGAATTAGGATTGGTTCCTCAGCAGCCTCTGCCACCCACAAAATTTGTGAAATTGCAGAGTGTCGATGTAGATTGTAACTGAACACTAAGAGGACAGATGTACAGAGACTTCTTGTTTTATTTTAATAGTGGAGCATGTAACTGTACCCCCGATTTTGTTTGGCCTTTATAATCTGCTTGGCACAACTGGTAGGCTGGCCAGCGTACGTGCTGCTACAAACAAAATCTTACTGGAATCTTTGCTTCATATTTCCGAAAGACCCACATGAAATATTCAACATTGGAGATGAAAGATTTAGACATTTACATCAATAGTATTTAACCTAAAAGAATAACAAATAGAAATGAGTCAATGGCTCTTTTATTATTTGATAAAAAGCTTTGGATGCGTATCATTTTAGTTTTTCTCAAAGACTCTTCTAAGATGTTTTTTAAGGAAAACATTATTGCCCTTCTAAACGGTATACCGTTAATGAGAGGATATTTCATGGTGATATTTCGTTACAAAGAGTTCATAGGATTGTGGCTGCGTTGGTATTGAAACTCAGTTACAGCGGTGAGCTGCTATAAATCAGAATTGTTTTGTCAGGGATGAATCCCGTTTAAAAAGTCATCTTTCTGTACCGAATTACTCCGTCTGATGGAGAGTTCCAACTCTACTATGGGTCCTTTACGCTGTATAATTTCATGTTTCTTCAAACGTGAAGTTGCAGATGTGAAATCCAGTTTGTGAGTGCCGGGATGCTTCCTTCAAAAGGACATGGCCGAATTCCTTCCCATTCCTTGCTCCCCATCCTTTCCCCGTCTCTAAAGACCACGTTGTTAGAGAGACGTTTAAAGTTTAAAAAAAAAATGAAATTATTGTGATAAAGTATAGCAATACCACAATTGGTATAAAATATTTCATTGCACTCGTAATTGTTGCCACCAAGGTCAAACCTTTGTCGTCTGTCTATCCAGACCAATCTATGTATCAATTCTGTTATGCTTTCGTAAGCAATCACAAATTGAGTGTCCTTAGCTGTACTTTGTCTAAAATTCCAATCAATCCCTTGTGACACATCAGTGATTGACTAGAAACAGAGAGATATACCCACCTTTAACTGTATTTTACAGCACAGCACGTATGTTCCAGGAACGAAATACATCTGTTAATCTTACTAATTTCACCCCTGTCGAATCGAAGTACGCCAGTCCTATGTGATAAAAATCGAGTCACGCTAAGCACAGAACATGCCTGAGACCAAGGTGGAGTTATAGAAAATTTACCCACTCCCTTATGTGCCGGCTCCTACTGATAGTCTTTTACGCACTATTCCTAATTCTTTCACCAAGATCCACCTCTAGCCTCATCGCCAACGTACCCACAGCACTTCCTCAAACCACCTTCTGTTTTCCAATGATTCCCATTCAAACCCCTGATCAGTTACAGACAGGGTTACCTTCTGTTCGTGCGTTAAAGTAAACCAAAAATTCGAAATTCTCCTAATCATTAGCCAGCTACCAAAATGTTCACTTAAGGTGGTTCTACTGCAGTTTTCCAAGAAAATTCTCCAGGAAAATATTTTTCAACCAATCAGGTGTCAGCAGAGTTCTCCATTCGGTTTAAAATGTTCCCATCTAATGCCAACCTTCGGATTCAGGACCAAATGTGACATTTGTTTGTAATTGCATGCTTTGTTCAAGTAACCACGATAGAGTTATCATAACCCACATTTTCATAGAAGATCCCCACACATCGACAAGTATCCAAAACGTCACCATAGGTTCTATTACGCCTAAGATAGTGCTCACACCTGAACTGTCGTAAATTGTTAGGTCAAAGTGGGTGTTTAGATATTTTTTCCACTCAGGCCTCATCACCTAAAGTCTAGTGCGAGATTGTGGTCATGGTCAACTTAGGCTCCATACACCACTCAGAATTATTCCACCAATATCCATTCTAACAGCATTATACGCCACCTACAGCCCCTCAACACTCTTCCTATCTTCCAATGACATCCATACTACACCACACAAGCAATGGTCTGACTGTGGGTTTGTACCCAAGTCCTTCGCTTCTCTGGTACATCACCCCTCTCTGTTAAATGATTTTTATGTAGTGAGAATCAAAATTCACATGCCAACACAAACGGCAGTAAACTGTAAAGAGCACATCGAAATGGGAGATTGCCTAAGCCCTGAAACAATGGTTAGAAGCACACGTTGATGGTGAGCATAATTCTATAACCATATATTTTAGACTCAAATCCACAGAGGAATGACACACGCACACACTTGTACATGCATACAGCGAGGTCGACAGAACTAACAGCAAGCATCACGGAAACGATGAAGTGGGGGCAGAATTGTCGTTACAAGTGATTAACTGGACAGAACTATCGTTACAAAAATCATCAGACAGACGAGTTACTTACGCTTACATGCACAAAGAGAGACGCAGATACACATGTCCAAGACTACACAACTACCGGTACCAATCATGGAAACAAAAAAGTGGTGTAGTACTCTCTTGCCTCATGACTGGCTGAAAAACAGAAGTCTCCTTACATATCATCAGCCTGGCGAGATAGAAGGTGTGCAAAAGATGACATGTTTTCACCATAAACCTAAGTGTTTATACCATAAATAGTGTTCATCGCGCCCCAGTTGATTATATTTACCATCAACACGTCTCTCCCACACCGCAACCCTTTCTTTTATTTCACACTACAGACCTCACTATCATCCAGTATCATGTGTGCTAGGTACAAAACTGTTCACATCAGCACCAACACGTCTATCCCACACCTAAGCTTTTTCTGCCATTCGGTAACATGTGCTCCCCATGTACCACGAGTAGCAGTAGACACTTGGTCATCAGACAGATACCATAACTCCCATATTCATACTAGGTCTCACCCACAAATCCATACGTCACCTCACACAAGCATAAGTGCAGGAACAGCACATCATACATCCAGAAAAACGAGATAAAGGAAGGTATCACCACATTTACGCAAAAAACACACAGAGATAGAGATGCATACACACGTACATTTCCATGCCTACAGCGATCTCGACTCAGCAACTAGCCCAATCATGGCAACGAAAAAGTGGAACAGAACACCCATGACTGGCCAAAAATCATAGAAAGACACACACACACTCACATGTCAATGCATTCACACAGTTCCATTCATCACCACACATAACTGGAGGAAAGAGACTGAACATGCTAGATCCAAACTGAAGAGTTACAGGATGTGTGAAGTTTGAAATCACAGCCACATCTCGCCCACACCGCAACACTTTCTGTCATTTAGTAATATGTGCCCCCATGTACCACGAGTAGCAGTAGACACTTGGTCATCAGACAGATATCATAACTCCCATATTCATACTAGGTCTCACCCACAAATCCATACGTCACCTCACACAAGCATAAGTGCAGGACAAACGAGATAAAGGAATGTATCACCACATTTACGCAAAAAACACACAGAGATAGAGATGCATACACACGTACATTTCCATGCCTACAGCGATCTCGACTCAACAACTAGCCCAATCATGGCAACGAAAAAGTGGAACAGAACACCCATGACTGGCCAAAAATCATAGAAAGACACACACACACTCACATGTCAATGCATTCACACAGTTCCATTTATCACCACAAATAACTGGAGGAAAGAGACTGAACATGCTAGATCCAAACTGAAGAGTTACAGGATGTGTGAAGTTTGAAATCACAGCCACATCTCGCCCACACCGCAACCTTTTCTGTCATTTAGTAATATATGCCCCCCATGTACCACGAGTAGCAGTAGACACTTGGTCATCAGACAGATATCATAACTCCCATATTCATACTAGGTCTCACCCACAAATCCATACGTCACCTCACACAAGCATAAGTGCAGGAACAGCACATCATACATCCAGACCAACGAGATAAAGGAAGGTATCACCACATTTACACAAAAAAAAACACACAGAGATAGAGACGCATACACACGTACATTTCCATGCCTACAGCGATCTCGACTCAACAACTAGCCCAATCGTGGCAACGAAAAAGTGAAACAGAACACCCATGGCTCAAGACTGACAAAAAAAAAAAAATCATCATTAACATGTGTTCCAAGTAACAAACTCCTCACATCAAAATCATATCATTTAACTCACACTACAGACCTCTCTGCCATTCAGTATCGTTGGTAATATGTACAAAGCTAATTTCATAAGTTACCACATACATACAAGTAATTGCAGGAAAGGGTCCGGACACACGACATCCACACTGAGGTGTTACATGATCGGCAGATGATAGTATGTCTTTACAATACATCTCAGTGCTCACCACACATACTTGATTTTTAATGTGCCATCAGTATAGCTGGTGGCTGGAACTAAGCTCTTGACAATTTTTGGTCAAAAGTCATTTGTTAACAGCAGCTCATCAAAGACAAATTTTGGGTGAACCTGCCCAGGCGGTCGCGGCGGGAGGTGGGCCACCCTTCCTCACAGCGGACACGTACATCGTGTAGGTAGGTATACCGGCGCATATAACCCCCTTACTAGCGCAATGAAATTCCGGTCTTCAGTGCGGTCCTAAATATGCGGTTACCGGTAGTAGGTCCCGGTCGGAAAACTCCGGTAATCCATCGCGGTCCGCGCTTTTAGACCGGCGTATTACGGTATTTCTGTCCCCTACTCGTGAATTTTTGGAACTCGAATTTTAGCAACTTTAAACAAGACTTCAGAGGTGGAACCGTAATTAATAATACAGCAGTATCTCCTGAAGAGCAGAGAATGGTTGAACTTGATATTAACTGCTCATATGTTTTGACAATTGAAACGTATTTTCCCCCTTGATTAGTTTCCTTGGAATGTCATGAAGAATGACTAGGTACAAGATATATCTCTCTTTTATTATCTACACGTGTGATACTCATTACTGACGCAACGTCTTTTTTACAACATTTAACTACTAACACCATTTTTCACAGTCTAAGTTCTTTCAAGTAAACAGGTGAAATATTTATAACTGTATTAGTGAAAGCGTATGATTATAATTTACAAGTAAAAGCTTCAATTGCTACAGTATTCGATGGTTCAGCATATCAAAATTTGTAAGGTTCACATTCTGTAAGCCTAATAATTACCCCAGTCCGGAAGCTCTTGAATTTCTCTTATCGACTTCTTTTCATAATCATATTAACACCAATAAACAACTCAAAATCATATTGTTTATTGCCCTCAAAATCCTCGTTTTCTTTTATCACATATTCAGCTGTACAACATTCAGGATGTGAATCAGCGATAAAGTTACAGGCAGAAATTACGTAGGCTGGCTGATTGTTCACATGGTCATGCCTTTCTGAATCAATTGGAAAGTGTGTGCGCGTTATTTAGCTAGGTTCGAACTGTGCAGCAAAATTCCACGCGCCTTTGTCACCAGCTAAGGCCCGGTGATTCCTACCTGCGTTAACAGGATGAACGATTTATAGCAGCCCATAAAGCTAAAAGCTTCGTGCATTGACAAAAATACAGATTGGATCTATGCCGACAGACGCTTTCCGGGAACAGTAAAAAGTTGCAAACCAAAGAACCGAAGCCTTGTGCATTTCTTAGAGAAACGTTGGTTGCGGAACGCCTCTATTGGAAGCCCAGCAACAGTTGAGGGTGAATCTCACCCAGCCATCCACATCCAGCATCCGCCACCACCGCAGGAAGAAGGACTATTCCGAACTACCCGCCTTTACATTTTTTTTAATACTTACTTATGGCTTTACCCCTCGTCGACGGCTAAGGTCATTAGAGGCGGGATGGAACTGGCCACAAGGAACGGGAAGGAATTCGGCCATGGCCTTTTTGAAGGAAGCATCCCAGCATTCACCTGGAGTGATTTGGGGAAACCATCGAAAACCCAAATCTGGATGCCCGGACGGGGATTCGAACCCGAGTCCTCCCGAATGCCTGCCTTTACAGCGGGGATGGTGAGGCTAAGCACACTTCGCCACCTATGTGGGTGCCCGCGAGGTTGCGGCGCCTGCTACGGACCAGGCCGAAGAGGAAAACTGACCGTATAGCTACAGCCATCTTTTGGAAGCCCAGCGAATCGAAGAGTTTTTTAAGAACGTTTAAAAATTATAAATTACATAATTCATGAGGAACACCAACTTAGAGCTTAGGAGCCCAGCCAAATGCTTCCATTGGCTGAAATTTCCCGGGCCGGCTAAAACATCGGGGCCTGGAGGTTTTCGACGGAAGCAACTAGTGAGGAGAGGAGACACGGTTTTCTGGTCGGACAGGGACTAGATCTTCTGACTGGGCACGCAGCCCACCTGGCCGAATTCTCCAGGGACCAGCGAGCACCACTGCGCAGGCAACCAACGCCAGCCTTGCAACCAGCTGGTCCAGGGGGTTGTTTAGACTCTGTGTTCTTCGCGCGCCATCTGCTATGGTGAAGAACTCCGGCGATGTATAGACACACTTGCTTCGTTCAACCTTAGGTAACGCTCTGAGATCCTAATCAAGCTCTGAATTGTAATTTTTTCACTAAACGCTTCCAGAAATATTACGAACAGTCAGTTCTCTTCAACAAATTAATTAATTTTATATTCAAAGAAAATAATAGCGATGAAGTAAATTCTGCTTTCAAACACTTCCTTTTCACTATCTCAATATGTCATTTGACTAGATAAAGATATGTGTTTTAATAGTAATTTAAAAAGTACAAATGCTTTTGAAAAAGTATTATAGAACTGGAACTTCGCTTCTCTCCGATAGTGAACACTTCCATTCTTGGCGCTTACCAGGGATTAATTCTACTAATAAAATTATTAATTAATATATCTCATTAACGTGTCAATTTTAATTAATTTCCTCACAAGTAGACACCACAATATAATATAATGTGACACTTGACACCACAATATAATATAATGTGACACTTGACACCACATTCTATGGCGCATTTTATTGTGCTAATGACAATATACATTACATTAATTTTTGTTACACTCTTGAACGATCATTATTTTTCTCTACATATTTTTATAAGGTGCGCAGGATTAGAAAGGCTGTGATGCCAATATAAATATTAAGTTAATTATAAAGCAATGGACAAAACGCATTCCGTATGGCGAATATTGAGTTTTGTTGGAGCTAGGAACGTCTCCTCCGTCCACTCCTTTCAACACAAGTTTTAGTTTTATATTATCTTTTCGCATTATCTATTAACTGAGGACATTAAATGCACCCAACATGCAGGAAATGCTCTTCTCTACAGCCCCTTATAGATTTTATCTCAGGCGCACAACTGTCTACCAACCTTGTATTGCGTGAACATCGAAGTACAGGATGGAAATTCTTCTGTTTTTCAAGTTCGTGGTCAGCATCAAGGAAGTTAACATGATAGAAGATTTTTCATTTCAAGATCCGGATCATCTCAAAGTCATTTACTTGCTTGTTACAATTTTTACGCTTCCGATGGATCTTACAAAAATATTCAGCAGTATATTTACCAAGATCTTTCTTGGTTCAACACGCATTTTTACATGTGTTTACTGCAGTGAGCTTTGATCATCCGATTAATAGATTTATTTATTTCACTAGTGTACACTCGTGACCGTTTATTGCGTATCGTCAAGGGTGTAGAACAGATTCAGTCTTTACGGTCGAATATTGTAACACGTTGACCTGATCTGATCAAATATGAACTTGACATGTGTTTCATCTTCATGGCGAATAAAATCTCTTGAGCTTGAAGAACTCAGAGGTGTTAATAAACGTAGGTATTATAGGCGGACAGGGACAGATCAGGCTATCGTATAATTATTTCAAAGGTTGTAGATTCGAACTCGAAGTGTATTTGACCCTTATTTTTTTTTAAAAATCCTGTTTGCTTCGAAAGCATCACTTTTTCTCTTCCCCCGAGGATGGACATTCACAATTGTCGTAGGGTCTCTAACGGACAAAGAGCTTAGTACACATTCCATATTACTGAACATTTGAGAACTTCAAAGAAATAAATTTGCCAGAATACTTGATTCGGTAACATATTTGGTCTGATGTCCACTTTGAATAAACTAATAACTCACGTACACCAAACTAAAGACCATTAACATAAATGGTCAGTAAAATACGTCAAACGCAAATAAATCAAATGTATAAACCTTGGGTAATCAGCAACATTAGTTAAAGTTTTAATTAAATTGAAATTTAGCTCCAACTGGAATAACAATTGGCATTCGTGAGTAATTCAATGTTTTAAAGTTTTTATGAATGCTTTCATTAGCTACATGTTAGTGAAAAGAAGACCCATGTTCTTTCAACCGTAAAATTTGTCGATATTTTTTTAACTATAAAATATTGTGAATAGCAAACTCAGTGAATGTATTATAACAATTAACTTGGTAATAGTTCCATAGCTATTAAATCGTGGACATAACCTCGAATTTCTTCTAATGATATCTCTGGACGCTGTTAATTTGTGATCGAACGATGACACGTGATACCTTTCTCCAGCCAATATCTATCGAGGCGTGTGAGTAAATGAGTCAGTGGCTTAGGAAATTATATAGTAGATCATTCTAAAGTCGGATTAGCCGTACACGTTTCTGTCCGCCAGTATAGGCTCGTTTCGGTCTAAACGTTGGAGGTCAATTATCGTGTAATATGCAAGGAAACAATGTTTCTAAAATATTTTCGGATATCACGGTGCCGAAGAACTGTATGATTTGAAAGATCAGAAACTTCGAAGACAACAATGAATTGGAGGAGGCAAATGACTGAAGGGGAAGACTGCCCATTTGTCGTAGGTAAGTTCGTTCAGAATGCAGCTTAGCAATTTTTTATTTTATGGTTGGAGACTTTTTTTTTTATTTTAATGAATTTTTCAGTTTACCTGCACATGCGTACGAAATCTACATTTCTTTTTTAAAAAAATTTACAAACGTTAACATGCACAAATGTTTAAAATATAGACAATAATGTACTACAAATTGAAAAATATTGACTGTTACAAAACTAAGATACATTTTATGCCAATACCCAAAATGCATTTAATCTACTTTTCTCATGAATCCGTGTAATATTATATCGTTTTTGTTGTCATTATGCCCCGTATTATATAGAAAACCATTTTCCCCCGCACTTTTACATAAGGTTTTCAATAAATTCGGTCAACATAGTGTACTAACACACTGGGACAAAAATGTAAAAAAATTAAAAATCGATCACCGTATTCCGTGTTCACGAATGAAACCCGACGGCACGACGCCTCCAGTTTGACATTGATGACGCAATCCTTTGTAATAAATCCGTCAACCGGTTCCGCCGCGTACTGAGAAGGCAGGACGTGTTCTGAGTGTCCCGGCCTTTAAAGGTATTCTTTTTCCTGGTGGGTTTCCTATGGTTCCAGGATTTCCGTATTTGTTATTGCGACAGTGTGTTTTTACAAGCTGACTTGTACGAAGAGCCTCTTACAGCCCATTACGAGGAGGTGACGTGTCACCATTTGCGAAGGATACTACGTATCCTACGTATATGATACTTATATGTATTCCTTCTTTCCTCGCACTATTCGGGATTGGAATGGGCGGGTTTAGGATTGGTGCTTAGCACCCTCTGCTACCCACAATGTTTGTGATTTGCAGAGTATGAATGTAGATGTAGATGTTCTGTGTGATAGTTGTTTTTTTTTTTTTTTTTTTTTTTTTTTGTTTGTGAATTGTGGAGTTATTGTGGCAGGAACTTTGCACCGAACCGGCATCCACCTAGATCGGAAAACTCCCTAGCAACAGAAATAAGGACTGCCTTTACATCAGGTTCGATGTTTAAACGTTAGCACTTTCTACTAGGGCTGTAACGGAGGTTATCTTTGCGGCTGCGGTAATGGAAAAATAATAAATATTTAGATTTTAATATTTTATCTTATATCTTTCTTATATATCTATAAAACCAGATAAATTTGTCTCATAAAAACTTGGAAACTACTGAGCAGATTTCGATGGAGGTTTCACCGTTTTAAAGCTTAGAATCTCAATTCAGGTGTTTGGCATGTCTTATGTTTCAACGTTAAATAACGCAGGAGCATTAAATGAAATTCTGAACGTATGATGACAAATTCCAAAGATGGAAGGATTAGATGTTGAACACTTCGCACTAAACACACAACTACAATGTCTCTGATTATAGCCTTTAATGAAAGCAATAAGAGAACTTTACAATAATAACTACTTTGCACACTTAACAAAACTTGAAGTATTGTTTACCTTAATTCGGGATATTCAATTTTTAAACGCTATAGATAGCCGTAAATACAACAGAGAGTTTCTTTAACCAAGATATCTGACAGTAAAACTACAATATCTCTGGCTATCAGCATTACTCTTCTGTTCACAATAAAATCATTTATTTACGATAATATTATTCTGGATTCACTTTTGATATTTGTATAAAAGGCTGAATCTGCGAAGTTAAAGTATCTGGCGTTTCGAGCAAAAGCATAAGCCTACTATTACTACGAGTATATCCATTCACTTGGCAATTGAATCAAATGTGAGTTTCTAACATAATCTAACGTTGTTTATTAATGTAGTAATTTCTTAACCAAGTTAAGGAAGCTTGATACACATGAATCTTTTAGGACGAATGAAAATAGTGTACGTGCAAATAAACTTCAACCCACTCGTTTTTTGGTAGGGGGGGGGGGGGGGGCTGTGAAGCTTGGTTTGCTTTAATACCGAAAAAAGCTGTCGCAAATTTTATGAAACTTTGTACAAATGTTTCTCATTGCGGGAGTAAAAGTAGTGTACGGGCAAATCTACGCCAACTATACCGGCCTACACCGGAAACTGCGCTAGTCAAAAATAAACTTAAAATCAAAATGAGGATCTTTTTGGTTATAAATTCTACATTTTGCATAAACAAAGTATGTTTCCATATAATACTGCCACATTGTTTTGTTTTTTTGCCTCATCTTTCTACATCAAAACACGTGGGATCATTTCACCAATGGATTAAATTATTTACATAACCACGCACGTGCCAACAAAACAATCTTTGTCATATGAACTGAGTTTTGCTACCATCCAATAAGCTATGGCGTTCGATCGTGACACGAATAAACATTCCACACGTGTATGATAAGGACACTGGTGGGCCGCGAGAAAGTACGAGTGGAAAGGACTGCTTGGAACATCTTGTTGGCCCCTTTTAGTAGCGTGAATGGGCGAGCGCATCCTATGGTAGTTCTTACACGGATGTCCTAAAAGTCGGATAGGGTATAGGCAGCTTTATTTTACATTCACGTTCAAACTTGTAAATTCGTCGCCTAGGTAATAACACCGTTCAGTTCATTGTGACATTTATTGCAAGATCGTAAGGAAAAAAACAACCACGTTGCTCTTAGTTAAGCGACCCATAAAAGGAAAAGAATAATATATTTTTCAATGAAAACAAAACCTCCTTTACACATTCGCATTAGAAATTGTTGAGGTGGAGGTAAGATTTCACGCGGAAGTTCCGCGCTTACGGACGCGTAGCTCCGTTACATCCCTACTTTCTTCCTCCCCGCTCCAGTTGCAATGACCCTTTAACGTCACGGAAGCTTACTAAAACAATACCTGAGTGATGTTTAATACTGGAGTAGTTAATGTCTGTGTATCATCGTATTACAGTAACGTCCAATGCACAGTATTGTCAATAAAATGTAAAATTCAAGCAGTATAATAGAATTAAGGATAGAAACTATTCAGTATGGACCACTCCTGTTAGATATCTGTGGGCCATCCTGAATGATTTATAGGCAGCCCCTTTCATCCTTTCTGTTGGATAATATAGTTCTAAACGGAACTGATGAGTCTTTTTCATTCAGCAAACTGCAACTGCGAGAACGCAAAATGTACGTATATCCATCTATCCAATCAAACTCATGGTCAATCCCTGATCAGTCTACGGTTAAAACCTTTAATTGGTGCATTCATTGACCCACCGACATATGAAATGGTTCAATTTATTTTTGCATACAGCTGCACTTATACTCTTATTTATGATTATGTTATATGCATGATACGCCATCTTATAACTTGACGGCCTGAATACTAAACTAGCATTTGTGTAATAAGAAGTTAATTCACTATTTGGCTTCTCAAAGCTGGGTGAAATGCAGCATCTTGATGTAGCTGGTGGAAGTCCCCAGGATGAATCTGCAGTCATGCTGTCTCCATAGCCGACGAAAGATGACTGACTGTGATAGGAGAAGGACCTCGTAGTAAAATGGCTCTGTCAGTCATATCTAAAACATGTTCCTTGGAGTTCATTTCTGGAAATCTATTTGCAAAAATCATGTTCTCGATTTATACACATTGATTCTCAAATAAATCACAATCAATCTGGGACCAGTGGTACGGTGCAACATTGAAAATGGCCACAAGCAAGCTGAGCGTAACAATTACTCTTATCAGTTTTACACAACCCACACCATTATGAAACCACATGGTCTTGCCGAAAAGTTGGATGCATAACTTCATGAGGTCGTCGCCATATGCGGACCAAAATAACCGTGGAACCAACGTACAAATTCACGTAGTCGTTAGCCAGGCGAGCTACTGGCGACGTTATTGAACTGTGAAAATGAGCACAGAGTGGGACATCTGCTGCTGTATCAAATTAAGGCGAAATATCTCTACATGCACAGCCTAGACACGTCTAAAATCCATAGCTTGTTGTATGGAAGTGTCGTTGGTTTGTTGGCATGAAGACATCTGCTAATTCGTCACAAAACTCGATCATTTAACGGTATTAAGTTCTCGGTATGCACTGTTGGTACTGTGTAACGTGGGATCATTGATTTCGAAAACAGTTCAAAATGCCATACCTTACGTTTTGGGCTCAAACTATTATTCTTCCTTCAAAATTGGTTAACTCTTGTCAAGAAACCGCTATCAGGTTAGTAAACGTTTGGCAGGAGCTTAGATGACATAAGTGTCAAACATTTGCCTGTTTATACCATTTTAACGTTTTGCGAAAGCCTCAGGCACATTTGCGCCCTTCAATCCCATAACTTTTGGCAATTTATTATAATTTACCTCTTGCATTCGACCTTCAAAACTGGCTTTGTGTATGTAAATACTTGCCCTAAGGAGTCCACGTTGTAAAGGTTGTTGGTTTGTGACAGGCGTTTGATATCTGATGAAATGTCACTCTTTTCTTGTGTTGTTCTTACATCAATGCTCATTAATTGTAAGTAAAATGGAATAAACCTCTCACAGAATGGTGAACGGGTATGTAGCAGCCCGAGTGATTGTAAGGGCATACCAACGTCGCATTCACACCATACAACATCTATTTTCGTCGGTTGCAAGTTTCTCGAGGCAGTGTCCTGCAAATATACGGCTGAAGAGCGGGACATGGTGTAGCAACCGTTTAGAAAGAAGCACAAACAGCCGATGCACGGTGGCCTCCGACTGGATGTAAGTGTCCCCAATAAATGGTAGGATCCAGGTTGGTGGAACAGAGGAGGACGACCTTAGGCTGAATGCTCTCCGATCAACGAGCACTCGGAAGCTCTGGCAGCCGATGGAAGCGTCACTTCTGCTCTGCTAAGTCAATGACCACTGTCACTCTGGGACAGCGCCATCAATTCTTCGAGGGCCAACCACGATCGCCGGAGATGTCATCAGCCACTTGACAGAACACCATAAAATACAGGTGTGACCAAATGAATGATTATTAGGGATAATGAATGCTAAAGGGCAGATGCCACCTGCTGGGCCTTAACTCGTCGCTACTGGCAGAACTACTGAGGCACTAATGTATCTTCCAATGTCGGTTGTATACAGGAATAGTGAATCACAGCACTCTATATAGCTGACATAAATGATAGTAAATATTTCCACATTTGCTATGACTTACACTACTTATTTATAGAGCATTTCACCGATCGAATAAGATTGCAAATCCGAATGGCAAAATAGAAGTGGATCCGTGGGAATAGCTCCTAGCAACTGTTGCCCACATCCTCTCTCTCTATGGTGGTTACTATATTTACAAAAAAAATTCTTTGTTTCGGCCTTTACGACACGTCGATGTCGTTGGAGCCGCTAGTATTTGGGAGGAGTGGGGGGGGGGGGCAAGAGGATAGGAACTCTAAGGAATTCGGCCATAGCCGTTTTGAAGGAATTATCCCGGCATTTATTTTTGAACCATGAGAAATCGAAATATGGATGGTTGGATGGGGATTTTAACCAGCACCCTCCCGATTGAAAGATCCCAACGTTACCGCTCAGCCACCATTCTCGGTACAGAAACACAATTTTTGTGTGATAGTACACAATATACGGCATGATAGGGAAACCATTTTTTTGAAATATTTTTGGAGTGTAAGTAAAGATAACTGAAAAGTATGTATAACTAAGAATATTTCGGTATTCTTTTATGCTATGAACGCAACAAACGCCTAGAGCTCATAGCGGAATAAATTTATTTCCTGCGGTTGGTTGGTGGATGGAGAGCGGAACTGAAATAATGACGGTGTGTATAACAGTATATGGAGAAGAGCTTATGAAAAATACCTTTCTTCGAATTACGTCACAATTATTTGGAGAGGACCATTGCATCCTCAGCTGAAAGACGAAATATATACCCGAATAGCTTAAACTAAGGCTGCACAGATTAATATTGTCTGTTGACAGGTCAGTTAGAGACCCTGATGTGTTACTGATTGGCACAATACGTGAAGAAAAACAACAGAAGTGTTACTATATACTTGTTCTATAAGAGGCGAAAAACTTTGTAAATAACAATAAACCAACTAATGATGTATGCGGTACAGAAGAGTGGACTGAATTTCTATGGAAAAATCGATGAAAATGTTGAGGAATTTCATTCAAATCACTTAAAGTAGTAGATTTGGAGTTTCTTTTCGCACGAGATTTTCTTTATTATGTATTGATATAAGAAGTGTCGATTGCGTTTTAAACATTACTCAATAAGTTTTTAGTCAATTATAAGAAAGAAAAATACGTTCTACGCTACCGAACAAGGTTTCATATCTCTCAATATTCGGGAAATGTTCTTTCTTGCAACGTGAATATTTCTATTAAAATATAATTGGCCATTTGTGTGATACACGCAGCAATGGCAGTATAATTTGATAAAATCCATTGAATTCGCGTCTCTTAATTGCTTTCAACGTAGACACTGTAAGCTAACATCTACACTTAATTAAGTAACCTATCATCAGGCCAGATTTGAGTTGTCGCCTGTGCGCCGGTCTGGGTGGGTTGCTGCGACAAAGAACATACTAAGCAATGACAGCAATAGCGAGTGCGCGTGATTCGTTCAGTGCGGGAGGTAAATGAAATATAGCTGATCCAGAACCATGTTTTTGTCTTACTGGACTTCTTAGTGCTAAAACTCATACTGCCAGTGACTGATGCCATGGGAGCAAAAGAGAGCTCACAAGGAATGCACTGTTATTATTCCGACTTTTACAATTGGCTCTTCCATATCGGTGTAGTAATAACCGCAAGAATGTCGTTGCCAAGAAACGGGAGGAATACTGTGTGTTGTTTTTATTGAGCACTGTCCTTGTGCAATAGTGGGAAACCATGCCATAACTGTACACAGACTGGAGGTTACGTAGTTCCGCAAGTCAGTCCATAAACGTCGCTCACTCACTGTAGTCAAGTGTTAATCAACTCGTTTAATGATGTTTCCAGTAAAATCAGTTTCATTAACACTGTATGGTTAGAATTCAACTTCTGTAGATTTTTGCCCTTTAAACTAATGTACTCTAATTGAATAGATTTTAACAATTTATAATCCTCTAAGGTCAATTACTGCAACCATGATGTTGTTCTTTAAATATTATTTTAATTAAGACTATTGTTCATGGGCGTATCCAGCGAGGAGCCCCCCCCCCCCCCCCCACCCTCGAAGAAAAATTAAGTTGCCTTCAGTACTCTTCGATGAGTGAAGAACTGGCTCAGGAGCACTTTGTGAGAGGAAAGATTGACTGGATTATGCCTGATGAGTGTGCATCGAAATTTGTGAAAGAACACTGTGAGATATTGAGAAACAAAGTTATCTAAAAATTTTCTAAGAATCCGAGACAATTAATGTTTACATACATTATAACTAAGTTACGATCTTATTTTACTATATAGTAGGTCCTTAGATTAAGTGGTTGGATTACTATATTAATCTATAATAAAAACAGTTTCCTCAATGGGTTTGAGTTTCATTTTGTATGAAATCGTCATGTTTCAGTCCCCACCCAACTTCCTTGAAACCAATATGAGTTATCCCCCCCCCCCCCCCAGCTCATATCTTGCCCCCCTCTAGTTCTGATCCTGGATACGCCCTTGCTATTGTTTGTAGGTAGAGGCATCCAACTGCCACAGAAACTGATCGCTTTTTTTCTTCCTTACCAAACGAGCCTCGACCATGTGTAACAGAAAGCCAATGATCATTTTTAACCCAAGTGCTTTTACGTACCCGAAATGACAAACAACGGAAAACAATTATTTAACAAAGTTCTTTGTGAAAAAATGTTACCTTACATCAGTATCGAAGACTACGGACAGACAAACACAAACAAATAGTTGACAGAGCTTTATAACTTCACATTTTTACGAAATTTACTCATGAAAACAAGAATCGGATGAAATAAAACCACTTTCCTCACAGCGTTTTGAGTTAGCAGAGTAAAGAGAAGAATTCTTTAAAATACCATATACTTTTTTTTATATCTGCTTAACGTCTCTTAACAGCGAGGTATTTGAAACGGGAAAGGATGGGGAGTAAGGAATGGGAAGCATCCCGGTATTTGCCTGGTGTGATTTGGGAAACCATGGAAAACCCAAATCTGGATGCCCGGACGGGGATTCGAACCGCCGTTCTCCCGAATGCGAGGCCAGAACGCTAACCGTTAGACCACAGTGCTCGGTGCCATATACTGTTTGACAAGTTATTTAAAATTCCAGCAGTTTTTCCCAGTATCAGAGACAGTAATCAACATTTCTACCAATTGCAAATTTTTTACATGTTGTAAGTTGCACCACATGGATTATCAGAGCATTTTTATCTTCAAAACTCCTACTTTCTACTAGCCCGTACCAGCTACTGTCGCATGGGAACTGTTTGGTTGCTATGAATACACCTTGTGCAGTCCTCAGATGATGGGTGACCTTAACGTCGTCTAACGCAGATGAGGAAACTGGATCGGCAAGTGACATTATGATCTGATGCAAATGTGGTACAGAAACGTGCCAACGTCGGGGGAAATGCGTTATACATCACAGTGAAATGACATCCGTGTAATCCCGTTGTTTATATCAGCTTCGTATGAAAGACTGGATTGCTTGATAATTAGGCAGCTTATGGCGTCTTAGGTGTCTCCGGCAATCTTACTTATACATGGAGGCAGAAGTATACCGTCAGCACAGCTCAATCGGTTTTTCAATGCAGACGTTTGTAGCTTAGCGTCGTCAAACTTTTGTTCTTCTTTAACAATGATAATAATAATAATAATTTTTTAGATAGTTCAGAAATATTTATTAATAACGTAAGTAATCAGAATCAGCGTAGTGTGACAGCAAAGACAAGAAAAAATATGATTTTTTTTTTTCAAGGAATGTAGTTCCTTTATGTGTTCTAATCAGTTTAAACAATTAGAGATTTTATAAAATCTGAGAGTTAAATGTCCGGTCAGGAGTAAAAGAAAAGTCTCTATACATACGATCAAATCTGCTGGAAAAATCGCCTGTAAATGGAAGAGAGTATCTACGGGACAGTACAGCGTCAATTCCATGAAGAGTACTGTTAAGAATTCCCAGAGAATAGAGCAAATAGAGCTCCGCAGAGATTAACCACCATTGGAGTGTTATAGCTGAAGACAGTCCTGGCTACTATGACATGCGGCAATATGGCAGTGACTCCGAACCGAGGCTTATCGTTTGCTCCGCTCAGCTGCATACATCGCGGTTATCGGAGGCCACGCTTGCAGACAGACTACCACTAAGTTTTTGATGAGCGTACGAGAGACTATAGCTGATAAATATTACCCACAAGGCATTGATTAACAGCCATTTCCAGTTAAGGACGTAAGTGAATGTGGTTTAATATCATTTCATGTTCGTAATTGTATTTTATATTTACCTTAAATAAGAGGAAACATGTATTTACGTGTTTTATAATTAAATTAAATAGTCCTGGTTATTTAAATTGCAACCCCCTCTTTGTTACGATATCTGCTGCACTATAAGCCGTTCAGTCAACAGAGCCGGCTCCGTGTCACTCTGTTGTATCGCAACTCCGCTGTTCTTATCCCCATATGCGAAGGAGAAAGACTACTGGCTGTAAAATATGCCGCCACTCGTGTACCTGGACACGGCAGTCTCTTCTGAGGGACAGGAAACGGAATAGGGCGATGAGGTGAGCAGCGGGGGCAAGGGGAACATGACCTTGTTGTGCGCCATCACGGAATGATAATGTTTGAATAAACGATTTAATTAATTTATTAATAACTAATACACAAAAATTAGCTATGGAAGTAAGTACTGATAAAAAAATTCTCTCAGGGAAGATTTAGGAGATTTTTTTAAGATGTGGAAGTATATAAAGCACATCAATTAAGCAGTAATTTAATTTATGGCAGTTGATAACATGAAAACAATGTGTGAAGCGGATGCGAGTAGTGGTGACGTCTGACGAGGGCCTGCATCACGCCTGGTTGGTGAGCTGCGCCACCTGCTGCTGGCACTGCGTGAAGCGGCTCTGGTAGGCGTAGTCGAGGGCGCCTCCGCACGCGTTCACGCCCAGGCGGTGGATCGCCGCCAGGTCGAAGCAGTCGACTTGGCCGTTGCCGTTACAGTCCTGAAGAACATTGTCAATAGTTACCACAAATTTACTTACTTGTGCCACAGTACATTACCTCAAACCACAAAAGGGAAAGTGGCTATGTGGCGAAAATGCACCGGATCATTCGTTCCATTACAATAAATTATATTAAATATCTGTCATGACAGTCTCGTTTAATACGTCTAAAAATTTGAAACAGCTTTGATTTATTAAAGGTTAGGTTCCATCTTGACGCTTTAAGGCACTTGTCTATTGTTATCTTGAGTAAGGTTGTTTGACCAAAGCTGTAAAAAATTAAAATTTTGTTACATCTGGAAAAAACCGCGACAAAGCGTACAAAGAAAGATAGTATCCTTGTTGCACCATCTAGCCACTGACCGAAGACAGTTTGCGCGGTTTTCTGAGATAGCTTTAAGAGAAAACATAAAAAATACATTATATCTCCGATACACGCCCAGCCCTCTGTGAGCGCACTCTCAGGCAACTTCACACGGTCAGGCCGATCCTATTACCACTAAAACCTCCCGCACCCATACACACAGACTCACATGTACAGCACAGGGAACTCACCGCCTCCAGTTCGCACCTATCAAAGGATGCATGGGCAGAGGAACAGAAACTCTTCCTTCTTTCTGTTGTTCCCATTCCTCATGGTACAATTCAATGGTCCGTGTTGCCATGAGATTTGTCCCAGCATCTGCGTATAGGATGCAGTTCCTCACTACCGCATCTTCAGTTCCCCACAAGCACATCTGTCGCTGTCTTCAATACCGTTGAAACAATACAATATGAGTGCAGACAAACAAAAATAATAAATGAGATCTGGGACATTCTCTGCATGCATATGAATCTTCGTGGGCATACCACCTAACTTTTTTTTAAGTTTAAAGCCCTTCCGCTGCAGTCATCTCCAGGTGTTTCAACGAAGTATATTACAGCAATGAATGTGTCTCGGAACGTGGTGGGCGAACAGTAATGCGCTGGCTTCGCATTCAGTAGGACGCACTTTAGAGTACCTCTCCGGCCATCCAAATTTAGGTTTTCCATGGTTTCCTCAAATTATTCCAGACGAATGTCGGGATAGTTCGTTCAAATGGCCATGGCCGAATTCATTCCCACTCCCTTGCCCCAGTCATTCCCGCTCTAATGACCATGACGTCGACGAGGCGTACAGCTATAAACAAAAAGAAAAAATGGAGATTCTTGGAGATACAATTACATTTAAACTGTGGACGGCCTGATGGCTTAGTGGTTAAGGCGTCTGACTGGAGATCGAAGGTCCCAGGTTGAAATCCCTGTCTCGGTGGGGATTTTGATAGGCACTTAACCCGACTTCATCTCAGGCACAGCTTGCTGAGTAATGTGAACAAAACTTCCGTGGTTCGGATTCCACGTTAAACTGTAGGTCCATTGTACTCTGTAGGATTGCCGGGTTACGTTAAGGCGGCTACGACAGGGGCGGAATAGGTAGCCAATAGAAACCCTGTCACCAGGACAACACAAAATTATTATGTATATTTAAATTGTAAAACATTGGCAAATTATACATAACGAAGATGGCCGATTGATAAAATCAGAAAATTCAATATGTTCCTGCCCTCTGTATGTGTTCTCATTGAGTCAGCTGACGACTGGAGCAAGCCTCTGCCTGTCGGACCAACGCCCGCTCGCCTGTCCACAACACTTTCCATAACTCCTAAATTACAGACTCAAACTGCATGCTATTGACATAATTTTTTTTATATATGTAAAAAACTGGAGATCATGAAATATTCTTAAGAGTAGAAAAAAAAAGATTCACGCCTAATTATCACTACAAATTTATATAACAAATTCACGTTTCCTCTTAACTGTAAAAGATTTAAATATTCTACTGCGGAGATTTTTGTGGAACTTGTTAGCTGTACATTTCTTCTACAACTATATCATTATATCTGAAACGACTTAGTCAGCATACTCTAAGAAGCGCGCTAGTTTTCTACTGCTTGCCATCTTTATTCACTAGAATCATTTTTCAAAGCCTGTTTTACTCATTAACCGAAACCTCATCAAATTCCGACCAGTAGTCTTTGAGTTAATCGCGTTCAACGAAAAATGACACAAGTTAAAAAAATCAGTTTTCTGACATCGCATTAAAATGAAACAAACCTTGCTTAATGTGCTATGCTTTAAACGAAACCACATCAAACACCTATCAGTTATTTTTGCGTGAATCGCATTCAATGAAAAACTGACACTAATTTTTCATTTTTTGACTACACTTCAAAACGAAGATTATCCTGTTTTACTCGTGAGAACATGGGCTCTACATTAGAGGAAAAACCCTCAAAATCAGATGAGTAGTTTTGAGTGACTCCCGTTCAACCAAATGCAGACAGACATGCAGAAAGTTAGCCAATTTTTTTTATTATTATTTAAATTGTTTCTTCCTTCCTTGTCTCCTATTAACAACATTCCCAACTGGATTTTTTAAAGAGTATTTCAACTGTAAATACATTTTTTCTGGTTACAGTTTTATATAAGTATAGATTATAAGTCACTAGTTCATCATTATCATTGTTAGACGTTTCCGCTTTTGCAGGATATCCAGTACATCCTCTTCCATGTCTGGTGGTCACTCCAAGAATTTTCCTCCATCGCTGGTCTCCAAACAACTCCCTTCGCCTTTATTCCTTGCTTCACTTGCTTCATCCATTTTTCTCGTACTCTTCCATTGTTCAAGTGTGCCAACTTCAGCATTCTACCTTTCTCCATCCTCTTAACATACTCAAGCCACTGCAGTCTTTTCTTTATTAACATATCTTCAAACGTTTCAGCTTGTAATCTCTCCCTCATATTTACATTTCTTATTTCATCTCTCCTTGGTCAGTATTGGCTGGTAATATACTTTACAGATTTAGATTTTGGCTCCCTTCCCTACGATCCACTCCAGATTACATCCTTTATGTAATGATACAATTATCCATTCTTCTTTATACTCTGCCTTATTTCTTCCTCCATCTTTCATTGATAGATGCCTTTCTCCCCAAATACACAAACGACTCTACCCACTAGTCACTAGTTTAATATGAGTAACTGCAAAAAATAACTGAGCAATCATTATTAGTTTATTAGGAGGTCTTTACATTGCGCTCTGTTTTAATGACTTCACACAAAGAGTAGTCTCGTAGGTCAGTAGATGCTCCTGATGTATGGAAGTGGACTGAAAACAAGCTAGCTCTAATAAACGAAGCTCCTCCAACTGATATATTAATTCCAGATACGGCAGTATATTCCCTCGCCAAAAGAAATGCTCGTTTGTGGCCGATTGCAAACTACATGCGGTAGGTTGTTCTTAAAAGAAGAGCGAGATGTATCGAAGACTATGGTATAGACTAAAAATTGAACGCAACGAAATAAAGAAATAAAAATATAAATTCACACGTTTCTTAATCATCATACAGCCATAATGAAAATCAGTTGTGGTCTAAGCACAGATACGATATGAACTACTGAAAGGAACAAAACAAACAATAGAGTTGATTAGTACAATCACGTTAAACTCAATAATTCTCCTGCTGCTTTTTCTTTATTTTATCCTACCCACGTCATAATACGAAGAGGATAAATGTGAGAAGTGTTTACTTTTATTTGAAATTTACTACATTATGCTCATTTCATCATGATAAACAAAAGAAGAATTTTTGTTTTCATAACAACGAATAATAAACTTAATTCCTATTTTATAATTTATTTCAACATACAGTTGGCATATCTGAAGTTTTCGAAGAAACCAGAACCGATATCTAGCATTAAATAATCTCTACTGTTATAAATATGCTAGTGAGATGAGTCTTTGAGAGGGTTTGAGGAAGCACCACACCAATATGGAAATGGTTTCCTCATTTTTGAAGCTTATGGTATACGAGTATTATGACTCTGCGTGACTGTGGTCTGGAGCAAGAAGTGATTATCCTTTCGAGATAGAACAGATAGTCGTAACGGATCACACTGTATCTGAGAGGAGTGTCCTTTAAGATATACTAACAAAATATTTAATTACTACTCTTTAAATTCTGTGAGTGTTATTTTTGTATTTGATTATTTATTTCTTTTCTGATATGCAGTACATTAAAAATAAACGGAATAAGTTAATCAAACTGAATAAACGTAACGAAGTTACAATATTAAGGGTAAACATATTTTTTTTTAGTATTATGGGATATGCACCAAAGATCACACTGCAACTCTTCAGATTTTGTTAATACTGTTTTCTTGACTTTGGTTATTTATTATTTCAGTTTCATGAAAGATAGAAACGCTAAAACGAACAGAATTAGTTGATCAAATCATTACGTCATAGATACTTAAAAAAGTGTAATGAAATTGCGGTATTAATAACAAACATCTTCATGCTTTCATGCTTAATGTCGATACAAAGACTAATAGCCTGTTGCTTTAATTGTGGTTGTTACGCATAAACGTTTTTAAATGCGTTATTTTTTATAACCTACTTGAGCTTTTTCGGAAATGATATATTTTATTATGATCTCAATTATGATTCTAATAAAAGTTTATGCTTAGTGACTATAGTATCAGATGATAGTGTGCGGTTTTTTTTTGTTTGTGCGTTGCTACATATAAAGAGTATTTATTGTGCCATCTCGTAAGAGATTTAAGCTGAAATCAACTTTGAAAGTTAAAAAATGTCCAATCGTTTAATATTTCACAAATTGTATTACGTTAAAATATAAGTAAATAGGAGTTTCAGAGATGAAAACCTAATATTCTAAACTGAAGGAAAGTTCTTAGTTATAATTTACATTTTTTTACTTGTTCACGATTATATTTGGTACCAGAAAATAAAAAATTGTAAAGCATTTCATCACACACCAAGTTCCGCGTGAGGCAAGCAGCGGGCAAATGCCAGTAGTACTTTAAATATTGGAACGAATAATTATAAGTTGTTGCGGTATCGTAGCGGGAGTGTGTCTCAGGTTATAGTCGATGAAGTTCTTATTTGTCTTTTATTTATGGAACTCAGTAGCATGATTAAAAAATTTATAAATGAGGTTAAGTTAATGAAATGTATTCTCTTCACCGGACGACTTAAGGAAGACTAGTTAGATGGTTTTACAGTGCCGTAGACATTCTCAGCTATTGAATTAAGTTTGAATTATTGGTATAAGGCGACTGAGATATTACTGCTGTCATAATGTGTTGTGTTTCCTTACCTTGGCGTATTTAACCATGTACTTCTCCACAGCCGAGGCAGCGCAGTAAACATCGGACACACACCGGACATAGGCTGCAATTATAAACAAAATAACATTAGAAAGGTTACATAACGTGTTATAAGGAACTGATAAAGAGATTAGAGTAACGCACATTTCAGCCTTACAAAAAAATTAACTTATTTCGAGGCGTTCCTTATTCTCATTTATATCTATCGTAATTGACATGAAAATAAAAATACCAATTGACTTGGTTTTGTTTACATATATAACGGAGTAATTCTAGTTTAAACTGAATTAAGAAATTTTAGCACATATAACTGAAATTACTTCAAAATTTGAACATTTTAGTCTAAATCCTTACAATCAAGAAAATATGAAAGAGCCTATGATCAACATCTAACTGAAATTCATTTTCAGACAACCCTACATGGCGTCAGTCCAGCTAGTGCTGAAAAGTCAAAAGTGATGTAATAAAGTGTTTGTTAGACAGGTAGGTATTATCAGATTACTTTTTTTCAAATTTGAAAAATAAATTTCAGAAAATAATATCTCATTTCTAACAAAATATTTTTTTTACTTCATTCTGGTTAAAGAAATGCTTAAGCAAAGAGAAAATGTTACATTAGTTTCGTCTCTCATCACGATCTTGCTAGAATGTAGTTTAGCAAATCTTCATAAATGAACTAGACGACCCATGCGAAAATTTCGCTTATAAAATACAATGAATAGTGAGGTTGAATGCTTGTAATATAATGAAAAGTAGAACCGCACTTTGTAGCAAATATTTATTTGTTTAGTGTAATAGGTACGCATCAAAACGTATTACGAAACAGTTAGAAAATTTAAAATACACTCGTATGTACGACAAAGTCACTGACCCTAAAAGAATACAACCAACCTCTAAAGACCTCGTTGTTAAGAGACGTTAAGCAATCAAAAAAAAAAAAAAAAAAAAAACCTGAACAAAATGCACACAGCATAATATCAACATCTCTTTGATATGTGCTGCTGTGAGAAAAAATGTTTACACTGGAATTGTATAGCAAATCAAAAATGTTTCCGTAACAGAAAAAAAAGTTACTTATTGTATAAAAAACACTTTATTGACATCTCAGTGATACTGCTGCTGCAATCTGAGGACTTGGCTCTGAACTGTTTGATACACGTGACCACTTTAAGCATCAAATTCCAAAAAAAATCTAATTTATGATTTTACCTAATTGGAGACATTAATATCTAAAATGATATGTCATTTATCGATTTCGGTTAGATATCGAAGGAGATAAGTGGTTCGTAATAATAATAATAATAATAATAAAATAACAATATTGATTCTTTTTCCCTTTAAGATTCAAATTCCTAATAATTCCTTTTATAAAGCATACAGCTTGGCCTTTAAAATGATACCTCATTTACTAATTTCGGTTAGGCATCAAGCGAAGTAAAAAAAAATGTTTTAGAAATGATGATATTTTTGCCCCATATACTATAATATTTTAAACGATAACCCGTTTATCGATTTCGGTTAGATATCAATGGAGATAAATGGCTTGTGACGGAAAAATGTTTTGTAGAAATATTAATACTTTTGCCCTTTAAGTGTCGAATTTTGTAAAATTCCTTTCTTAAAATATGATGTAACCAACCGAAGACCTCAGTCTTTAAAATGATACTTCGTTTATCAATTTTGTTTATTTATCAAGGGAGATAAATGACTTGAAACACAAAAACGCATTTTAGAAATACAAATATTTTTGCCATTTAAGAGTTAAATTCAGAAAATTCCATTATTAAAACATGATGACTATAGCGGAGACCTTAATCTTTAGAATGATACCTCATTTATCTGTCTCGGTTATATATTAATGGAGATAAATGGCTAGTGAAACAAAAATGCGTTAAAAAAGGGTTCTTAATTTATGATGTCACCAAAGCTGAGAAATTACTTTTCATAATCCAAATTAATTTATCGATTTCGGTTAGATATCCAGGGAGATAAATGGCTTGAGACACAAATTTTTTTTAAAAAACATTAACATTTTTGCCCTTTAAGGGTAGAATTTAAAAAATTCATGTCTTAATATATGATGTCACCAAAGCGGAGCTCTTAATCTGGAAAATGATACTTCATTAAACGATTTCCGATATGTATTCAGGGAGATAAATATCTCGTAACACAAAAAAACAGCATTTTAGAAATATTCACATTTTTGCCCCTTAAGGGTCAAATTCTGAGAATATTCTTTCTTAAAATATGATGTGACCAAGGTGGAGACCATAAGCTTTAATATGACACCTCATTCATTAATTTCGGTTAAGTATGAAAGATTAAAATGGTTTGTGACAAAAAAAAAAAAAAAAAAAAGATACACGTTATAGAAATAATATACATGATACGGCCATGTCAGTTTGTGTTTTATTTAACACTAGCTTACAGTATAGCCCGTCAAAATGACGGTTTGAACGCCATATTCTGGCAGTTCATTTTATTATTATTATTTTGCAGTTAGTTAATTATACGGGATTGTTATTAGATAATGCTAGTGGCCTTGATTTGATAATGTTCTACATAGCAATACAGTAGAAACTTCTACTGAATTAATGAGGGCGGATGTATAGAACCAATGAAATGAAAAATAAATTAGGAATCCAGAAACTTTTGCTATCCATGAAATATCAGTTTTATTCCTAGTCCAGGCACACTTCAGCACGATAGGTACGAACTACGTTCACCCGCATTTATTAATACCTTCAGTAACTTGGCGCATATGAAAGCAGTTTAATTGGTTTGTAAAACTCATTTCACAGTGAATTACGCTGTAATCAAATGTGTCGGTGGGCTTTCTGGTCAACTTAACCACAACCCTCCATTAATATTGCTTTCGAAAATCATAACTTCTACTACTCTCAAATGCTGTAGTCAATCGCAAGACATATTGTTTTTACGCAGTGATTCCGTTGTAATACAGCCTGTAGACTACCATTATTTTCAAACAGAAATTAGGTTGTAATACATCCTGGACGGGCATAATACAGTTAAATGTACTACGGAAAATATTTCTAGAGGATTCTTGCATTTTACCACAGCAATTCCTGGCAGAATCGCGGTCTCCAGTAATACCGATTTATTTACATTATTTTACTTTAAATTACGGGAAGTTTAATATAAAAAACGGATAACTGCCATTTATCTGGATGATATATTTCGTGATTCGTACATTTCGTGTAAACGTCCTCTGAGTTTTTAAACTTCATCGTTTCTTATCTCCGGCCAAAATCGTAGGTTGTGTTTTAATCTAGTACTCATTATTGATACAGGTAATATAACGTACACATATTACGTTATATTCCTTACATGAATTTTTGCCTCTGGTTGTCGTAGATAAATAAAAAGCAATATGTAAATTTAAACGAACGTACTAATTGTAACTTTGTGACACATAATTGCCCCGCATTAATTTTTTTTCCGTGCTCTCCGTATTTCTAATATCTTTTCTCACAGCTATTTTGCGGCAATAATATCGTTGTAGTATTCCGAGTGTCATATCGCTTATACTGTAAATAGTCATATCCTTGACTGTATAAATCTAATCAAAAGTTTATATTAAATCTCATTTAATAGTTAACACATGTATCAAAAACTAATGGTATCATATATAATGGTATTAAGAATTTATTCTGGAAAAGCTTATAAGGAGAAACGAATTAGTCATTTTTAATGATATCTTTTGTTATATGAATACGTTACTCTGGTCTGATTATCAGAGTATTTGGTTAGGATTTTTGATAAATAAATGCATTTTAATTAAGATCACGTAGACTATAATTTCGAAAACGGATAACTGTTATTTATTTGACCAATACATCATTACGTTTCTCCGAGTCTTAAATACACTTCACTGTTTCTTACCGTCTGCCGAAAGAATCTTAGGTTATGGTTTAACCTAGGCCTTATAACTGACACAGATAAAATAGCGTAACTACTGAATCCCTTCTCCTTACAAGAATTTTGGCGTATAACTGATACAAATAATATAACATAAACATCGAACATCATTCTCCTTACACGAGTTTCTGCATCTAACTGTAGTAAATAAACAAATGCAACATGAAGGAAGAAATGCAATATGGTGGCTGTTGATTGGTGAGTGACGGCTGACACGTGACCGTTCTGTAGCCAATACGTGTAGCAGCTATAGATGACGCATGCAGACGCCACGTCAGCGTTTTATATAATATGATTTGTATGGATATTACGGCACGTTGACTACGCGCTCATTAGAGCCAGATGATTGCGGTCGAGGAACGCGAACGAAAGTAGGCATTGGTCTTTATGAGGGAATCATCCCAGCCTTCACATGAAGTTATTTGGGACGTCATAAGAAATCGAAGTTCTATGGTCAGACCGTGGATCTAGTCCACGCCACCCAGTATATTAGCCGAAATGCTACTCCTCTCCTAACGAGATGAAAAACTAATATTTGACACGGTGGTATGATAAATGTATCCCTAGAAATCAGATATACAAGTGTGTTACTATTTTATAATATCATCAAAATTCACTCTAATAAAATACATCGAACAGGGCGTAAATTGAATACGTAAATTGAATACCCCGACAACATTCGGGAGTCTTGATAATGGCTGTAGAGTTAATTACACATGCTACCACCTCAGCGCTGTTTGGCAAACCAGCCAATTTCAGTAAATGACTGAATTTGATTTTATTTGTACTTATATTGTTAAAAGGCAATTGTCTGTCGAGGAAGTAACTTGACACAAAGGGCAGAGATAAACAATTATAATGTCGGGAAGAGATATATGCGACGTTCGTTTGCTATTTGTTTATCTACGACCATTAAATATTCTTATGAATAATTGTGTTGATGGTTTACTATCAGAAATTAGATTGTTTGCAGATGACATAATGCTGTATAAAAGGATAAAAACTGTAGAGGACTGTAAACAGCTCCAGGATGACCTGGACAGGATATCTATTTGGGTTGGTAAACATGGGATTAAGATAAATGCAAAGAAGAGTAAGCTTATTAGAGAGAGGTTGATTATGACTATAAGGTGTGGAAAGAATTGCTTGTTGAAGACTTGAAATGTAAATATCTTGGCATTACATTTGATAACAAGCTTAACTGAGCAAGACACATTGAACAGTTAGTATAAAAAAGGTTTCAAAATTCTGCACTTATTGGAGAAAGTGATGAGGGAATGTACGAGAGAAGTAAAGGAATTTGGTTATAAAACTTTGGTAGGACCATTGCTTGAATATGGAATAGGGAAAAGACCAAGACCACAATCTGGCACTCGATTTCAGGCACAAGGGTGTAGGAAGATTCTCTTGTTTAGTTAAGGGGGTCACTAGAGCTGTAAAAGTAACGATGTATTCGTTACTGAGTAACGGGTTCGCCGCCTGACTCGAAGTACCGAATCGTTACTCACAAATTCATTTCGTTACTCCCATGTTTCGTTACTTGCATTTCTCGTATAGATACGAACATGTTCCAGCTCCCGCATGTAACTAATTTTGACAATGTAAAAACTAATTTTGTAGATTTTGTTTAACATTAAAATTTACAGTGCATAATTTGTAAACAGAAAATTTGTATGGATAATTTGAAGGCCTAGTTATTGTTTTTCATTGATAGTTCAATGGTGAGGTTTACTGATTTCAAACATTTGTGAAATTTGTTTATTTTAAGAATTGATTCCTTCTATTTTATTTTATAGTGTAATTTACAATATAAAAGAGTTGTCTAATAGTTTTTGATATAATCTCTGCACTTGTTATGTTCTAATAATATTTAATAAAATTGCAATGGAGCGTACGCTCCGGTGGCAATTTCCCTACACACTCATCTTCCCCCCTTTCCTGCATCCTCCTACATTTTCCCTCTGACAATTTTAACTTTAAATTCTTTCAACATTTTTGGTAAATTATTCATAATTTCTCTTGGCAACATATTCCAACCCCTGACACCCTTACTTAAAAAAGAGAATCTTCCTACACCCTTGTGCCTGAAATCGCGTTCAAGATTGTGGTCATGGTGATATGTTCCCTTCCAAGCATTACTTTTAATTCTTACGCCAATATCTTTCCATGCCTCATTATCAATATACGCCTTAACACTCCCATGACACTCTTCACCCTCCTCCTGTCTTCCAATGAATCCCATTCCTGCTCCTTTATCATGTCTGTTAGTCTACTGGTTGCGTTCTGCGATAATTTCCAGAAATAAATCTAGCAGGACTTTTTTGCAGTTACAGTATTCCATAAACAAAGAACCAGGTACAATGACTTTATTCCTTTTGCCTGGTCTTAGTTATTGTATTATTACCGCAGTATTCATGTGATCAATCATCAATGCGGTTCTAGCTTTGATGTTGAATGTTTGTTGTAACCGCGACGCAACAACATTTAATCTAATCGTATGTTTGTCCTGAACCTTTGTTATTGATTTAAAAGTTTTGAATATTAATATTTTTTAAATGAAACAATTAACGTCCCTTGTGATGGTATGTCCACATTTATTTTAACAAAGCTATCACAAAAAGATGAAGAATTTACAAAAATAAAGGAAACCCGTAAAGGAAGATAGTGATGAATCCTCCTATTTAAAAACGAAATACTTTGATGAGATTATAATATTTGTTAAATTCATGTCCCATTTTCACATCAGGCTTCTATGCAGGGTTTTGAGCAGCCTGTTTTTAAAAATAACCGTTATTAGTTATTGTCACTAGATATGTCAGTGTCAGGTCTTTTTGTTTTGTTTTAAAATCAGTTTATTCTTCCGTATATAATATTCATTACAAGTGTACATTCACAGGTTTTCCGTAAGATCCATGTGCTAATTACTTTATGTTTTATCCAAATGAACAACTTACCTAAACTTATTTTACTAAATAACAATTCACTTAAACTTTTCCAAGTACGAACGAAGTCGTCCCGTATGCAATGAAATGCTTCATGCTGGTGTTCTATTGTACCAAAAGTAAGGATTAACGAAACGATAGGATAGTAACGAAGTATTGATAGTATGCGGCGCGACTCGATACAATGTTTCATGCTATTGTTCGGTTGTACCGTAAGTAACGAGTAACGATTCGAAAGTAACGGCTCTAGATTGGTTTAGTAACGAATACATACAGGTACAGCTCTAGGGGTAACGGATTGGAATAAGTTACCACGAGATTGAAAGAATTAAAAGTTGAAATAGAGGTCAAATGTAGGTGGGTGCAGAAATGGAAGAAAATGGATGTGTAGGGAAATTGCGCTCCATTGCAAATAAATTAAATTAAATGCATAAATCCATGTATCTAGAAGAGAATTTCATGTTTACGATCTTTTATCGGCAACAGTTACCACAATCAAGCTGCAACATAAACTAAGGTTTTTTTTTTTTTTTGGCAGAAGATAAGTAACAGGAAAGTTTATTAAAAAGTTACACGAATCGTAAGAAATCACAAAACATATCAAACAAATAAATATCCATAATTTTTTAAATTACACTTTCCTTACAAAAATTCCGTCATTGTTGAAGGGCTTTGTTATAGTTATTGAAAAAAGTACAAAAATTGCGGGGGGGAAAAAAGGCTGATAGGCGATGCTAATTTTCTTATTTGGAGTCTGCATTAATTGTTTATTCTGTTTATTTTCCATTGCTGTTGTGGAGGAAGTGAAACAATGAAAAAACAACGGGGGAGAGCGAGATTTTACTAAGTAGAAAGGTATTTTTTAATTTTGTTTTATTTATCACAGGTACGTCACGTTAATTGGCATCTGATAAAATTACGATTCACAATGTGTTCTATCTACGTTGTTTATTTAACAGGCGTTATTGAGGCATAATATCTTATATTTACTAATCAAACATTGAAACGGCCATAATATTACAGTCGTAGGAAGACAATAGGACTTGTGTGATACTTAATTTTAGACGTATTGAAGAGGAAAGCAGTAATTTAAAGAAAACCCGAAATAGTACAAAATTCCGAATAACTTCGACGTTCCCTCATCTAGTGTCCTAAAAAAAAAAAAAAATTAAACAATGTAATGTATAATTAAAGAAAACGTTGTAGGCCACTCCATATCCCTGCAAAGCTAATTTTAATTACGAATTATTTAACAATTTTTTTTTTTAATTGCCAGACAGTTTCTTAAAAAATTCAGCACCGATAGAAAATAAAAGATCTTAATAAAACGCCAAAGTAGGGTTGCCTTACTTTATCCAGGCAATAATGAAAGGTTGCCAGGTGTAAACAGGTAATCCTGTATGAGTAATTTACCCTCATCAAGTTTATTTACATAAGCTATATAAAAATATAGATAATTTTATTGTAAACTCGATAGTATTGGGTTGTCTTACCAAACTTAGGCAAATCTTAGGGTTGCCGTGATCTAAATTTTTAATAAAAGGTCTCATAATACTTGTGGTAATAGAAAATATATAATTTGTTGTACAATTTAAAGACAAAGAGTTAATATACTAACTATTATTCAGAATCAGATTCATCAGAACAGAAATTAAATTCTGGGGGACTGTTTACAACTGGTAACCTTTCATTGTTGCCTGAAAAAAATAAGGCATCCTTGCTTTGGCGTTTTATTTACATCTTTTACATTTTTTAGGAAACTGTATGACTGTTATTACCGAAAAAAATTGTTAAATACTCTTTAATCAAAAATAACTGAGCAGGGATATCACCTTTTTGTTTATTTATACATTATACTGCATAAAATTGATTAGGAAATTCGACGAGGGAAGGTCGATGTTATTCGGGATCTTAGACTAAAATGAATCAAGGAGTGGAATAATTTACAAGGGCATGTGCTGACTAACGTATTTGACAGTATCAGTGGTGTCAACACACTACAGCGCATGAGGCTGGGGAAGATGCCTAGTGGGATTGTCACCGGGCGCGCACTGTACCTCCGTCGCTGTCAGGGCTGTCCTGTTGCAGAACGGGTTTGCCGGCGTCCGCCCAGAAGGCCCAGGTGATCTTGAAGGGTCCGCACACGTCCCCGTTGCAGCCGGCGTTGGTATCGCAGCTGGAGGCTGCCTCGCAGATACACGCCAGGCACGACTCCGCCACCTGGCCTGCAACACAACCATCATCGGAGTTGTTATCGACTCACTATAATGTCAATGTACGTCGCATACCATTCGAATTGTTAAACATCTCCTTAAGAGTTAAAATCAAGTGTTTTAAACTAAGGTAAGAAGATGTAACGATAATGTTGGCTGGTGGTGGGGTGCGCTGCGAGTTGCGAGACTGGTATCGGCAAAACCTCAGCTCCGCTGGATTGTGTCTTAGACGACCGTACGTCTGCGTGACGAAACCGCAAAGCTGCCAAACTGCTCCCCCTGCGGCGTGAAGCTCTGCGTCGGATGTACCCGCGTCTCGGAAAGTAGCTTTACCTCCGCGTCGTGTATAATCGTCGTCTCTTCTCCACGTTGTCGGCAGTTGAACAAAGCTTCCGACCAAGTTCGAAGCGTAGTTTTTTCTCTCTCGAAAGCGAGATATATAATCCACTTGCACTGGTCACTGCACAAGTCCCATGTAACGATAATGTTGGCTGCTGGTGGGGAAATTGTTGGGGTACTGGTTATTACTTGATTGCAGGTTCTTATACTATTGAGTCATAAAGTCAACATATGAATATTAGGGTATTATCAAGATGGGGATACCGTCGCGGCCTCGCGTAGTAAACACATAGATCACTTAGTGTATATGACATCATTGTGACGTATTCAGTTTGCACGTTCTAACACTGTAACAGCTATAGATATGATCTGAAAATTGGATATATGCAATATCGTGCGTTATGGTTACGTTTAACTTTGGTCCAGGCTGCATTATGACCGAAACTTATATTTGTAAAATATGATTTCGTCTATCATCATTTGAGTTTATGTTGTAATGTAGCCTGGACCATACGTCACAATGATGTCATATATACCACGTGATCTGTGTGTTTACTACGCGAGGACGCAGCGGTATCCCCATCTTGATATTACCCGAATATTCTTCCGATTTACTATCAAAATACACACATACAAGACCACCACCACCAATGATTATAGTTATTTAACTCGATCGAGCATAAATGCTATGCGGCACTTCTTCTCCTGTTTGCAAGTTCGGAACTACACTATCATCACTTGGTTCGTACACCTTGTTTCAACTGCTACAAATGTACTAATCTTTACGAAACACTTTTTTTATCTGCTTGCAAGTGGCGTTTTTATAAAGTTGCATTTGCTCCACACAATAGTGCCGGGCGCGTGGCCAAACTACAGTATTACCGGGCGCACAGACACTCGCGACCAATCTCACAGACAGTCAGCGGCAGACTGACACCAACAGTCAAACTCGCACCTCGCGTCTTACTGTCGAGCAATTAATTGGTTTGTTCAGATTCATCCGCTTAACACAAATACATACATCGTTTTAATACTGTCTCGTCACAATACTTTGAACTCATCACCCGACATTGTTATTTAAATTAACAATCAGAGCAATGATCTATTTTTCAGAAAAACTTGATACGGATAACATAATGAAGACAGTCATGCCGGTTTTAGGGATCTCAAGAACGATAAGATACATGAGGCTCATAAGCTTGTGCCGAATACAAACTCCTTCTAAACCATTCGTAGGCGTAGAAAAGTTTAATTAAAATTTTTATTTCTTATAGTTTTGTTCCCTTCTTCAGTACTAGACCTCTTAAATATAATTCATACTATTAATACATTGATGGTACAAAGTTCCGGGTTATCTGTACACAGTTTGCTGGAATAATCTCGAAGAAAACGTTTACTGCAGACAACAAATATCTATTAAGTTTCTTGTTAGCTTATAATTCAATAAAAGTTTCATTCGCTATGCTATTTGATTTTTTACAAGAATGTCGATTCTTAAAGTGTGAAATCCTGTAAAACCCAAGTAGGTGAGTTTAAGAGTAATATGTAATGATTTCATTTATTTCTTGTTGTGATTGAAATTGATAGTACCTGGTAGGATTAGAAATCAATAAGGAAACCAGTGAGTTACAGCCAACAGTTTAATGACCAAGTATATACGTATCTGAGTGCACGAAATGATCTGGCAAGTCACATTACAAATATACCTAATCACTTCGTAAGAAGTCAATAGCCGAGTGAGGAAAACAGATTTTAAAATATAAGGAACAATTAAATCTGTAAATGATGGAGGAAATCCATTGAGCATGGATAAGTGAAATGCCGTATTCTGAGAAGTAAAAGAAGGGGCACTCGTAAAGAATTTCTGTTCAATAGAAAGTGAGCAAGAAATATGTCATCAAGATTTTGTAGCATACTCATAATCTGGGAATTTACATAAAGAATATGTACGTGGAAATGTTCACGAGATACATCAAAATATAAATAAGATTATTTCATAACTGGGCAAAGAGTCAGAGAGTATATCAAGGCTCGCAAAATTTTCCTTGAGTGGACACTGATTTTAACAATCTGAGTCATTGAAGTTCACATTGAAAATTGAATCGACGCACACTGTATAGACTAGAATCAAGTAAACGTAAAGAACGAAACGTGAAAAAGAAGTCTGCAGAAAATGCATGGAATTAGATAAAACTAACCAAGAAAGAGGTGGGGTAGCATTGGATAGAGAAATAACTGGTGATAACCTTGGAACTCGGAGGATATATCGCAATTAGTAGTGCTGAGGAAAAACAATAAAAAAGCTAAAACGAGGAGAGATGGTATCAATTACAAATCTTTAACCTGAAATAAGCAACAAACGGAACAACGCCAAAAAAATAGGATTAAGCATTGAAGTTGTAGGTAAAGTAGATTTGGAATTAATTTTGAGGTAAACGAAAATACGACTTATTAATTTCAGTGAGGATGACGGGAAACCTCTATTAAGTTCAGAAAAAAGAACTATCATATGGAGCGAACGACTGAAACGACCTGTATATCACTGCTGGGTAGAAAGGAAAACGTTGATGTTGATGATCTTAGGCGAACAGATTCTAAGGGAGAAATTTTCAGGCTTTGGTAGACCCAAGTGCAAACACGAAAGTAGAATTTGATGACATTCCCTCTAATCACCAAAGTTTCTAAAACGAAAATTAGTTGAAATATTACTAAAACTATATCAGATGTTAAGAAATGATGGAGTTTCCAGCAGTAACATCCTCACACTCCAGAACAAAGTGAAAGTGGGAAAGTGTCAAAGCTACACTAATATTTTACACCACACGTTTCAACATTACTGACTAAAATAATGTAGAAAACAGAAAGGAAATACTGGGAATAATTAGAGTTGATGAAAAATCTGTGTATAATAAATATAAAAAGATTGCATAAATGAAAGAAAGGATACATTTACGAGGTTTCCTAATTTGAAAAAAAAAAAAATATTTTTGGTTCTCTTGTAAGGGATAAGATCTTAAAATGTTTGAAACACTCAGGTCTAAAATACAAAGATAAGGCATAACTTACAATATACAAGACTCAGATATATATGTTATTAAGTAGAAAATTATGAGAGACAAGAATCAAATAAAATAAGGTGATGGAGGAGTATGGTATGTCATGAACTACTTTCAACTTGCATAGAAAACAAGAAAAATAGTGAAGCAAAAGGAAAATCTGAATGCGACAGGGAGAAAGAATCAGTATGATACAATTTGACAACATACTGCTATTCGTAAATGGGACTAATATTATCGAGAATGGTATTAACAAAATATTATTAGAAAAGTTTATATTAAATATGAAAATAACGTAAGCAAATTATTTGATTTAAGACACTAAATAAGAACCAATAATGGGAACAAGGATTATATAAAAAGCAGCTCTTCGCTCCAAATATAGCCATATTTACATATATCATCTAGAGACAAACATTGGTTTAGTACTTATCAAGAAATTGATGAATCTGAGCGTATAGATCACAAGATTTTAATAATGTAAAAGGGTTACAGGAATATTGTAAGGAATGTTTTATATGACTATTGAAAGATGTTCAAAATTATTAAATTATCATTTTCTGTGTTTTTTTGTGAAGTTATTGTATAATTCATACATATAAGCATTCTAGAATGTTATTTAAGTGCAAACTAACAGTAAGTTTGAATAAACTATTTACTATAAATTCTTATTTTACTATCTTGTCTTCTGTATGTATCTTAAGTGCAGAAATATTTTCAAAGTGAATTTGTCGTTTTCATTTATTTCATTCAGAACTTCCTTGTTCAAATAACATTAAGAATATCGCTACTGTGTAATATTATCGTATGTTACTAAGAATGTTATCTAAATTTGGTATGGCAGTATGTATTTTGTTCCATTCGTTTCTGTATTCGAATGTTAAGGTAATATCACAAAGTTCAACTAGCGCTAAAATCAATGCATCATGGCTATTTTGTTTTCGCGGGCGGTGCAGATGAAACATCATATTGTGTGTAGCTATCACTCATGTTTCGGATGGATATTAAAGGTGTCTACGAAGAAACTATGACTTCAACAACAGCATACGAGACGTTTTGGGTTCAATGCACAATTTATTAATTCCTTTAAGCTCGAGTTATTACTGGGTGGATAGTATAAGTGTAAGTAAATGAATGTTACAAACTTGAATGCAAGACTATGTCACATGGCCACATAAATACCGTTCCTATACATTTTAAATAGCCGTATGTAACAAACTGAGAGGAGTAAAACTGTGACAGTAGAAATGAAAGAAAATAAGTCACACCGAAGAGAATTAAATTCTTCAATACTCGAAAAAACTGCCACGTTTCTGTGATGATAAGTTGCATAAAATACTGAAGGATGATATTGGATTGAATATAAATCAAAACAAGCCTAAAGTGATGAAATGTAGCAGAAATGATACCAGTACTAGTAGATTAAATATAAATAGGATCGAATGAAATTGGATAAGTAAGTGAATTTTGTTATTTGAGAAGCAAAATTACAACCGATGGCCGAAGCAGGAATCATGTTAAAAACAGATTAGCACTAGCAAAAAGTGCTTTCATGAAAAAGAGAAATCTTTTAGTTTCAAATATTGATCTAGGAATTAGAAAGAAAAAAAACTTTTTAAAACTCTATGTGTGGAGCACAGCACTTTACGGTTTGGAAACATGGACTTTAGGAATACCGGAAAGAAATAAAATTGAAGCATTTGAAATGTGGTGCTACAGGAGAATGCTGAAAATTAAGTGGACAGAGTAAGAAATGAAAGAGTTCTGGAAATGATGGGTGAGGAAAGAGGTTTGTGGAAGAAGGTTATAGAAAGAAGAGACAAGATGGTAGGTCATATTTTGAGACATGCTGGATTGGTTAATTTGCTGGTGGAGGGAACAGTAGAAGGTAAGAACTGTAGAGGAAGACAGAGATTAGAATATATGAAGCAGATAATTGAGGACGTGGGTTGTAAGGGGTATGTAGAGATGAACAGGTTAGCGCAAGAACGGAAGGGAATGGAGGATTGTATCAAACCAGTCGAGAGAGTGATGACACAAATAAAAGGTTGCATAAACCTTTTATACTTGCATTCAAATTTATTTGTTTACAGCTAAATGCGGACGCTTATTTAACTATCCTGTAGGTAACTTCTGTGAACTGACGTAGTGAGGCGTGTGGACCTACCTGCGACAGGCGGCGTGTGCAGGCTCAGAGAGAGAGACGCGGCCACCAGCAGCGCTACCCCTCCGGTGCTCACCATGGCAGACACTGTGCGCACCTGTTTCTCGCCAGGTATATATAGACACCGACTGGACCGTGAGTCGTGCAGACCTTGGATGCCCTCGGGAATCCCCTGCCGCAGATCATACCGCTGTGTCGTGAGCTCAGATCATATCTGAGAGATTCCGTGAACTTTACAATGGGTGGAATGTTCCGTTTCACGGTCATGGTGGTCATAGTATTTTATTATATGTGCCTTCTTAGAAAAGCTATTGATGAACAAGTCGGTCCTACAATATAACTTCTTAAATCTGGCTTATAAGTACTTTAAAAAAATTACAGAACTGAATTCTACATCGTCAGCTTGCTGGTTCCTGGTCTCCATTTACTTTCCAGAGATGATTGGGATTCCACGTAGCACTAAGAATCTCCACGGTCTAGTGATGACATTAACGAGGAACTATGCTGAATTCCCTGTTTGTTACCCTCAGTATGTCATCAATCTTCGTCCTGAGATTAGCTTAAGACCTTAGAATTAAATTATTTATCTTTCTGGTAGAAAAGACCCGCGGAATAAAACTCTTTGGGTTGCTCTTGTCTGTGCCATTTGTTGCTCCTAGGATATGATCGATCGTACATCAGTTCAGTATTAGAATGCAACTTTGTGTGGCGAGGTCCGTTGGCTATATACGTCCAACATGCCGAGTAGCACGTACTCAGTTGTGACAGGCAGAGTGAGACTTGGAACCTTGAGTAATATCCTCGGTCTATACAGGATTTAAGCTGCAGCTTTGCAGAGACAGTGAATATCTTGAGACAGAAATGCCACACGAGTGCTGCCTATTGAAGCTGCGGGTGTAAGGGGTAGTCTAGTCTTGGAAAGTCTTTCCTGCTGGAGGAGCTGCGTGCGTGTTGCTCAGTGATACCACTGGAGTCACGTGGAAAAACGTGGAGCGGAGTATAGCGGGCAGCGAATACATGTCTGTATTCAGAGATAATTCCAGTCCAGTCACAGAAATTCCGTCTTCTAAGATTGACAAAAATAAATGTTATGGGGCGTCCTTAAAAGGAGCTTCTTTACTTCTATTTTCTTTGTTTTGTATGACTAATAGGAAGAGAAATTGTTCAGTAGTAATTACGTGATCTGTTGACAGCAGATGGTTAGAGATCAAAGCATAAACATGCAACATGATGGAAGTGATTGGATAAGTCTAGTTCAGACATCAATATGGCTATCGGCTGTTTAGTATCAACTTAGAGATTCAAAAGAATAAAGCAACCCATTCACAGCTTGATCTGCAGGATATTCCGTAGGACTATAGTCGAATGAACTTCCTCCTTCGCCGTCCTAAAAGGCGTCCAACTAGATGTGCCAAACAGACTTCCCTCGCCCCAGAAATATCTTAACAGTATCACTTCAAGGAGATGTAAACGAAACTTGAAAGCATTTAGTCTCATTTTCTTAGCTTTAGAGAGACAGGAAAAGGTATAGATAAACGAATTATTAATTGGACGAGTAAATTACAAAATAAACAGTGAAGTAGGGTGGGAATAGTGATAGGAAATATTTCAAATATTAACAGAAATTATTTTAAAGTCTGGAAACAATTAACTACCGGTATTACCAGAAAATCAAATGGATTATTTATGTATTATGTTGACACAGCTTTATCATAAGTTAAATGATTTAAACGTAGCTTATGGAAAAATTAAAAATGGAATACTACAGTGAGAAAATGAACACTTCCTGAAACAGAAAACCTGATGTAAACGCCTTGTAGGATGCACTGAAGGACATCTCTCCTCTCCTCTCACCGTCCTACGCGGGAGACCTGTGCAGGCTGGGGTCGCAATCCTACAACAAGCGACACGACCTACACGTAGTCCACACTCCACTCGCCTGACATCAACGGATTAACGAATTGGCTCGGAATGGGCCTGCTAGGTTGGGCAGCAATAAAAACAACATGATGTAAAACCGACAGAGGGACGTTGTGAATAAGTATGATTTACACAGCTCTCTCTTCAAGGTCAGAATCATGTTATTGAACCAACTTAACACTGAAGTTTTCAAATAGTTAACAGACACAAGAAGCATATGTAAAAGATATCTGTTTGGGTAGGTAAACGTAGAGAAGGAGTCAGCTTATTAGGAATGCAGATTGTAGATAAAGGGTTTGTTGTTACTACACGGTGGAGTATGAATTGATAAATGGAAACACAAATTTTTAATATTTTGGTATATAGTTTTATAATAAATTCATACGGGTAGGAGATGTTGGGTAGATAGTAGGGGAATGTACAAAGGAAGCGACAGAACAGGAATACGAAACCTTTGAACATGTCTTTGTTTAAGTAGATTGACATATTGCAGAACTGTAAAAGTGTTAGTAACAAACAACCTGAAGTAGAAAGAATTATCACTAACACACAGGCGGGTGTTGTTATTGGCACAGAAATCTGGTTAAAACAGGATCAAAGCTGCCTTACAAAATAGTTAAGCGTCCAGAAGGGGTACAGGAAACGAAATGAAATTTCAGTTTGAGAGGGGAAGTGATGTTATATCAGTGATTACAAAAAAATAAGTTAATTTAATAAAGAACTTAGCAGTATGAACCCACTTATCAGTATGATGTTGTTCCCCTCCTGGTCTGTATGAATGCACTGATTAGATTTGGAAGGGTGTCATAAATCTGTTGTATCCTCTCCTGAGGCAAGCTGTCCCACAACTGTTGCAGCTGGTTCTTGATATCCTGGGTACTGACACAGGGACGGAGATGACCTCCTAGCTGGTCCCACATGCATTCTATTAGGGGCAGAGCTGGAAGTTCTGCTGGCCATGGGATTACCTCAAGATGATGCACACATTTCACAGAGACACCGTAGCGTGGTAAAAGGCACTCAGATACTGCCGAATGGGAGTAAACCATGACAACGCAGGATGTCCGTGGTGTACCATTCTGCCATCAGAGTTCCATCAATCACTACCAGCTGTGATCTAAACTCATACCCGATGGCCAGGAGTAACACGCTGCGCCTCTCCAAAACAGTGGAAGAATGGTACCTCTCTCCAAGTCACCAACGATGGTGCCAAACCGTGATACATCGCTGAACACAATGCGACGTCATTCATCAGCAGTCCAATGATCCACTCAACCAGTATGACGGACCATCACAGAAGGGAGTGATCCACCATGGCATAAGCAAGATGATAGAAGATTAATTAAAAAACAAAAGAGAATACAGGCACGTCTAAAAAAGATGGTATTCCGTAGTGACTTAAAAAACTTAAATGCCATCAGAGAACCTGAATTGCAGGGTATAGATGAAGATGTAGAATCCACAATACCTCTACCACAGCGGCTCCCAACCTTTATTGGTACACGACCCAATTTTAAGTTAAAAAAAAAATTCGCGACCCACCTAATATGAGAGTCTTATCTACTATCAAAATGGGAACTGTTGTATGTTCTCGATACGCTATTGACTATCCTATTCTACTAAAAGGCAAATTTTCAAACAAAGGATATACTGTCAACAAAAACAAGTATTGATAATACATAAAATAACATACATATGAAAGACTGGGAGCAGGAAAACAGAATGATAAACTTACCAGTCAACAACTAAAATGGGTTTTGTAGGTGTTTCTCACGAACATATGACTTGGCACATCAGTGTCATTTTAATTTACAAATCGAGTTTTAACCAATCCTAGAATTTCAGCCGTCAACTCGATGAGGCGATGGTTTGTGCAGATGCCTCCAGCTTTTTTACAAAGATAATGAAAAATACGTTTAATTATTATAAAAACACAACTTTACAATCAGTGATATTTCTGGCACTGGTGTTTACTGATGACTGCATCGATATCAGGGCTAACACGGGTTAATTTTAACCTTAAGTCACTTTCTACACATAGTTTATTTCTGTATTGGTTTTTTTTTTTTTTTTTTTTTTTTTTTAAAAAAAGATATATTTTGGTGGCCAAAACCTCAATTTTCCCGCGACCCACCAAAAGACACGCCGCGACGCACCAGTGGGTTGCGACCCATAGGTTGGGAACCACTGCAGTCTACGATATACAGGAATTTGAGGCGTTGGCCTCTTTCTTCTAGAATTCGAGCAAAGGGACTTCCCGTCATACACTCAATAGCCAATATTTACTTTGCTTGGGAAGGTTTTAGATGGTGGTAACGTAGGCCTTTGAGTCTATGTGACTTGATTTTAATATCCTTGTCTCACTGGGTTTACTACTAAATGGTCAGAGGGGAACATGCCTCGGCGCCACGATGTTGCGCGGCGCCTGGGTCACTGACCTGTAAGCTGAGATAAATCCGCTTCCGTAGTGTCAGACTTATAGCACATGACTCACACTTTAACTGCTTCCCTCTCTCTTTTACTCTTTTATTACCTTATTTAACAATTCCAGAATAATTACCGAATGAACTACTAACACCGTAAATATGATTACTACTAACACTGTTCTCATTAATTATGATTAATGTAACATTATATTTAGCAGACAAAAACGATCGTCAATTAGATAATTATTAAATTAAATTAAATAATTATTTAATTGATGAGGGTTTTTGTCTGTTAAATATAATGCTACACTCCAAATGGTGGAGAAATCGAATATAAAGAGTGTATGCAGGCAGATAGTTTTAAGAGGTGTCAGTAGAACTCGTTTGTGTCCACTGAAACACTTACTAACCAGGTTACCCAACGAATATCAACACGATTTTAATGCGAAATTACAACTGCAGTCATACGCATGATTTCAGGATTACGAATTTAGTTTTTTACGCTTCACGGTGTCAAGAACCTGGTGGATGGTATTACATCCCACATTGGACAGCGCAGTGGCCGTCACCTGTAATGAACAATCGGAATCTGCAACAGATGAGCAAAAGAGTCCGTGCAAATAGAAGAGTGACACTGCATGTATCTACTGTCACAGTTTATAACGGAATCACTACTAGAGAAGTGCAGCGACGTTTGGCGTTGATGGCTGGCAAAAGAATGCCGGCTCGGCTACGTTCTACTTATAAAACAGCATCAATTGTTCACCTAGGTTTGCATACATACATCGAGTCCTAGACGGCTAGAAAATGGTAGATTGGTCCAATGAATCGTCTTTCTGGTTGGTACAGTACATGCCGATGGTCACATTCGAGTATGGCGCGTATCACCTGACATCTTGGAAGCATGTTATAGCAAGGCATTATACTAGTTGGTGGTGGTTCCATAATGGTGTACAGTGTGTTTGCTTAGGGCGGGTGAAGTCCTCTGATCAAAATGAACCGGAAAGTGAAAGAAAATCGCTATGATCGGCTGCTAGACGACTATTTGCAGCTCTATATAGACTTTATGTGCCATGATAACGATGGAAGTTCCAAGGCGATAATGTGTCGAGCCAACGGGCCTGGAAATGCTCAAAAACTGATAGAAGCTTTCTACACAATTCTAGCACACGATGTAGCCTCATAGATCGCCATATATAAATTTCTTGGAGCATGTTTGGGATATGATTGCCAAAATCATGCGTCCACGTGGTTCAGTGCCAGCCATAACCACGCAGTTATGGTCTGCAATTGAGACAGCGTAGCATGCAGATTCCTGCTCTGGACTTCCGGTGCCTACTTGAGTCGATGCCATGTCGTCGTGCTATACTTTGCATACGTAAAGGAGATCCAACACGTCATCAGAGATGTATCCTTGTATTTTTGGTACCTCAGTGTTCTACAGCAGTCACACTGTAAACAATATAAAATTCTGTTTGATTAGCTACCCGCAACATAGGATCATTGGATAGATAGAGGGAAGAGATGTACAGAGAAGTGAGGATAATTGTCGTGTTTATGAATTAAGTCTCACACTGTTAATTAACCTTGTCTCCAAGTCATTTATTGTAAGATTACCTGATCCAGAATATCTTGACCATTTACACCAATATAGCCTCATTGATACCAAATTTAATGTTGTTATTCGTGTTTATTGGATTCAACCTATAGAAAATTCCTTAGAGTATCCTTCAGATTACTTTCAAAAAAATTTTATTTTATTATGATTGTTATTAGTCTCTCGAAGATTCTGATAAAGCCAATATCTTTTCTTATCCTATGCTAATTTTTTTATCCCAACATTTACATTTCAACCAACAACATCAATCATGTGCTTCATGTATTTCAGTCTCTGTGTTGTTTCACAGTTTCTACCTCCACTAACAGATAAACCAATCTCGGACATCTTAAAATCTTACTTATTATCCTGCCTTTTCTTTCTGTAAGACACTTCCAAAAAGTTTGTTTTTCATCCATAATTTCTATAATATATCTACTTTGGTTGTTTTTATTTTTTGTCCACTTAATCTTTATATATAAAGATGAATGTATGTATGTTTGTTTGTTTGTTTGTTTGTTGGTTTGTTTGTTGGTTTGTTTGTTCTTCATACAAATCCACAGTTTTCATCCGAACTCGATGAAACTTTGCACACTTATCCTTTGAAACAAGGAGAAAAATACTGTCTAAATTTGGTTGAAAAATTATCTGTATAAATAACACATGTTGTCTCATAACTTCGAAATAAGGCGATAGACAGACACGTTGGATGTGGACGTCTCCAGAACGTGGTTACGTGTAGTGAACTGGCAGCTCAGTGGCTATAGAGCTTGCTTACGAACGTCGTGGTCTCCGGTTCAAATTTCCGTGGAGGCTAAGATTTTTAAAAATTGTTTTTCATCGTAAGAGTCAGGCCTGGGCCGTAGGTTATTCGGATTGAATGTTAAACTGTAGATATTAGAAAGTTAGGGGTGTAATGCGAGGCAAATCGTAGGTAGTCTTGCAATTTTGTAGGTGTACACTTTTTTACGTTATAATGATCCCTCAGGTGTTGTTCGCAGTCAGTGTGTAAGTGAGAACCACAGTAATACTAATATAAATACGGAAGTAAGTCTCTGTCTTTTTTTACGTTTTGACGACTAAACGGCTATATCGTTGCGATGGAATTTTGTAAGGAAAGCTGTATGAAGGGCACAGGATATTTTTTCCAGTATGATTAACAGTTGTAGTCACGAAATTTTGAGATCATATCGAATAGTGACGGAAATATGTTGGAAATTTATTCTCTTCAAGAGGCAGGTTCGACGGTAGAATGATATAGTGATAGCTTTCCTGTCATATTATTCCGACTCGATATTGTTTGGGACCAATCCTTCGTTACCTACAACTTTCTATATTTAATTCTGGCAAAAACAATTCTTAATCCACGCGTAAGAAGTCGCGGGTACGAGGCTAGTTCTAAATATCTTTCTATGACAGAAAATTTGAAATGCTTCAAATCTAAGGTTGTAGGATAATTGAACCTGAACCAGAAAGGGCTATGTTAAAACATTTCAATTGGAGTAATAATATCTAGTATACCATGATAGGGCTACGCTTAAACGAGAAGTTTCATAACTAATTCCTTCATTATTATTAAGGTTATGGGGCTCACAAGAGGGGAAGAGCGAACGAAATATTGAATGAAATCAGAACGACGATGTTTGATATAAGTTAGGCGTATCCAGAAATGAGAAACCGATTTAAACTTTGAAATCAAAATTTACCTCTTTGGGTGCCATATATTATGATATTTGGAAATGTGCACTACTGGATGTCGTAACATCTGATGACTTTGTGAGCTTAGTGATTATCTTTTTCCCGCAGCTGTACAAGATGGAGGCCAGATGGAGATGAGCGGTAAACAGTTTTCTCTGCAGCATCACATTACGGCGGCCGCTAATGGCTGGGAATACCGAGTGACGTCACCCTGGGCAGGAGTCACGACACACCTCCCTCCTCCGATTGACTTACATCACGCTCGGCAGAACTGAGGGCTTCGATCGAAGATCATAACGTCATAGTGCTTTAAAATAGTTTCGAATGGTGTCACGTGGATCGGAGAGGATCCATACCAGCTAAATACTGTGTTTGAGCAATAGTCACATAATTTATGCCTCAGTCGTCACAAACAGTTTCCGTGCGTGAGACATGGTCCTTTGCGTGATCTTACAAGATGAAGTTAAAGCCCTTACTGCTGAAACTCCTCCACCTTGGGCATAAAAAGTACTAACATATACAATAGCTCGCAACTTCTGCCATTCCGTAAGAAAATATTATCAAGAATAAGTTATTTACGGTTTGCTGTTAATGCAATAATCTAGTCCATGCCGTCGACCAGATATCACTTAGACATGTCAGCCTGATACTTTTTATGTTTTAAATACAAATTATGACGGACATTACTAACATTTTCACCCCGAAGCATGAATTTTATACTTCTAAAAAATTTTAAATCATATTATGATGCAAAATGACTAAGTTTTTCACCCTGAAGCTCGTCTTACTCACACCGTCGGCTCAGGTCATTGCGGCACAATTATGATGCCAGGTGAGTGACATGGATTTATCTGGTTTGAGCCCCAGTCGCGAAAGAAATTTTCTTCATCGAAACTACGCCTGCCAATTAGAGATATGGTGAGTCACGAAACCCAATCATTAGATTGTGCACGAAAGCACTGGGATAAATTTTAAACCCTCCTCCAGCGGATATGGAGCGAAGGTATATGACAATCTTGAATAGTCTGTCGGTTGTGAACGTAAATCTTGGAGGACCTCTAGTCTATTTTGCAAGAGTAGACCTGAATTAGCAAACGCTGAGTTTCGTCCTTTTCATCTTTCACCTGCAACTCAACTTTACAATGTAAACACCCAGATCACAGTCTTGCAAACATGCAATATCATTTACGACCATTCTGAGTGGGGAAGACAACGAGAAACCACAGCGATGACTCCACACGGAACTTTGCTCAGGAGGTATCACCGACCCTAGCAATCATCTACGCCCAGATAGTAGGAAAACAAACACTTTAACCATGAAAACTTATCTTAATGCAAAACTGTAAACCTCGATGTGTATTATGTCTTAGAGTAAATCATTTATTTCTCAATGATATGCAAGCCGACAATGAGAAAATTCAACTGACCCCAGAATATTGGGAAATGGTGGTGAAGAAGGTATTAGTGGAATTATGAAATAAAAACATAGTGAGGCCACTCCGTAGCTACATACCAGCTTGATATAGTCGAACGACAACTAGCTTCTTAGATTAAATTTTAATTTATATTTGCTGGTGCTAAAAAGAAATTGTGAATTAATTTAAACAATACCCTTACTGATTAATCTACCCTTGTGATGATGTCAGCAATTTGGACATGATAGTTGTCCTCAAAATTTAGTCCACAATGTGATGATGTTATGAGACGTATGATTTGGACTTTGAGCATTTAACGATTCCCGACGCTCTCTGTAAGTTATTTGTGGCTCCATTTGTATCTGATATTTGGACACATATTAGTAAAAGAGCGGTAGCGCTCATATCCTGCTTAGCACTCTCCGAATGGCTGCCATTCTAACCCTCCTTGCACTTCTGGTCTTTTTAATCCTACTAGTAACTATACATACACGGACACATATATCTTCGGTCGAAATATGAAAATGTCCCAGATCTACCACTTTCAACCACCATATATCGCACACCCACGCAGCTAAGGACATTCAGCCAACGTTGAGCAGGGTCGGAAACTCCATGCTACTACCACACAGAAACACCAGTGGTCTGCGCTTGGTAGTGAAGGCTGCAGAGTGGAATATAGGGACACACCGGTCTGTTTTTATATATACTTTAGATTTGTTTCTTTTTTCACAACATCCAAACTTAACTATTCTCCAGAAAACTGGATTTATTTAGATAACGGGTGTACTTACAGAAGAAAAGCCTTTAGTCACAGTGCCCATTCGAAGTTGTTCTCCGAGAACCAATTCTACCCACGCTATGGGTCGCATGGTGGGGGATATGCCCTAACATTTTAATTTGTAGTAAATGGCACCCGAAAGTTACTTACCTCATTCGAAAGCCTCGAACTAGTACCGAATTTCGTTACAATATTTCTAGCCTGTAACCCTTCCGGTAAACAGAATTAAGCTTGTAAGATATCATGTCACAAATGGCAAATGAACAGTTGATAAGCAGTAATAAAGGTGATTATCCATTTAAATTTTCCACATTTCGGCACAAAACGAATTTTCTAAGATAATGAACATAGGCGATTATTTTTAATCCGCTGAAAATAATAAATGAGTGTTCCCCTACATATGTCTTTGGACGAGATATGCAGATTACTGCACAACACGTTCCAGTAACAAACACCTTCACATGCACCTTCTATAATAATCTCTTAGATTCTCTAATGAAGTCTTCACGGGTGTACCGCCGGAATGTGTTGTATAAACACTGCAGTATTTCGGCAAAGTGGGTCCGGAAAAATCGCCATCGGATATCACCTACCGCTTATTTCCATACACATAAACCACAGAATTCTATCAACAACACTCGTCTTTCCATATAAAAAAAAAAAATAGAAGGAAAGGAAATTGCCAAGCTGGTTTTATATTAAGAGTTAGCAGGACTATGAGGAGTGTGATCGATTTGACTTCTTTCGATGGCGATGTTCGATAAAGCCATTAATAGAATATCACTATTAAAGTATCTTCTCGCATGTCCAAATTTAACTAAAATGAAAACCTGAACAGAAATTTGTTAGTATGAAACGTTGTGAAAATTGTATTGCTATTGTCTCAGTGTTAGTTGCTAAAATTGATATTAAACGTGGTTTTAAACTGTCAGTCCTTAGTTAATAAACACGGCATAGGTAAAAGTTTCTAAATGTGTTGTAAAATTCTGTGACATGTTAAACGGAAAGAATGAAAATCAACTTGTAGATGATACTATTGTCAAATTCAAGGTCACTGATTAGTTTCCTTCATGTTCTAAAGCAGGGCTGGCCAATCCGCGGCCCGCGCATGCCACCTTGAACATTTTTCCAGCCCGCGTGATTCATCACTCTTTTACAAAATATTTTTTATATTTCATTTGTAGTGTTATATATTTCTTTACAGTATGCGTTTAGTATCATTATTATTATATTATCTGTATTTACATTTAAGAATAATAGTAAGCACATTAATAATAACTCATTATGTTTCAATTTTCCACTCTAAATATGTCTATAGTGGGTCTAAATCTAATATAGGGATAAAATTTTTTATATGTGGCCCGAAAAGTTAAGATACATTTCCAAAGTGGCCCGCAAGATCATTTGGGTTGGTCACCCCTGTTCTAAAGTAAAGAAAAACCGCAGCTAATGGGAACCCAGGAAAACACTGTCGTCCACTCGTCAAGCAGCTTTCAGATAGGACAGATGAGAGAGGTTTAGGTCTCTAGTTCCGTCCAGTGTTTTGGATTCCCGTATTAGGCGACAAAACGCTTTGTCAAAAAAAAAAAAAAAAAAAGTTGAGAACTGGATGTTTATTGGTATGCACCAAGTAGTTCCGCCTAAGATTGACTCACCAACCATTCATAATCGCAATACACTCAGGATTTCCCGCCTCATTCCTGACTCTGGAAAGGTCATCTGAAGCTATTCAAAACAAAAAATAAAGCTTTATTCATGAAGTTGCACTGAACTTTTATTTATTTTCTTAAAGAGCAACCGGCCGTACATGAACGAGAATTTCATTTGATTTCTAGAGACGAAGAACTAAAAACAGTAATCTCAGAAATTAACAATTATCAGTCACCACATTATGTTATAATAACGCCTAGCAGAACTAAAAGACAGCACTACAAAATCAATTGTATTTTTAATTATATGAGTCATATCTGTTCTCATTGTACAGTATGTTCAACATATTACTGTCTTCAGATTTCTGATATTAACGTCAAAGGAACTAAATTACACATATCATTTACAGTAACAGTTGATAGAAGCGCATATATTTTTTAAAGTGCGATTAAGTATTGAGACTATATGCATTGCTTTCATATATCTACCTTAACGCACACACACACATGAACTGATGTCCCTAACCGAGTAAACATGTCCCTTGACTGTACTTTCCAACTAGACCATGATTACACAAGGGACGTTTTTTGATGTTTTTAGCTTATCACATGAGTAGCATTACCGCTAGATATAGAACTTGATAAATGTAATACATAATACTATGAAGAAACAAATAACAACAATTAATTACAACTTATCGTGAAAAACCATAACGAATTCAGTTTATAACACAACAACAAATAATTGCATCCAAACAACTATGACATCACAAGCATCCGTACTGAATATTTACTTCTGTATGTGTGTTACCAGTGTAAGAGTCGATTTAATAGTTTTGAGTACCTTTTGATTGATTATATTTATATGATTATTGTGTACTTTGTCACTGATTTATGATTGTGTGGTTAAAACAGTTTTCTAGTTTTGTTGGTGTATGCTTATTTGTTTTCAGTTTTCTGTTGTTTCCAAACATATGACAATAATATAACGATGAGCGAAGACTGCCAGTAAACTTTTTTAATGAAGTGATATAAAGAAGGAAATTTTATATCAAACATTTGTTATTCCACTTACCTCTGGCAGGAGTTCTTATGACTGGACAGTTTGAACACTTCTGTATTAAAACACAAACTATTACAGTGATTTCACGTCAGTTAGATAAAGTCATGGAAGCTGTCTTATATTTTTTAAGTAATCAATAAATCGCAGTAATTAGATTAACATCAATTTATACACTTAAATAGAAGGATTATCACAGTAAATATTGGAAGTAACGTTCATAAGCATAATAAATAATAAGAATCGCCAAAATTCGTAAATTGGAAGGAAATTTTGATACTAAATAGTCATATGAATTAATTATCAAGTTCTGAAAGCAGTAAATAAACAGTAATTTTGGCATATAGTTTGTGATTTTTGTATGGAAGATTTCAGAATCAAGACTGTAATGAAAATTGTATAAATACTATTAAATTAATTTGAATGTAGGAAAAGGAGAGGAGCTTTTTGGGAAATGATTCGACACATAAACGCCGAAAGTGATAAGTTAAGGTATTTAATGTGTAGTATGAAGCCTTATTTACTGCTTGCTTGACATGTGGAGGCTCTTAATGCAATATAGAGGTCTTCCACAGGACAGGAAATCATGGATACAAAGAAGGTGAAAGAATACGTGCTGAGAAAAGTGTGTCGCCAGATCAGGAAGAGGTGCGCGAAGAATTGTAAACCTGACACAAGTGCTCCGAATACCAAGCACCGCGGCATCCAGCCAAAGTGCAAATACGCTGACTCCTGGCTAGTATGCGGGCAACACGCTCCAACAACATACACGTCCAGAGGGTGGTTTTATTCTCCATCATCTGATTTTAGGCCTATAAAACCGAAAGCTAGATCCGCCCACATGAGAGGAGCGCATTACTTCGGCATTGTAACATCTGTTATCATCCCTGTTCTGGTGTAGATTTCGAAAAACTCACGTAAATTCTAGTGTTTTATGTATGAAGAAGAATCAAGTTCCTACTCCAAGGGAACACTGGGCCAATCCGAGTGCTTGCTCAGATCGGTTGCTTCTTGATTATTTTGAAAAAAAAGATATTACTCTGCTGTTACTGCTTGTCACAAAGATGATGCTTTCAACAGTAACAGAACATTTCTAATTGGAGCTGACTTTTAAGAAATCAAAGTTTTTATACCTAAACAATGAAAAGCTGAATTTAGAGCATAATTATTTGATCGTCAGCCTGTATCTAAGCTCTAGTGGTGTATATGAACCTAGTAATCCTTCCGACATACCTGAGCTGCTCTTCTAATGCTCCTGACACTATCCAACTAATTTAAAGTGTCCAACTCACCAAAAGAACCAAGAGTATGAAACAACTATCCTGTTGGCTAGGGAAAGACTAAATAGTGGTCTCTCTTGAGAAATCATTACGACATCCACCTTAGACTATTTCGAGAAACCACAGAAATCCGAAACCCGGTTTAGGTTGACTGAGTACTTCTGAATACCTGCTGAAACGATACCCTCAACCACTAGTCTCCGAAAAATCATTTTTTTTTTTTTTTTGTTTTTTTTTTTTTTTTAAGATTCAAAAATACAATATCCGGGTATCAATAAAAATGGACATAGAAGACTTATATCTCTTTTGGCACAAACGGTTACCGAATCCTTCGGCAATTTCTTAGAAAAGGTGTTTTCAGAATCCTATTAAATGTGTACTCGCAACACGACAACAGTTGAATAGGAGAAAGCATACGTTTTAAAATAAGCGTTGTTTCTGAGAAGAAAATACTGGACTTGCTGGAGATTTGGCTTCCACATTATTAAATGCAAATCACACTCTGTATTACAGAGATTTCTTAACAAGGTGGATACGCTTATAAATCTCCTGTCATTAAATACATGTCAAATATTTTCAGAAGCTTCTTTTAAATACCTTCCGTCGTTTTCAAAAGCAGTATCGTGTATTTTATACGTCTCTACTAAGGAAAACCTGTTTATTTAAACATGAAAATAATTTTTAGGGAACATGATTTACTCTAGATTAATTTAATTTAACTGCGATGAGCGCAAACTCCAGTGGAAATTTCCCCACATACCCATTTTTCCCCTTTCTTTTACCCGCCTAATTTTGCCCTCTACGAATTTTAAATATTTTCGGCCTTTTTCGTAAATTATTTCTTCACTTTCCTCGGTTAAGTTATTCAATTCTCTGGCTTCTTTGCCCACAAAAGAAAATTTTCTCACAGACTCAGGCCTGAAATAGAGAACCCACCTTGTGGTCATGATCATCTCATTCCTTCCATGCAGCAATCTTAATTCTTCCATCAACATCTTTCCACACCTCATCACCAATATACGCACTGTACACTCCCAGCAATCCCTTTACCCCCCCCCCCCTTTTCATTTCAGTAAATTCCATTCTAACTCCTTTATTATATGAAATGAAAATGAAATGAAATATTTTTTTTAGTATATTCACAACAACGGCAACGGCAGAGGCAGCGGTATGTGCTCACAGAGTTGACGAACTACCCTGACTTGTTAAACGTTTTAATGGCTGTCTATTAAACGTTAAACAGCAGTTACGTGAGCCGACAGTACATTTGGTTATTTTTCTAGTCCGCTCCGTAGGCGGAGGCCGGAAGACAACGCCCCCCATTGTTCTCGTCCTCCCCGCCTGGGTCGCCCTCGGACTCAGGGAAATGGTCCAAAATCTTGACGTCACTGTGTCTGGAGTGTGGACAACACTGACGAGAAGTTCTTACTGACACTTGCGTCCTTTTACGATTCACACAAACTCTTTTAACTTACAATGGACCGAGTGTGGTGGTGTAACGGTTAGCGTTCTGCCCTCGCATTCAGAAGGACGGAGATTCGAATCCCCGTCCGGGCATCCAGATTTGGGTTTTCCATGGTTTCACAAATCACTCCAGGCAAATGCCGGGATGCTTCCTTCAAAAAGGCCATGGTCGAATTCCTTCCCATTCCTTGCCCCCCATCCTTTCCCGTCTCTAAAGACCTCGCTGTTAAGAGACGTTTAAAAAAAGAAAAAAACAAAACAAAAAAACTTCAAATGGCATGCAGATATTACACGAGAACGCACTTTACATATACTTCAACTAAACGTACAGTAAGCATCATAGGATTGCATTAACACAAAATTTTCTAACGTACCAATTTGGATTATTATTTAGCATGATTTTCATAAAGAACCTAATCAACAAAACGACAACCATAAGTGGATTGAAGGTTTACATTCGCAATCGCTATCATGTTCAACTAGCGTAAAAATGAAAGCGGCATAACAGAAATTTATATTTCCGTCAGTTATTTGATGCAAGAGTTCACAATTATTTGAAAAGTACAGAAAAGTGCAGTTAAATAAAAATGATACATCTTTACTTCATGAAAGTTTCAGTCCTTAGTGTAGGAGTATAATAATAAACTGTTAAAAATTAGGAGATTTCCCTTACCCCGAATGATTTTTTTAAAAAAAAAAAAACTCCTGACGTTGTAAATCAGAATTTGGCCTAAGGTGTTTACTATTACTGGTCTTGTATTTGCAACATTTTTCTCGGTGTTAAATCGTTGGATATAATAATCATTCCAAGATTCAACAAGAATCATAAGAAATGACCAGAGAATTTGCGTCTTCACGAGACACCTTCTTCACTAGGTGCTCTCACTCTAGCAATGCAATCTCATAGCTGACTCATTGGTTCGAGTATCCTGGTATTTTTAACAGATTTTTGCATATTTATAACCATAATTTCGCAACTCGTGACCGTGATTCAAAGACGCATTAATTGAGTCTCATATTCAACTTGAAAATAACCGGTTTGAGTCAGAATGTTGGAATAAGGCCTGAAATAGACATGTAGTTACAAAATGTATGACTTATAAAGCATAGCAGTTTTGGGCAACAAATGCGAAACGTTTTAAGCAGCGATCATGTATTACTAACAAATAGCATCTCACAGTGGAATGAACACTGGTTAAATCATAATAAATACTTTGGAGTCAAATTTATCAAGATATGCACTCATTTTAGTTAAACTTTTTAGCACCTTTTACAAATAGAAAAAATTGTGAAATAGTCAAGTTTCGTTTAATCATACTTCAGAACAATTTGCATGCGAAACTATACGTGATATTATTTATCATATCAGTAACAATAATGGAAGCTCTGGGATTAACTGCCACATCACGCACATGCACTAAAGTGCCAAATGTAATTGGATAGTGAGCTGCAAATATCCAGATGGCGGTAACACCATGGAAGAAATGTACGACATGTGTGGTGTAGTGTCGGGGTTTCCATATACTATCGTAAGGCGTGAAAGATTTTCGGACACGATAGTGGCCTCACGACATGAATTAGCAGACTTCGTACGAGGAATGGCAGTTGGCGCTAGACGAATGGGGCAGTGCATTTCGGAAACTGTTCGTGAATTCAACAATCCTCGATCCACAGTGACGAGAGTGTTCCGTGAATGTGAAACATTTGGCATTACCTCCCGCCGTGGACGTCTGCGTGGAGGTGTCAGTGTTGACAAACAGGCAACAAACACCACGTGAAAGAACAGAAACACTCATTGAGGGACAATGCGAGACTGACCACAGTTTTTAAAGTGTTATCAAATTCAATAATAAAGTCTATTTATTGAATTAATTAATCAAATTTATTATTAAATAATAGAAATCAACATTTAACAATATTTTAAGAATATTAATTTAAAAATTTCTATTTTACCTGAAATACGCTTTGGGCATTTGCACTTTTAAATCTGATTCTGATTATTAAGTAAATAGGCAAATATAGTAAATATTCAGATCACATTATGTGCCTTACAGTAAATCACACCAGTTTGAAAAATAATATATCTATCTACAAAGCTGAGCAAATGTAGGTGGGCGCAGGAAAGGGGAAAGAAAGGTGTGTAGGGAAATTGCCATCGGAGCGTGCGCTCCATTGCAATTAAAAAAAAAATCACTTTATTCAGAAAGAATTAAGTTGTTCTTGCTCGTTGGTTTGATCATAAATAATAGACTTTCTTACAAAAGCTCAGCAACTTCCGCACTTTTTTGAGATCATTGTATATGGGAACCACTTAAGTAGCAACGATCCAGTGTTACGGTCACGTTTTGTGCCTTTATTCTCCCGCCCAGCATTTCGTCGTCTGTCCGAGACAGTTATGGTTGTTTCTGTGCGTTCGAATTCTGTTTCAGCAGAGTTTTTTTTATGTATATAATAAGTCAATAGCTAACTGCGTATTACGTGAAAGAGCACAATTGCAGTTTTTCCAAATCAGAAGTTCACCAACTTTTTTCCATGACACTTGTTCCGTCAGATAAGTCAATAACATGAGTTTATACATCGTCAGCTGTTTTCTGACTAAACTGCATGATCCGAGTATTCTAAGCCAGCCAAGATTAAAATGTGTTTCTTTGCAGTGAATATAAACGTTTACATATTGGTGATTTTTTTGGACGTCCACTCATCAAAAATCAACGAAAATCTTTGTAAATGCTTCTTGTGATATTGTAGTATTTGAAAAATTTGTGACTCTAGATCTTATGGTATTAGCAAAGTTGGAAAGTTTAAATACACTTTTTAAAAACAGATGTCTCAAATCTGATGAAGTAAAGAAACAATTTATGGTAAAAACATTCTGAAAACTATTTGTTCCATAGATTTTTCCTTTACTTATTGTTTCTGCTTCTTTCTCAGAAACTTTTTAATTATTTTATATCATTTTTTAATTTTTTGTTATGATCTGGGAGCTAATTTTGTAATGTGACGACATAACTCAAATTATAATAATGCATACAACAAGCGTGAATTCTTATAAAAAAGGTGGGATCTAATCTATACACTTACAAATCATGAAAGATGACAAAGTGACATCTGTTGCTGCGAGTGAAATGTCAACTGGAAGGTTACAGGCAAGCGAGGCAATTCAACTGGCACCGACCTAGTCCGGCCGGAAGTGACGAAAAAAACATATTTTAGCCCTATTTTTGCGGATTGCGGATCTGCTTAATTTTGTGCGGGACCCGCCAGACTGCCAAATGACGCGGGACCCCGCGGAATTGCGGGATCGCGCATTGCTGGATTGCAATCCCTAGACACAAGACATATGTGTCTATAGCGACTCTGCAGCGGAATTTGGCGTTGTGGTATATGACAACGGGACACCGATACGACCCCTCTACAGTGATAGAGAATATATCAGTTTGACCCTAGATAGCTGGAAAATGGTTGCGTGGTCAGATGAGTCATGATTCTAATTGGTATAAGTACTGATGGTAACGCTCGAGTTTGAGGCAGACCCCACAAGACCTTGGACACAGGTTGACAGGAAAGAACTATTGAAGCCGGTGGTGGCTCCATCCTGTGTTTACGTGGTATGGACTGGGATCTCCATTGACTGGAAAGCAAGCAACAATTACGCCCACCACAATATTATCATCTAGCTTGGCAAATTACTGCTAATGTTTGGGCCCGGTATTCAGGAGAACGTGGTTTCGAAACCCCATTCAGCTGTACAGATTGCGGTTTTGCATAGCTTCGTATAAACTCTCCAGGTGAATACCAGTTGTCTTATTCCTCCAGAAGTAAATCGATGAATGTCTTCTCGTACCTATTCCTTTGTCTTATTAGCATCGATCAGGCGGGATTCGACGTTGGTTTTTAAAGCGTTATCATATGATAAACAACTGTTTAACGTATTGACAGTTAAACGTTAGTTCTAAATAATAATAATCTACAATTAACTGCATTTTAGCTATCAAAAGGGCATTAATTTAAGAATGGGTAGTCTTTCTTAAGTGTACGCTTTGTCACCATAAGTATAAATTATTCTCTTAAGCATTAAAGTATCTTCGAACTTTTACATTTTTGTTTTTAAGTCTGATTCTACTAGTTAAGCAAATAATCAACTAAGGAACACTGTATTTAGTCTCATTACATACTTTACATTATTTTGAAAATGCTTCTTATTCATATTATTTGTAATAGTTCAAATAAGGTACAGAACACACAACAGCATGTGAATATTTAATTCTGTTATTTAACTTCCTCCGTATGTAATTTACGATAGTCTGACAAGAGAAAACAGTATAAATATATTCTGGAATCAATAGGAAAAAAAGCTACGGGCAGTTCTATCATTACCGTGGCGCCACAATCTGATGATGAATTCTTGTAGAACTCGACAAGTAAATCGAAAATAAAGAATATAATTTTTGCCGTCTCTCTTGGTTTTCGAGACATAGCATGTTAAAAATCAGTTATAGATATAGTTTCTTGTGCTTTTGGTGACGTTACTTCAAGTCCAGGCCGTATTTCAACCTAACAACAACCACTAGGAAGAAAATAAAACACCTATAGTGCATTTCCAGCGTGTAGTGGTTTTGGCGAAATTTTTTTCTGATCCAGGCCAGATATCACCCTAACCTTCTCTCTTTTGAGATACAATATCTCGATAACTAAGCTAGATTTTAAAATAAATATTCTTTACTTTCAATTTGTCTCGTTGAGTTACATAACAACCCATCATCAAATTGCGGTTTCATGGTTATCGTAGAATCCCCGAGATTTCGGTATTTAATTTTAATTTACAAGACTTTCATGAGCGACAAATTACCAGCATCATTATCCAGTCACATGAAAATAATTCCCCCCCTTGTAACGGTCAGAAGTTGTGCTAATACTATTTACTTACATGCTGACCGTGTTATCAGCTTCTTGCTAGACCCCTGGTGTGGCTGCACGATCTCGATCAGTATGTCAGCTTGTAGTGTCGCACATCAGTATGTTTACATGAACTCGCGTGCCCTAACTAGAGAGTTGGAAGAGATTCACAGTAGAGAACCTGCGCCTAGATCAAAGAAAATGAGGTCACATTGCTGGTTGTGCGTCGTGCTGTGACCAGAATTACTTTTCATGTTACTCATTTCACACGGTTGCCTGATGTTAATACTGCAAAAAGAATGTTACTAAATTTTGAAGCGCCCTGCCACTTCGTTTCCAAGGAAACAATTAAAAGTCCATAACGCTGTGGCGCGTTGCCTAGGAAATATTCACCGCTATTGTTGGCAGGGTATAAAAGGAGGTCCTCGGCTGATGCAGAGCGCAGTCGACTCCGGGACAGAGCAGCGAGGAGCGCCCTTCACCACAGGTCAGTAGCTGACGCGTTGTGCGGTTCATTATCCATCAGGTTCTCGGTGTCTCGAGGCAGGCCGGGGATCGGCAGAGGCAAAGCTAACGCGCAGACAACTGGGGTTGCCTGTCGCTTGTTCGCTGGTTTCTGACATCTCCATCCGAGCCACGAGCGTATTCATATCTGTCGGAGATATGTATATATCTCGCAGAGCATGGTGGGGCTGGCAGTGACAGAGCGGATTACATCGTGCGGCGTGTAGCGGGTGCGATGGTTCCGCCGTCCCGCCGTCTCCGTCCCTGTTAGAGAGATCGGGAGTCTTCTAGCTTTTGTACAGCACGGTCCGTTAACTACTGACTCAGGTTTTTCCTGACCCTCTCTCTCTTTAAAGTTGCAGTGAGCGTGGACTCAAAATACGTTCACTGAAGGCTAGAAAGTATTTCAAGAAATACAAAACAGGATGAACAGAACATCCATGCAACATTAAGAAAGCCTGATGATTTGATACTCTGGCAGAAACTGCTAAATAAGTGTAAAGGAGAACGGACGGCTATCTAAAAGCCATAATAAATCATTTTTTTTTTATTATTTCATTGAAGCCTTTCTGCGAAAGTAGTAGTAACGCGAGATCAACCAGCTAATAAAACGGTGTTTTTTGGAACCAATGACTGCGAATTAATTTATTTATTCCAGTGTAAGAAAGATTTCATATAATAAGTATAAAGTAAACTTACTGATCACTACTGGAAAGTTCTGTCATTACCGTAGAGTCACAAACTGATGATAAATTATTGAAGAACTCGACAAAACAAATGGAAAAAAATAATAAAATATTTGGATATATCGCTTGGGTTTCGACATGTTGCATGTTAAAAATCAGTTATGGTATAGTTCCTTGTGCTTTTGGTAACGTTTCTTCTGGTCCAGGCCTTATTTCAACCTAACAACAACCACTAGGAGGAAAGTAAAACACCTATAATGCATTTCCATCGTGTGGATAAAGTGGTTTTGGTGAAAAAAATTTTCTGTTTCAGGCCGAATCTCACCCTAACATCCTCACTTTTGAGATACAATATCTCGAGAACTAAGCAAGATATCAATAAATATATTCTTTATTTTCGATTTGTCTCGTCGAGTTACATACGAATTCATCATCAAATATGGCTATGGTGAAATTTTTGTCCTGGTCCAGGCCGCATTTCAATTTTGACATAAAATATCTCGAGAACTAAGTGATATATTTATAAAATATTCTTTACTTTCAATTTATCTCATCGAGTTACATAATAATCCATCATTAAATTGCGGCGCCACGGATATCGTAGAATCCACAAGCTATGTGCTACGTGGGGTTGGGGGGAGGGAGAGGGAGGTAGAGGCAAAAGCCACGTCGGGATAGGTGGGGGGGGGGGGGGAGGGGAGTTCGTAACAGGTGAAAATGGAGCTACGTGGTTTATGAACGCTCTACAAGTAGTCAAACAATCCAATAGTTAGTATTTGTATGTAATATATATAATTAAAAATATTAACTCACAGTAAGTCTTAAGAAAGGAAAACCTTTTGTAAACCAATTAATTACTTCTGCTTTTGGAAGAAAGACCTTAAGAAACAAACAGTACTGATGGTTTTGTCTCTCAATTTACTTTTTAAAGAACTGTATATACAGCCAGTGGTTGAGATAGTATTACCTCTCCACGCGGCGTGAGACATAACAAAAACAGCTGAACATGCAATTGCTTTAGAACTCCCATACGAGCAGACGTTATACTATATTAAAACGAGCAATTACGTATATTGTTTTATTGAAAATAGCATTTAATTCGTGTTAATATTTAATAATACAAAATAATTTTAAGAAATGAATACATTGATCGATTAAAAATTTTAGAACTTACAAAATCTGCTTGACAAAAAAAGTGAAGCACTCAGAAGGGGAAGATGAAACGAAATGAAACTTCATGGCTTGACGGCGGATGTGCTCTTATTTCAGTGATTACAACATCGAGCCAAATTTGTAAAGAATTTGTCAGTATGAGCTCACTTGTCACTATGACGTCGCGCCTCTCAGGCCTAGATGCTTACTCTGAATCGGTTTTGAAGGGTATCAAAAAGTCGTCGTACCCACTGCAGAGGCAAGGTGGCCCACATTTGTGGTAACTGTATCCTGATATCCTAGGTACCGGCACTGGGACGGAACTGGTCTCACACAAGTTCTATCGGCGTCCAATATGTGGATCTTCCTAGCCATGGGAGTACCTTAACATCACGCAGACAATTCACAGAGACATGTGCCGCGCGTGGACAACCATTGTCCTGTTGAAAAACCGCACCACATACAGTCGCATGAGAGGTAACATAGGAGGGCGCGGGATGTCCGTGACGTACCGTTGTTCCTGTCGGAGTTCCCTCTATCAGTACCAGCAGTGACCTGAAATCAACGCGATGCCTCTCCATATAGTTGTGCCTCTCCAAAACACTGGAAGAATAAGACTTCTTCCCAGATCACCGCCATACTCGCCGACGATAGTCATCCGAAGTAGTGCAGACTCCCTGAAGAATATGTTCATCGACTTTGAAAATTATAATATTACAATTCGTCAACAGGATAATACACATTTCGAAAATAAAATGATATATACGGTTCATTGTAATCTCGCTACAAAGGTTTCTTTTCATTTATCATGTTTCTCAGGAGTTAATGAAGCAAATGTCCTAAAAGTAAAGAACCTAAATTGAGATATGTGGTACACAATGAATTCGCATGTATAGCTGACTATTGCATCCCCTGGGTTAATTTTCTGAGAGCTGAGAGATGATTCACTACTACTTCAGTGAATGTATTCAGAAACACGTATAGCAAATATCATGATTTTACTGAAAAAAATAAAATTATTTCCGTGGCTTGGAAAATGTCAGCAACATTTCAAATATAGAATATTAATTATTAATTAATGTAAGATTCTCCATACATTGCTGGAAAGGAGAGACAAAAAACTTTAAACAAAATCTAGCAGCTGCATCTCATGCCCACATCCTGTCACCAGCACCACAGATCTGGCGAGTGAGGTTCTCTTCTTTTTAGTCATCACTCTGAACATAATACCTTGTTTTTCTTACTGAACTCACCCAAGTGTAACGAGAACAGGTTCCTGCTAAATTACTCAATCTACTTAGGATAATTATACCTCTTGCCCTTGACTTTTACCGCCAGCCGTGATCTGTTACCACGTTTAACATCTTCCCGAAGCATCTGGCCGATGCTAAATATCACTCATTCTGCATTTTTCCACAATCACTGCATCAAACCTCATCAAAAAAACTGCAAGAGTGTATAATTTCAATATGAATTACAGAGTTTCTTTAATTACCAAAAGGGATGTCATTATAAGGTAAGATCATGTGTCCACAATATCACGTATAACTTAATTTGCAATTTTATTTTTTTGCATCTTCGTGGCGTCTATTATGTTAGCTTCTTTATGTTAATAAATACCTTTCGCTATGTGACAATCGTATATTAACTGACTATTGTTTTCTCTTAAGATGCGCTTTTGTATCAGTCGTTCTTACTTTCAAAGACACATAATCTCAGAAGTTTTAGTATCAGTATGGTTACTACTGTTTTGGAATTGTTATAGGTATTTGGATATACTTATGAGTAAAGAAATAAAAAAATGATTATAAGTTTATCACAAAACTATCATCACAACATACAGTAATACGAAAGTCATAGTAATAAAATCGTAGCTCTTTAATATATAAGTAACTTGCTGCACTTGTCGTAAGCTTATCGTGAATATTTTAAATTCCGTTAGCTATTTTAAAATAATTTAGACTACCTGTATCCTTTGTATACTGCTGTTGTCGTTAAAACAATGTGTAGTGCTCACTAAAGTTTGGTCATGTACAGTACATCAATTATGTTCTTTCCAATTTGTTTGATCATTTTTCGTATTGCTATGTATCTACCTTTTTCGGTACTTCTTTGCATCTTACACTGATTTTCTGTGATGTGTAGTGTGTTGCATATTTATGTATTGATGTATGATGGTTTTACCATTTGGGTGGTGATTTCTTATTTGTACCATTGCAACAATACTCATTAGCCTCACAATAGGAAGTCATTTGATTTACATGTTTACCACCCAGATTTGAGTTTTCCATTGTTTACACAAATCACTGCAGGCGAATGCCGGGATGCTTCCTTCAAAAAGGCCATTTCCAAATTCCTTTCTTGTCCCCTAACTGATATCGCCTTTAATGACCTCGACGTCGACGAGGCGTAAAGCCATAAGTAAAAAAATAAAGTAAACAAGACGTAATAGCATAAAAAAACGAAAGTCGAACTTCACAGCGCCACTGTCAGTCTCGAGTTGAGCTCCTGAATCTCTTCTGTTCACCGTGACCATAAACGAAATACCTGGTGGCTATACGCAACTTTAAGTTTGCGTAAAGCTCACAAATGAAAAGAATCTGAAAAGAAAGTACATAACCAAATATTTGTAGTTATCCAATAATAGGCTATACCCAGTAATATCTAATCAAGGGATTAATTTTCTCCACTCTGTTTCCATCATGTCTTCCCGTCTGCAGATTGTTCCAATCGTCGATTCAAAACATTCTGACGTTCGGGTAAGTGCTGAAACTTTCCCACATTCGTTTTTATACTCTAACGCTTTTCCACTGGAAACTGGTTGCGAAGCCCTGGTTAACTTGCCGATTTCAAGTTCATTTCTGTCGAAGGTAATAAACAGTTTGCTAGAAGATCTCTCTGCCCTTGACTTTTAATTACTATCTGTGTACATCACTCGCTTTCTACAGTTAACTACATTCTAGTGGATATATGAGGAATCATATTATCATATTATGAGAGCGCACCAACTCTTTGATTTTGTACTGGGACCAATTAAATTGGTAATATAACTTTCTGCTGTTTTACGTTTCGACTGAAATAAGATTCGGCTTCAGTGATTTCAATTTAAATCATTGGTTCTGTAATAACTTCCTTGCGAATCAAGAAAAAACTGACATAAATGTTGTATACAAGAAGTACCAATAATATGTGCCTTATAAGTGTAAATGACAATCAAATCTTATAAAAAACGAAGAAAGAATTACGGTTTTTGTACCAATTCTCTACTAATGTAAGAAATATTTTGCATTTTGCGGCATATGCTAACTTTGACTAGACGTTATAATTACATCTTAAAGTTTTATAAGTTAAAAACAGCAATTTTATATACTTGTATAAGCAACCGCTATGAACCCAGGTCAGACCTGGAATTTTTACTCGTATTTAACTTTATCTTCAGCTCTCGTATTTTATTTATTTATTTATTTTTTGTTTGTACTGTACAAGACGTTATCAACGATGTATGGCTAAGATTCTACCTTAAATTTTAGGTCCAAACAAAATAGAGAAGGAATGCGCGACTTGGTCTTATTTTAATCAATTTGTTTAATAAACGAACTATAGCTTGTATTTTTATGCCTCATATCTTCCAGTTAGAATCCATTTGTTGCATTTTTTATTCTTGTCGAACCTCGTATTTCTTTTATAGCCTTGATCACAGTCGCCAGGGATACTTGCCCCGTTTTAACTCGTTCAGAACTTGTTAACTTAATTTCTTCTATTCGGATAGCAACAAACTTTCTATGACTTCTTGTAATTTATTAAAGTAGCATTCAATAGATAAGGATCCTAAGATACAAGGTCCTTTACTCGCAGTAACAGTTTATCATCAACTCAAACGCACACACCTATTACCTCGCTCGCTCTCTGATTGTTACTCGGTTGTTTCCATGATTACTAATATCTCCCAAAGTAACCCTAAGCCTTTTGTAAATTATCCATGAAACTCGTTATGCTACACCCTGTAGATTATTTCGTGACAACTGCAGCATAAATATGATAATGTTAGTCTCCTGTTTAAGATGTTGGCACCTCGTAATAACTGAAAAACTAGGAGCATCTTCGGAACGCTTAGTAAATATTTGTTAACTCACTCATGCCTGTATGAGAGTTAATGTGTTCTTCCCAATTCCAAAAGCTAAAATAGAAAATAAAGTTATGATATCCAAAAACCTACCATGCTATGAAGAAATTCATGTTCGAGTTACATGCTTCTTGTTATCGATTAAACGACGCTTGCCGACGTATAGTTGGCATATCAGATAGTATCCTGGCTTGTAATAGTTTCAAACATTCTCCCGTCACCTCTGCAGGGAAAATCAATGTGGAGAAAAATACAATGATTGCTCTACATAGCGACCATCGATACTAATTTGACAGATGCTTAGAAATGGTTCAGTTCTGAGAGCTAGTGGGTCCTAAAAGGGACCTTCTGACTCGTTTTGTGTATTTTTAGACCAAGGGGTCTACTCAGACCGTTCAGTTTCATCTTATCGCTGTTGCTTTATTTGCACCACTCAGTGTCACGAGCAGTATTATTGGAGGTTATACCTACGGACGTGAAGCAGCTTTAACCCCAAACATCTAGCTGAAGACCTTTCGTTCGTTTACAAGGATTTAATCGTCCCAGATGGCAACGGAGAGTTATCAAACGTGTTCGAACAGGACAAGGCAGATGAGGTTACTTACTACACAAGTGGGGCTGGGTTGGTTCTGCAAATTGTGATTGTGGAGTCACCTTACAGACAATGCATCATGTAGTTTCTGACTGCCCTCTTTACATCTGCAAAGGAACAATAATGCACATATACCATTCATCAATCAAAACAGTTGAATGGATCAAAGCACTATATCTAAATATATAAATTTATATTTTTCTTTTGTTGTCATCAGTCTTTCGACTGGCTTGATGCAATCCTCCATCCTTTCCTATTCTATTACAACCCACGTCCTCAATTATCTGCTTAATATATTCTAATCTCTGTCTTCCTCTACAGTTCTTACCTTCGACTGTTCCCTCCACCAGCAAATTAACCAAACCATCATGTCTCAAAATATTGCCTACCAGCCTGTCTCTTCTTTCTGTAAGCTTCTTCCACAAACTTCTTTCCTCACCCATCATTTCCAAAACTCGTTAATTTCTTACTTTGTCTCTCCACTTAATATTCAGCATTATTCTGTAGCACCACATTTCAAATGGTTCAATTTTCCTTCTTTCCGGTATTCCTCGAGTCCACGTTTCGCTACTGTAAAGTGCAGTGCTGTGCTCCACACGTAGAGTTTTAAAGAAGTTTTTTTCTAATTCCTAGATCAATATTTGAAACTAAAAGATTTCTCTTTTCATGAAGGCTCTTTTTGCTAGAGCTATTTTGCTTTTAACATCATTCCTGCTTCGGCCATCGGTTGTAATTTTGCTTCCCAAATGACAGAATTCACTTACTTCTCCAATTGCATTCGATCCTATTATTATATTTAATCTGCTAGTATTTGTATCATTTCTGCTACATTTCATCACTTTTGTCTTGCTTTGATTTAAATTCAGTCCAAAATCTTCCTTCAGTACTTTGCTCATACCATTCAGTAATTTCTCAATATCCTCAGCCCTTTCTGCTAACAATGACATGTCAGCTAGTCTTAGCATACTGTTTTTTTTTCCCTGGAATTTTTCTTTTACTTTCTTTATTGCTTCCTCTTCATACAAGTTGAATATTAACGGGGATAGACTACAACCTTGTCATCACACCCTTTTTATCTGATACTTGTCTCTCACGATTCTTGACTTTTATTACAGCCACTTGATTCTTATATAGTTTATAAAGTAGTCTTCTATCTCGATACTTTAGGCCTGACTTCTTTAAAATTTTGAACATCATGTCCCCACCTAACATTATCAAAAGCTTATATTACTACACGATATTGTGAAGTGCACATTTGTTCGTACCTTTTCTATACCTTGTAAAAAATGCGCATAGGCAACTTAGGTCCCAGCTTAACATACTCTGCTAGGACTATTAAGTGAGTAACGCAGCTGGAGTTTTGTGAAGATACGCTTTTGAGATTGTTGAAATACTCATACCTGTAAAAATTAACAGTATCCTCACCAATCTACCAATTGAGGCCAACACCAGATAGATCAACCCTCTACAGATGATTTTTCAAAGAAATACGGCGATTTAGACTAATCAATAGAAAATAATGGATATACAGAACCGACGATTACTAAGTCTAGTTGATGTATTGTCTAGCAACGCTTTTTAGATTACGGTACTCAAGAAGGAACTTGAAATTTGAATACTGTAAATAGCATATGCATTCAACAAGATTGTAATAATATAGATAAGGAAATGTGTAAATAGATAAGTTATGCAAATGGATGTAAAAAGCTTTGTAAAAATGTAGAATGGCTGTATGGTCTCAAACCGAATGCCAAAAAAAAAAAAAAAAAAAAAAAAAAAAAAATTTCGCAAACAAAAGGCTTTACGGAGGATCACTCCCCATCGAGCTATATCGGCCCCCAGCACATAGCTTGAGTCCCTCTAAATTAATTTCATTAACATTGTTATATTTTCTGTATGTTTAATGTAAATTGCTATACAATAATAATCCCATCAATATATTATTTCTTTTCTCAACATACAATGTTTTCGACTATTACAAAGCCGACAGTAAATAATAAGGTTCAGGGATAGGATTTTTAGCGATTAATGTTATAGCATACACGTTTTACCTTACACCGTTTATTCAAAAGTTAAAAATTGAACCAGAGCGCTCGGTAAACAATCTAGCTACAGCATCCGCGTGCGCGAGATGCAACTAGCTGCGCCCAAGTGTCAATTTGGTAGCGGAAACGTCAGGGGTTAGCAGGAGTTCCCACTGAAAGTTGCCTTTTCACTGATTGTAAACAGGTCTTGTGGATAAACAATATTATTCAAATATTATTCCTGTTAAATATTATATTTACACACTGATATGTCTATGTAGCCTTTACAAACATTTTTAGTGTCAATTATAAAGAAAAAAATTCAAGATGATTACATTTTGCCATCGAATACTGTATATAGTGAGGTATCGTAAATACATATTAATAAGCTTTCTTTGATATTTTTATATTAAGTGTTTTGTTGAGACAAAAATGAGTATTGGATTTAAAATTGTGTAAATTCAATTCTGGGGGCTTACATAAACATAAAGGGAGTTGGAATAACTTTCTTGTGTCCTAGAGTATGAGGTGCAGATGTTCAGAGCTCATTAAGTAGAAAACTAAGATATTTTTTCTTTTGATAATAGAGTCGTAAGCAACGATCAGAGTTGTAAGTTTTAAACCTGCCTTATTTCCGGGTCTGTCTCTAAAACAGAGATTCCTTTGAACTTGAAAATTGTAGGTAATGTCGTCTGTTACCAATGTTTAAACGATATATATTAAAAATAATGATATCTAATATAGTTTGTAAGTTGTAAGTAAAATAGGCAAGCATTTTTTTGAGGGTATGTAGTTTCATAGAAACCCGTTTTATCCACCTAAATTGCATGAAAATCATTTAAATAACAATTTAAGGACACTAATAACATGAAAGCCTAATTATCTTCCAGATATTTAGAATGAGTTCTGTACAGTTGAAACTGGTATGTGTAATTACTATATAGTTAGATAACTGTGTACATTTTCGCGGCGGCAACACTGTGGAAAAATCACTCGGGATTCTAGCCACGTAGAAGTGAAGTCGACTGGCGACGTTTCGAGATCCGGCACTGCTCCCATTGTCAAGCTCCACTTAACTTACTGAATTTGCGGTATGTAATAGACTACCGTGCGGCAGTTTTCAGTAAGTTAAGCGAGGCTTGACAATGGGAGCAGTGCCGGCTCTCGAAACGTCGCCAGTCGACTTCACTTTTACGTGGCTAGAATCCCGAGAGATTTTTATATACTAAATATATGGTTGTTTGTTTAATTAGTAATGTTCGGTTGTTGTAGCTATTAAAGTTATTGAAACAAGTTCTAGATTGTCCCATTTTGTTTGTTTATGCCGCTCTCGGTTCGCAGCGAGTTCAGCTGGTAAATTGTCTCTGGTTGGTAGTTTTATTTTGATCAGTTAACAACTGCGAGCAAATCTGTTCATTAAGAAACCAGTAATCATGATGTAGACAAATTAAGATTTCTCTACCTGTGTTTAAACTTTCTTCTGGCCAGTACTTCGGATAAAATCTCCATCATAATTTCCGATGTAACACAACGCAACGACCATATTAAGAAATGTAGAATAATTTCGTTAAGCATCGACATCATTATTGGTATCCCACGATCCACTGACCTTATTTAATTTGTGGGCTGGAAGAAGAAAAGTTTGCTCTAAAAATTTGAATCATTGTAACTATAGGTGAAATGTGACAATTCATAGATCTAGTGGACAATTGATGGCGATTGGTACAAATAATTAAATATGTGATCAGTTTTGAGATACCCCATTACAGTTAATTTGTTGCATATTAACATTATTTTATTTCAGAATCTCTAAATTCAGAATGAATTTTAAAGTCCTTATAAAGCATTTCATTTTAATTTAAAGATAGCATGCGTATTCCATTATCTAACCTGAAAAAGTGTCAGACATTCATTTTTGTGCTAAAGACTTCCTACCGGATGTGAGATATGTGTTTAGGTCATTAGAAAGCGAAACCCTAACTTTTGAAAGGTGCGACTCAGTCTTCGCCAGTTTTTATTTATGATTTTGATATTCTGTATTGTATGTTTAATCTTTCATTTGAAATACTAAAAACTTGTGCCGCATAATAATGTGAGCATGTGAACAAAAGAAGAGGAGAGATTATTTCATTCTATCCGAATTAAGCTTTGTATCACAAGTACTAAGCTACTTTTAATATTTTTGTTTGGTTTGTATTTGTAAAATTCAGAAGTGTAACACCTAAAAAGTATTCCAGCAGTCAAATGTTGCTGCTATCAGAATTGCGTGAGTGCGGGCAAAGGGTAGCATGTCAGAAAAATCATCAGGATTTAGATGTCTCCAATAACAAAGAAACTGGACCAGTATACAAGGTAGTAACAGGATTTTTACAAAGGGGATAGGGAAATAGCATTGAAAGGGATGCGATTATAGTATACAGAATGATCTCAGTAGTGGTGCAGGCTGCAAAATATCCTATGATGGACTAAACGGAAGCCGGAATTGAGGCCTACAAATCAGGGGTGGACAGGTTACATAGTCAGGCATATTGTCCTTCGAGGGGCTTGCGTCTGAGGATATCATTCATTGGTGAAGTTACAGTAGGCATATATCTAAATGGAACTGGAATCTTATTGCGTGACTAGCTGAAGCTGGAAGATAACCCACTGAACTTGAAGGGTAAGAGGGATAGGATATCACAATCAGATAATAATGCACTGGTTTGCAAAGTAGGCAATAAACATGAATACCGGTGCTAGCCACGAAGACTATTGAATGAATGTCTTTAACAGTTTTATGCTGTAACGTTTAGCTCATATAATCGATGCTAATAATTTGAATACAGTGAGTAGTCTCAAGGTTCATAGGTAAGGCATAGTCCTTAAAATTGAAAGTGCTCTTTTAGAATTCAGATCCAGCCAGGATATTTTACTGGAAAGTCAATTTAATTTCTAATGTTAGGTATTCTTCGAGTATTCGACGATGCGCGGAATGTGAAATCATATGAGTTTTCTTTTTCTTATCGAAATCAGTTTGAATTTAAGTTTTTGCTTTGATTAGATCATAACGTTTAAGGGGAAATTTCAATTCACAGACTATTCGTGGTATTTGTAAAGATTCTGTATCACCATCAGTCACCCACAGTTTTCGGCTCTCCTACCAAATCTCGGTCATCACATTGGTCCATTCCTCTCCTCTCTTCAACAAACACTCCTCCACTCTTCTCAGCCATCTATCCCTTGGCACCGAGTGTAGTGGGTGAGTGATAACATTGTGTCCTCGCATTCGGAAGGACGTGTGTTCAAGATCTAATCCCCCATCCGGCCATCCAGATTTGGGTTTTCATTGGTTTCTCCAAATCAATCCGAAAGCCGGGATGTTTCGTTCAAAAGGTCATGGCAAAACATTCTATTTCGTTGCCCCCAGTCGTTTCCCGCTTCTAATTGCCATTAAGCTAGAAAAAACTATCCCCTCGCTTTCTCTAGACCATCACCTAATATCATCATTTCATGCATTTTTATTGATATTCTGTGTTCCCCAACACTCTTAATGTTTCCGTATCATCTTAGTCTACAGGTTTTTCCTGCAGGTATTCATCTTTTGCTGTGTCTTTAAAGTTTTCGTGCCTTATCCTGTCCATTCTCTTAACTATTATTTGGCTTTCCCTCTTTTCGACTTTACTGATATACTGCTTCTTCACTGCTCAGGTTTCGGCAGCAAATGTGATAACAGGATCATAATAAACACAGTAAATTATTTATTTACTTCTGTGTGACACATTCTTGTTTCATATCAGGCTTTTAACTCCTCTTAAAAATGTTGCTGCCTGCTTCCCTCTTCCACTTACATCATCATCGTTCCTTCCACTATTCCCTGATATACTTACCAGGTATTTGATACTGTTCATCTTCTTCAGCAGTTCTCCTACTATCGCAATTCCCCTGATTATACAATCCTTATTTCTTATTGTGACCATATTCCCACTTTTTTTCATTAAATTTGTTGCCACATAGACCCACAGTGTCATCCTATAAATCTAACTGCCTCTTGACGTCCTTTTTCCTATTGCTCCAGACCTTTAATTCGTTTGCAAAAGTGACCAGCTTCATACTTCCTTCTCCCATCTTCACAACCATCTTCTTCACTATTCTCTTCCATGACAAAGATGGATGGTAGTGAAAGGTCACTTGCTTGTCTTAATCGATTTCTCTGTGGTAGCTCCACTAGTTTCACTCCATATTTTCACATAGTTCACACTTCCCTTGCATGATTCTGTCACTCTACTGACTGACTGAACTCCTCTGTGTTCTATAGCCATCCATACCTTTCTCCATTGTTTTTCTCTATCCAAGAAGACCAACAGTAGATTTTTTCCGCACTCATAGTGATATTCCTGTAGCTGTGTCATCGCAAATATCAAGTCTACTATTGATCTCCCTTGTGAAGCCGTACTTCACGTTTTTATTAGCTCTTTTTCACGTATTCTTCTCTTTAGGATCTTCTGACAAACTTTGGCACATTGGAACATCAGTGCATGACCTATATAATGGTTAAATTCTTTCCTGCCCTCTTTTTGAAGTTGGGTACGATTGTTCCTTTCTTCCAGTATTTCAGGATTGCTCTGCTTTCATTTCTACTGATGTTGGGGCTTTTCCTATCTTTCTTTCTTGATTGTTTTCCTCCTGTAGTACTGCCTAATCCACTGTCTAATTTCGATTAGAAAAGCTTCAAAATTTTCCTTCAACATCTTTCTTAGTTTCTTAGTTGTTCGCTTCCTTTAAATTCTCATCCAGGTTTTCACATAGTTGTTTCTCTTCCATTTACCATTCCGCACAGTTCTTTCTTGTTACATTTGCTATTCTCTTCCATAATCTCCGTCCATTTCTCCAGCCACTTCTTTCTATTAACTGAGCCGCCATAGATTTGATTTATAACTGTAGTGGGTGCCTTAGTGGCAAACTACGTTATAATTATCTTTCATACCTTTATGATTAATAAAGGGGATTTTTAATTTTAATTTTTATGAAGGAGTGAAAATTTATTAATTTTACAAGAATCTCGATGTTAGTTGGAATATAGGAAAATTGTCACAATATGACATTTATTTTCTTATCATTGGCGATTACAAGTCTGAGCGAATTTACCGTTAACATTAATACAAATTGGAAAAATCATAAAAGCAACGCTCAGAGGTACAATTAGACGTCATGAGCAAGCAAAGAATTGTATATTTACTTTTAAATATATCTCAGAATTAAAATGCAAGAAATAATGACATTTGGAAACAATGGAAAATACAAGTAATGACGACCTCAGACAAAGGTATCATAATACTGTGACTTTACAGTTAAAAGAAAATCATGGGCGCCACGAATGAACAACATATCATTCGAAAATAATTAATTCTGGCAAATTATGCCACTAGCTCAGGGGTTTTTCAAATTACAAAGTTAGAATATGGATCTATCCTTTCAAAGTCGCTTAAGGGTTCAGTTTCACGGAATGCACAATCAGATGGCTTGGTCGTAATAAGTTACCATTGTAGTTCTGCGTCTGATGTCTGCGGTGTTCGGAGATGACCCACGGTATGTGAGATAGTCTCACAAGGCGGCTACAGACACGTCCTGTCTGTTAATGCGCATTGCTGGCGGTGTCACCGTGATAAGCCTACTCCAGCAAGCCGGCAGCCAGGAGTCATACAGCAGCAGTTGGCGAGAGAAGTCAACTTTCCAAGTCCACCTCAGACTTGACTCGCATACAATCGAATGTCCAGCTCCTCGCTCTTCGGTCTCCGAGGAAAACTTCTGGCTCCACCTCCTTGCAATCTCGAAGATCACATTCAATAGAAAATTCCCAGGATTTTAAGTTATATGCTCATTTGGATTGGATCTTCACCTAATGTCACGTGATATCCCCGATATCTTATTTGCCCCGCGTATATCACAGAGGTCGGACATATTCGGCTAAGTTCGCCGGGGTGAGAGCTTGTTCGGGTGGCGGGTTTTTCGCACCGGGGCAGTGGCCTGTTGTGGGTTTCCCATCCCACGGTGAAAGCTGACAAAACACTTTATCCCTGACATCCTGCCACCGTGGCTCGGGAAGACCACGATTAGCTTCAACCCTACACAGCTCAATAATTCTTTAATATTCGCTTTAACAAGGTACACTGAATGTTCACCATTGCATCACAGTCCTTACTTGGAATCTTGCGTACTTTAGGAAATTACAACAAAAATCTATTTAGGTGGTCGCCCAAGATTTATGTAAATTACTCTAACATTATGATTTATATAATTAAAAAAAAATGCACATTAGAACGTGGCGACAGCGCGTCACGTTACATAACGTGTACGTGTTTAGTAAAATTATGTAACAGAAATATTACAAACATAGATCATAGCACAGTATACTGAAAACCGTAACATAAATAATTTATTTACAGTTGCTGATATGCATAAAATATATCCTAATCCCACGTTTAGTGCATTATAATTTACAAAAAGGCTTCAAAATACATGTGACGTCTTGTAAGGTCATTCATATATTCAGGAGAGATATTGTTCCACATTTCAGAAATGATGGAACTAGCTCAGCAGAAATGCCGCTCGCTTGCAGCAGTTGTAGTGTAGCAGCTATACATAACATATTCATAACTCATTTAAACAAATAAGTGAAAACTTCTTAAGACACGTTAGGCCTATTTTGATGGAACTTTGGATATGTATACTTTAAAACAAATAGAAAAATAGGTACTACGTACGTCTGATTACAAAGACTTAAGGCACTTACTTCAGAAAATTTCTGCCTCCGGGCGCGGGTTCAAATCTCGTGGTGACAAGGAAATTATTATTATTTTTAGGCGTTGTATTTTATTATATGAGCAACGCCAGGTTGTTTCTTGGTTCTGATTCCACGTTAAACTGTAGGCCCCTGAGGAAAGGAATTGGCCGTCCTGCCTCTGAAATAATAGCTTGGTACTGTTCAGCTCCTTCGAAAATATTCTACCAACCTTCGGGTTATGGAATAAAATGGATTTTTAATTTTAGGCACGTTGGTCGATTTTTTAAGGTTGAAATCTTAAGAGTTCGCGTCGCCGACATGCTAATGTTAAAGTATGTCTGTTCTGTTGTGGTGACTCAGTGGTTAAGGTGTCTGACTGGGGAATGAAAGGTTCCCGTTTCGAATCTCTCTCACCGCCGGAATTTTCAAAGGCTTTTAACCCGATTTTTACCTCTGGCACAACTTGCTGTGTAATATGAAGAATGCTGGAATGCATCCGTGGTTCGGATTCCACATTAAACTGCAAGTTGCCTGTACCTGGTAGCTTTACCGGGTTAGGTTAAGATGGGCAATATAGTGGCGGAACGCGCAGCTAATGGAAACCCTGCCACCAGATCAAACGACCACACTGAGTTTTTATTATTTAGTATATCTGCAGCTATAAGTACGTAGTATTGCGCATGTGATATTAATAGTATAAGTTGTCACTTCGCTCGGCAGTCCACAATGACTGCCAATTGCTTCAATTGCTTTCTCTACCCCTACCCAAATTTCTACGTAGTAAATGGATTGTTTTTAAATATCTGAATTTTATGAAAATAAACGTATACAATCTTATAAAATGATACAATAGCACATAAAAATACTCTTAACTCTTCAGATTTTCAGTTCCTTCATCCTTCGATAGTGCTGGTTCGTGTCTGTTCCGGTTGTACGGAGCGAATACCAGCGTGGCTTCGTCCCCACACAACGCGTGAATTACGGACCGAGCCTGCCGTGCGGCTGGAGCTTACGTCTAGCCTCGGCCCTCTGTACTTTATTCTCAGCATTTGGCTGGCAGAGGTCGCACTGGCTGCAATAAACCGAGTGAGCCAAGACAGCGTTTGCACGATACTAGTCGGCACACAGGTCTGTAGTTTCAAGTCGAGTCTATAAAGCTTGTTTAGATATTTAAATCTGTAATAATGTTTGTCGTCGAAGCAGTGTTGTATGTTCGCAACGTTGATTACAATTTCTGTTCGATGTTCTCACATTAACTGTAAAAAAATTAGCTGAATCTGTTTGGAAACTCTAAACTTGGCAGCATGCGCCTGTAGTTTGTTTTTTGATGTAGAAGGTAAGTAAAAATGGCTGCCTATCTTCTAGGCGCGTTGATTTAATGATGCCTACAGTTTTGTTTTAAATCATTTACTTTAAACTGAATGGAAATTCATAACGGAGAAATCAGATTTTAACGTGCAGCTCATGTGCTGCCTATGGGAAAAGAATCTGGCAAACTTCGGGAACAGATATATGAGTTTCCAGAGATTACAGATTTCGTTCCCTGCTGTAGGAGATAAATTGACTGACAAAACTTGGAGTTTATTTTTTTTATATGAACAACATTACAGCGACCGTGTACTTTTGTCACTAGTTCTTTGACTGTAACGTATTATAGTTTTCAATAACTGATAGTGATGATGTTGTTACAACGAAGGTATAAACGTTTTAATTAATACTGGGCAACTGATAAGTGTAGATAAAGTGATGCACTCTTTATATTCCATAATATTTGAAGAAATTTCTTCAACACTATTTTGTATGTGTCCAAAACCATGATGCGTTTGTGATTAATCTACATTTCTGTCAACTTGTTATAACTAAATCTCATCTTAAAATTGTGTGTTATAATTTTGTTAATTATATGATTAAATTTGAACATATCGTGGCAGAGACAATCAGCTCCTCTCCTTTATAGAAATTAGCCTAGCAGATATATAGGTAAAGGTAAACTGTTAAAACTATTACCACCTCGTTAAAGAATCATGTTTAACGTGTCTTGTACGACATTTTGTAGTTGTATGAATCAAATGGACTTGCATTTAAAGTAGGGTTACTAACAGTAGCTAACAATTCAAACTGAGCATTGAATTGTGAGAACGTCAGGGTTTTAGTAGTAGGTCTATTATTTACTTGAATCACAGATGGCAATAAGATGCTGGATTTTACAGTTTCATGCTATTGGTTTTGTATACAAAGAGTAATAATTACAATTTCGTTAGGAACGGTTGAGTATAATTAATAGGGATTTACTTTAATCAAATCTTGGAAATACATAACTCCAGAAAAACCGTATTGTAGAAAATTTTGAGTTCATGTCGTTCTAAACCAAATAAAATATACGTTATATCTTTGTTCCAAATTTTTAATGATCTTGTTGATCTTACATAAAAAATTTGTTAATTGTGTGAGGAGAGTTAATGAAGAAAAGTGTTATGCAGAAAAATATAAACCAAAATTCTTGGTTTACATAAAAAAAATCAACTTAATGCGATGAAGAGCATACTGTACATAAGAACATGTGAATATATTGTTTCGTATAATAATGATAAATAGAAAACGAAGTATCGTGTTCAAATATTTTAATGAAAGAGATCAAAATTTAACAGTTAAAACTTATAAAATTGTGTTTAATTTTCAGATTTGGCGCTGCCGGTTGCTTGCCCCAACTTGGGTTGGTTTAAGTTAATGTATTAGCTTTATTTTCCGATAGACTATAAGCACTGTTTACATTATTCGCCCAAGATAAAAAACCGTAAAAAGTAAGTGAAATTTAAGAAGTGACGATTTCGAAAGCTTTTCGTTCGCTGCATGTATTATCTTGGTTCCCCGGGTGGAGACACGTCGATTTCCTCTGATGAAAGCCACAGCGCGCTGGCAGAAACGTTAGGTTTTAATAAATCGACGCGGCTCCACCCAGAGCACCAAGGTAATACTTAAAAAACGACTACTGCGAAAAGCTCGAAGTTTTATAATGAAAAAATTTGTTAAAATATGGGGTTTCAACGTTTTTCTGTGCTCTGTAAAAGTGTCGACGATGATGATGAGGAATAAAAGAAGTGTGTGTCGTAGGACGCAAGACAGTAGCGAGAGGATTAAATTTCTTTTTGCGAAAAAGCAATGCTGCTACTATAGTCCCCGTGAACTGGCTGACTGCTGGCGCGTATTCACATCTGTTGAAGTCACATCCAACCTGAAGTATAAATGCCACCGAACTGAAGTAATCATTGCTAACCGGAATGAATACCCCCTCCGATAGTTTCTTACGTTTTTCTGTAGTACTCTCCGTAAACACAAGGAAAAACTTCATTTTTTAGCACTCCTTCCTTTAAACAAAGCTCCTTCCCCATGGTTTATGCATCTCTATAAAATTACCAAACTCTGTTCGTTATTCTTCAACACTACACACGTGCAGCAATTTTATAACTCGATCTTTATAACTGGATATTGTCATAACCGTTCTTCACTCTTTTTTATTTTCTCAACAGGTTCAGTTACTCGCCTCATATTTAAGTTTTCTCGAGATTTTCTTTAATATTCAGAATCCCTTTGATCACTTATTTTTATCCCTTCATTAGAACGCTCTCAAATATAACCTAGCATAACTGGAAGCGGACTTTCATCAACAACGCAGAAAGTACATCTTTCCCCTTCTGTCTAGGTGTAGGCCGCACTAGTGGCCTCCACAGGCTCCACACTTATAGCGTATGCCTTTTTCCAGCAGCGCCTCTGCCTTTCAGCTCGGTTTAGTTATGGCTGATCATGGTTACTCAGAACCTACATGATCTTCACCCTGGTATGTTGCTGCTGCTTCATTTAATTTCTCTGGTCTCTCTCGATACTGTAACTCACATTTCTATCATTGCTACGTTTCGCATCTCCCACTATCACTATGCTCATATTCAATGAAAATTATATACAAATGACCTCACAACAGCCTAATTCCTTGCATACACAATGCTTGAAACGTCCGCAGTGCGAAATATCATCTTGTAAAGCTGAGACACTGAATCATTAAAGACGATCGATGATCTTGAGGAGGATGAGGGTGTGAGAAGGTGTGAGGGGGAATGGGATAAGGAGGGTAGAAGGGGTGGAGGGAAAGGGTGAGGGGAATGAGGTAGGTGGCTGTAGGGATTGGGGATAGGGTTCGCCGTCTATTTTCGAATGGCATAGCAGTGCATGATGTTTTAGGTGTTAATCAGCATTCGACTAGATCATTACGGAAACTCGACACAAAGACAACGACTGATGGTGATATTAACCCTTTCCTTTGTCGCCCCACATTCAATATATTGTCACAATGTACTAAGTTAATCTGAAAACCACGAAAGAGGTCTATACTACAGATCGGTAGCTCCGACACCACTGTGCAACTCTAATAATGAGCGCACAAAGCGTTATTTGTAGCTTGGAGGCTTCAACTGCGACCTTTCAGCTAGTCTTATCTTGTGACGCTTTAAACATTTTAAGTACTGGTGTGTCATAATAAAGTGACGGTAGCGTTTTTACTACAACCTCCTTATGCTTTAGTACACACAGTTTAACATTACATATCATGTTATTTCTCGCAAAAATTTATGTCTAAGTATTTAAGTAAATTTATTACACCGGGGCCTTAACTGTTTTGATCGTAAAAGAAAAAAAAATACCCATCTCTATGGAAGCTGTAATTTTCCGAGGTTTACTCGTTTCAACATTATTAGTGTTTACTGTTGGGGATAAAAGTGAAATTCGTTTTGTTATGACAATGCGACGTAGTTCCGGCACCGGTATTTCTTGGACGCTGTAAGCTCTCAATGGCACAAGATAAGGTAGGCCCACTTTTTTCAATTATTTGTAGCACTATTCATTGTTGCCTTACAACCAACCTGGTCCCAGCGGTGTCACAGGTAAGAACACGTGACGCATATGGGTTTACTGTTTCTTGTAGTGTACTAAATTACGCTAGTACATCTGGTACACTACCCATTTATTAATATCGCTTATTAATATCAGACTTGCTTCATATTCTACAGCATTTTTGGTTAATTCATTTAGTATTTAATCAACAAACAAATTGACATATGATGCTATTAACTAATACTTCCCTTTTCTCTTTATTCACTCCCAATTTTTATATATACATATTAATCTTACTTTAAGATTAATAACAAATCATTAATCATTTAGTAGTTTAATGAACATATAACAGCTGGAGTCTTTCCTTTACACATTCCTTTACATATTAATCTTGATTTATTGTGTCGGCTACAACATGGTGATCCATTCGTCTCCAAGGTCAGAATCAACACACACAAACTCCCTTGACAACGCCAAACTATAATCCAGATATTATCATTCTCGGTGCCCAGACAAGTATTATTACCATAAAAATCAGAGAAACAAAATTAGTATTCAAATAAATAGTTACCCTACATATGCACCCCCATTTTGTATTTTTGAACTTATTCTGAGAAATAGAATAGGGTCAACAACTACAAAATATCTAAAACTATTTATTTTTTTCAAAATTAAGATATAACCTTTCAATTCATTATACGTAAAAGAAAACCACTGAACAATAAAACATTACAATTAGTTTTTCTACCTGTTAAGTGTGCATTTGACTGTAACGATTCCTCTTCAAGTGTCCACAACACAATATAATTTCAAATCCGCTACATTACGTATTGGTCAAAAGAATTTACTATTCGACCAAAGAATTTACTATTCGACCAATACGGAATGTCACCATTTATTACTGTATGAAAGAAATCAGTCAAACATCAAACCAAACAGATGATCTTCATCTTCCTTTTTGACACCACCAGGGTTAAAAATTCAGTCCATATTCCTTGCTTCCCTGGTGGTGTTCTACATTTCTTCAAACTTTCGCTTTTTTTACATTCCGGTCTTCATTTTCTAAATCTAATCCTCGTTTCTTCCTTGTTTTCCAATTTACTACTTTTCTTATATTTTTGCTTAATTCCTTCCCTTCCTCATATCCCTTCACTTCTTGTTTCTTCCATTGCTCATCTCCTTCATTTGCCGTATCTTGTTCTGCCTTTTCGAATACATCAAAAAAATTCCTTTCTTTTCCAGGCTCTTCATCTTCTTGTACCATTTCCCTTGTCTTCTCGGGTTTACTTTTAAAATCATTGTAGTCTTCTATGGTATTAATGTCTTCTTCGGTTACTCCAATATTAAATTCTCTAATATTCTCCTCTTCTATAATTCCATTATTTTCTTCTTCCTCAGTGGGCGATTTCATGTTGTTATACTGCTATTAACATCATCATCACCATCCTCTTCTCCTTCTTCATCATCATTATTTGACTTCTTGTTATGTACTAATCCTAACAAATTTTCATTTATCTCTTGCTTTTTAATGAAGAATATCCTTGTTTCTTCACATTTCTCTGTTCCCTCATCTTCTGTTTTTCCAAAAATATTCTTCTCCTTCTTCTGTTTCGCTCATAGATATTCCTGCCAAGTCCAACATAACTTCTTCCGTCCAGTTACAATTACACTCGTACACTTTCGTTTCTTTTTTTTCTTTTTTAGACCATGTCGAAACATCTCCACCACAATAATGGCATTTCTTCACTCATTTTAACAACCTTATTAATTTTTGGTCCAGGTTCCTTCCTGTTTCGTTAATTTTTACGTCCACTAACTTCTCAATTTCAACCTCCCTTTCGCCCATATGTTGATATAAGTCTTTCATTCTTCTCTCCAGATTTTTCTCTTAAACCTCCATATCACTTCTTAGCAAATTTTGTAGTTTGAGCTGGGATTTCTTTGTTTCATCCTGTAAAATTTTCATTTTAGTAAATTCTTGCTGTAAGGTTTCTTGTTTTTGATTAAGCTGGCTGAGCAATTCTTCAGCATGTTTTTTCAGATTTTCTTCAGATATTTCTTGTCTCTTTAAATTTTCTTCCGATTTTTCTTGCTTCTTCAAAAGCTGTCTCTTCAAGTCTTCTTCCGAATCTAGTATCCTATTCATGATCATACATAACATTTGATTCATATGTTCTTGTCCATATACATTAGTGGTTTTTGTTTTACTTAGATCAGGTATCTCTAGCTCCTCAGCAGTAGTCTCCTTAGGAAATCCGAAAAGAATATTTTCACATGAACTATTGATCTCCATGTCACTCAGATATGGTCCCAAAATTGTATTTTCTATTTCTACTACCGTTTCATTACTATTTTCCATTAAAACTATTCCTTCCGTATTTTCTGTATTTTTAGACAATTTACTTAGAGCAACGTGCCCCGTACCAAATAAGTATTTCGACACCACAGCTTTATAATCGTGAATAGCAACGCTGATAATATAATTATGACAAACTTTATCTCTGACACTACTTCGCTTATTCGTTAGCGACAATTCTCACCAACGAATTAGAAAATTGAAGAGAAATCCCACAACAAATTCTATTACATAGCAATGCCACTTTATATATATAAACTTTCAGATCAATCTGAATATTACTTAAATAGAAATGTCAAAAAAAAATTTTCTACCTGTAATTTGGGAAATTCTTATAATACACTGCCATTTACCATCTACTTGCAATATTATTTCAGCTTGATTCAGTTCTTTTTAATTTTCAGTTATATAAACTCTGAAATACAACTTGTTTTCCAATTAGTATAATTAATATGTCAATATTCCTTGACATCTTATTGTATTTCCGAAGCGCTTTTGTTTATATTTATCGTGCTTCTATGCTTCTTAATAACTTCATAGTTTCGCTGCGAAGTGGAGCTATTTATTTTATTTTCTGAATGTGCAGCTAAACTAAATAAATAAACTGATAGTTTTATTTAGCAGTGTAAAGATAACGCCAATGCAACTGTTTCATTTATTTATTGATGCATCGTACGCGTTTCACCTCTCATCTAGGCATCATCAGCGACGAATCTGTGTTACAGTTTTTATATACAGTTTTATCCTATTTTTACGTAATTATAAGCATGAGATATTTTATAGCCAATGGTTACTTACTATTTACATTTTTTAATACAGTATGCAGCTGTGCATCTCCGTTTTCATATACAAAGCATGTTTTGCCTGTATCATATTTACAATATTGTTTGTTGTCATCGTTTCGTCGTCTCTGGTGCGCTTTCGCGTCCTTCGGTTGTCTACTGTGGCCATCTTGTTTGCATGTGTCAGGTCTCGTGCCGATAGCGCGAGTTTTGAAAATTGCGTGTATGTGTGATGGTCTTGTTAGTGTGTTTTATATTTAAGTGTGATGTATATGTGTGTGGTTTATTATATATATATATATATAGTTTTTGTTTATTTTGTTTTGTCTATCGAGTTTGTGTATATTATACTGAGTAACGTTTTATTTGTGATGTTTACTTGGTCGTTTAGTACTTGTTTGCCTGCATCTTTTGCTTTTTGAATATATAAGTTTTCCTGTATAGTGAGTGTGTTGTGTCTGTGGTTGTTGATAGTGAGAATTTGCATATCTGTGTTTATATTTCTCGGTGATTGGTTATTTTCTATGAGGTGTTCGGCAAATGCGGAGTGATTGCTGTATTTTAATGCTCTCATGAGCTCTTTGTACCTGATTTGGAACTGTCTTCGTGTTTGCCCTATGTATATTGCTTCACATTTTTGACAGGTGAGTTGCCGAACACCTCATAGAAAATAACCATTCACCGACAAATATAAACACAGATATGCAAATTCTCACTATCAACAACCACAGACACAACACACTCACTATACAGGAAAACTTATATATTCAAAAAGCAAAAAATGCAGGCAAACAAGTACTAAACGATCAAGTAAACATCACAAATAAAACATTACTCAATATAATATACACAAACTCGACAGGCAAAACAAAATAAACAAATACTGTATATATATATATATATATATATATATATAAACCACACATATACATCACACTTAAATATAAAACACACTAACAAGACCATCACACATACATGCACTTTTCAAAACTCGCGCTATCGGCACGAGACCTGACACATGCAAACAAGATGGCCACAGCAGACAACCGAAGGACGCGAAAGCGCACCAGAGACAAGACATAAACAACCCAGCTGACGCCAACAGACGAAGGAACGATGACAACAAACAATATTGTAAATATGATACAGGCAAAACATGCTTTGTATATGAAAACGGAGATGCGCAGCTGCATATTGTATTAAAAAATGTAAATAGTAAGTAACCATTAGCTATAAAATATCTCATGCTTATAATTACGTAAAAATAGGATAAAACTGTATATAAAAACTGTAACACAGATTCGTCGCTGATGATGCCTCGATGAGAGGTGAAACGCGTACGACGCATCAATAAATAAATGAAACAGTTGCATTGGCATTATCTTTACACTGGTAATTAATTAAGCAACTGCGGAAACATGACCTGCAACAACATTGCATTGAAAGTTTTATATTCAGCACAGTTTAACTTAGTTTTAATAAACTCCAATACATCGCTTTAATTACATTATCGGACTTCTTTATTTGCAGGTTCTCCTTAGCGCTAACCTAGGCAATCTCCTAGTTATATCTGTATATCTTGTTACTATGGAAACCTTTCAAGGGAACTCTAAACTTTCAGAGATATAGGGATAACATAAAATATGTATTCTCTGATCTTTCTGTTATCCTACAGCCCCCCCCCCCCCAAGTTCACCATACCATTTTGCTATCAAAGTATAAATGGTTATGGTAAACTTGAGGTAGGACACTTGTTTCTGTAATTGTTCTTTTTTAAGTAAGTAGAGCTTGCATTTTACATTTGAGATTGCTTAACAAATATTGTACAATTTTTTATAACAAGAACCGATGCCTTGGTGAAATTTGCCCCGTTGAGTTTCCATGAGCAGCAAATGGTTAACACTGCACATTGTCTGCAACATATATTGGTACACCAAGTTACTGCCCTTATTACTTAACAATATTTTTAAAAAAAACTAAAATAAGTCTTTATATTACACTACAGTATTGTCCATCCCACCAGTATGCTACTTGGATTGCTCTTATAAATAGCTGTTATTTGTTAACATCGTCTTCGTAAACATCTTCAGCTGGCAGGGCCTTCGCCTGTCTACCAAGCATACCATTCAGATAGCTAAAAATTCCATCGGCTGCCCTTGGTCCATTATATCCTTCATAGGACCGACCGTTTTTTTTAACAACTTAACTGTTGGATAATCGGCAACATTTTTTAAATCACATATTTGCTTTCCTGGAGCAGAACAATCAACCCTCGCTAATATGACTAAAACGTCGTCGTTTCTTGCCAATCTAGCAGCTTTGTCGAATTCTTGTTTCAGATTCTGGCAATGTCGGACCATGGTGTGTAGAACATCACCATCACAGCTTCATTTTCTTTTATTTTAGAGTTAAAGTCTTTATCCGTCAGTTCCATTACATAAGGTGTAACTATGGAAGCTACGCTAATGGCGCCGAGTGCAATTAGATTTTTCAACATTTTTCCTGATTTCAGATCACTTATTTCGGTTCTGGAAAAATGACCTGTATACAGTACAAACTATATATTTCCTAAACAGAGCAGTACCCAGTAGCCAACAACTTTTTATGGAATGGTATGCTGTGGTAACAGCCGAAAAATGCACATCTGACCAAGATCGTTAATATTGGTAAGTGACAGCTTCCGCTTAGTGATTATAAACTTTTACTATCATTCCAGTTGAAGAATTGCGGGCAGCAACATCAATCAGTACTATCTACAAGCGTTTTGTGGCACTGAATAACAATAATCTCATATGACCCTTTCAACGGCATTACGTCAGAGATGGTAGAATGAAGTTTTAATTGATTCGATATCCTGATTGAATTTGTACGCAGGAAAACCTTTTTTATATAATTCCAATTCACAACGCTTGGCTTTAATTCCTCAATAGTTTTACAAATTTGGGCCTGTCGTTCTCCCCATATCCGGGCACTACACTTTAAATGTTGATACCCACAGTTTACCTTTTCATGTTAATCATAAGCATTGAAACTTCTAATGCTTTCAAACCCCTTTATAAAGCTGACCGGGTTTACACCCCCTTTATCTGTGAAGTGTTCCACCTCAATCTTTTCAGGTATGCTTGGTGATATCTGATTGCGTAGGCCAAGTAAATTGTGAATGTGGGAGGTTCTACACTTTCTGCTTACTTCCTGAAAATTCATCTCAACTATCTCTACGTTGTTACTTAATCCCAGCAATTGGACATCCATATTCTTATACTCTACTTCAACTTCCTCTTCAACCCCTGTAATTCCTAGACTCTTATCAATACCAGTATCTACAATGGGTTTCTTCTTACACATCTCAGTTTCCTCTTTTAACATTTTATAATGCTTATCAGCCCCTTCAAAACACTCACTTAAATCATCATAAGATTTTTTCATAACTGTCTCCAATTTGGATAGGCGATCATCTAAAGACTTATAAGAATTTTTTACTTCCTCACTTAATTGTGTTTGTGTAGCTGTAAGATGTGCTGTAAGTTGTGTAGTAAGTTGTGCTGTTAATTGCGACCCAAATCGAAACAGTATGTTTTCTAATACATCTAGTTTAACTCCCAAAAACGTACAACCAATCCTACACGCACACGGTTTCTGCCAAAGACAACGTCTTTGTCACAACCAACAAGTTTATAGTTTACAAGAACTTTAACAAAGATAATAGAGTCTAGAAAAGAGTCACTTAGCTTTCTCGTATTTTGTAGCTGGCGGTTTAACTTTCATTTTACTCAGCTGTTGTTGTATCTGCAGCGGATGTTGTCAATTTATGACTGGTTCCCGTTCCGCTAGTAGCGCTAGTTGCTTCCAAAGAGTCGCCTCTCTTCTTTCCTTGATTTTTGGTTGGCTGATATTTACTCAGTTCGTAAGTTTACGTAGCAATTCCTTTATTCTGCAGCACCTAAGGTCACTGCACGATCCCCATATTGTATTTCCGAAGAGATTTTATTTATATTTATCGTGCTTCTTACGCTTCTTAATAACTTCGTGGTATCGCTTCGAAGTGGAGTTATTTATTTTATTTTCTGAATGTGCAGCTAAACTAAATAAATAAACTGATAGTTTTATATTCAGCACAGTTTAACTTAGTTTTAATAAATTCCAATACATAGCTTTAATTACATGATCGGACTTCTTAATTTGCAGGTTCTCCTTAGCGCTAACAACCTAGGCCATCTCCTAGTTATATCTGTATATCTTGTTACTATGGAAACCTTTCAAGGGACTCTAAACTTTCAGAGATATAGGGAAAACATAAAATATGTATTCTCTGATCTTTCTGTTATCCTACAATCTGTCAATTGAAACATATCCAAATACTTTGTAATCTTATGGTTTTATTATATTTGCGGTTCACTGTGTTGATCCCAAAATTGAAAATTCCTTTCAGGTGGCAATTCAGTTTTAAAATTCCAACTTTTGTCCTTCTAATTTATGGGTTTCTTGTAGTGTACTAAATTACACTAGTACATCTCGTCACCTGGAACCCATTTATTAATATCGCTTCTTAATATGAGACTTGCCTCATATTCTACAACATTTTAGGTTAATTAATTTAGTATTTAATCAACAAACAAATTGACATATGATGCTATTTACTAATACTTCCCTTTTCTTTTTATCCACTCGCAATTTTTATACCTACATATTAATCTTACTTTAAGATTAATAACAAATCATTAATCATTTAGTAATTTAATGAACATATGAAACAATAACAGCTGGAGTCTTTACACATTCCTTTACATATTAATCTTGATTTATTGTGTCGGCTACAACGTTGTGATCCATTCGTCTCCAAGGTCAGAATCAACACACACAAACTCCCTTGACAACGCCAAACTATGATCCAGAGATCATTATTCTCGGTGCACAGAGTAGTATTATTTCCTTCCTACTCAGAGAAACAAAATTAGTATTCAAATAAATAGTTACCCTATACGCAGCACGGAGTTAATGTTTTAGATAATGCCGTTCAAGTCAGATTGTGATGTCAGTTATCTTTGTTTTACAGAATGAGAAGTCTAATGCTGAGGTTCACTTTTATAGGTATCGTTGCCGCTATTCCTGAGGTAAGTATCAGAGAGACTTAAAGCACGTATGCTGTCCAAATATACAACATCCAGACACAATCTTTACAGTGAAAATATTATTCTAAAGCAAACATCCGCCTTTATAATAGACCCCTACTATTTTCTGAAAATCAAAGCCTTTGACGTAATGCTACGTACAGTAAGAGACTTTTTTTTGTTTATATTTGATTTATTTATTATTTTACAACTTTATCAATCCTTATTTCAGGATGTAGCCTCTTTAAGCCAGATGAGCTATATTTTACAATTTAATGTTACATAATTTGGTTCTAGTTCCTTCCAGGTTGATCGATCTTGAGCAATCCTCTTCCAGTTCACGCCTGTTACTCGCGTATGTCTCTATCCCAACGATCCGGAAGCATTACTCTTGCTCTTTTAAGTTTCATTGGTATCCAGTCCTGAACTGCCGTCTGTCGTCTCTTTTTCGAGCAATATGACCAGCCCATTTCCATTTT